>CM022301.1:603990426-604363318 GCA_011799875.1 Thinopyrum elongatum
AGTGACATGCGCCAGGAAAGGCACACCATTGGTAATCCAATTACCAGTGGCGTGTACATATATGCGCACTCCACTAGTAAGTGGTGGAGTTATCACTGACATGTGTCTGCCTGTGCACGCCACTAATAATTTGGTACCAGTGTTTGTGCACTATGAACTGCACACGCTAGTATGTTATCTAGTTACCAGCGTGCACGTAACTGGCAAGCTAAATCTATAAGGGTATATGTAAATTATACAATGTGTATGAGAAAACTTGATCATGTATTTTGAAAATGTTAATCAAGTATTTAAAAATGTTAGGCGTGTATAAAAAAATGTTTTCGTGTATACAAAAAAATACAATTAGTATGAAAAAATACTGATCATGTATTAAAAATGTTAAATGTGTACTAAATATGGTAAACATGTATAAAAAATGTTCCGGATGTATACGAAAATTGTATAATGTGTATGAGAAAAAGTAGACATCAAATAAATATGTATTAAAAAACTAATCATGTATTTTAAAAATGTTAAGTATGTGTATAAACAATGTTCCAGATGTATACAAGAAATGCAAAATGTTTATGGGAAAAGTTGGCATCAAAAATATATGTTTTAAAATGTTAATCAGTATTTGAAAATTGTTAACAGTGTATATAAAAAATATCCCCGAGTATACAAAAAAATGTACAATGTGTATGAAAAAGGTAGACATAAAAATATGTTTTACAAAATGTTAAACATGTATATGGAAAATGTTAAATGTGTATATAAAAAAATAGTCCTGATGAATACAAAAAATGTACAATGTTATGGAAAAAGTAGAAATCATAATATTTAAGTTTTCAAAAAACATTGATGATGCATTTGGAACATGTTAAGCTTGATATATATAAAATGTTCCTAATATATACGAAATATAATGATAATGTATGTAAATGGTTGACATCAACATATATGTTTGAAAAAATGTTAATCATATATTTCAAAAATGCTCAACGTGTACAGCAAAATGTTTCAGGTGTATATGAAAATGTTTAATGAAATTGGAAAAAATGTTAAAAACATGTATAAAAATATATTGCTGTTTTATACATAAAAATAAGAAAAAATCGACAAGAGAAACAAAAACAGTGTAAAAAGAAAGAGAATCGATGAAAGCCAAAAAATAAAGAAAGAAAGAAAGAACATGCAGGAAAAATAAAAGAAAATAGGGGAAAAGGAAAAAATATTTAAAACAAAGAAAAAAAGAAAAACAGAGAAAAAACAGAGAAAAAAGAAAGAAAAAAACCAGCAAAACTGGGAAAGAAGCGAAAAACCCTGGTGAAAAACAAGGAAGAAATAGAAAACCCAAAAAGCAACCCTGAAAAGAAAGAAATAGAAGAAAACACGAAAAAGAAACAAAAAAGGAAAAGAGAGAAAATCAAAGTGAACAGCGTACCAATGGCGAGCGAGCGAAGAATGAACGAATATGGGTTGGCTCGATACTATAGCTCGTTGGAAATCCTTCAAGTGAGACTTTCTTCCATCTCACGTTCAGCGAGATAGTCTCGCCTCAAGAGATCTGAGGCTGGTCCAGTAATCACTTCGTTCGCTCGCTCGGGCTGTTGATTTTGCTGCTTGGTTTTTGTCGTTTGGCTGAATTGGTCCGGTTTTTGGCCTTTTACGTTTCTTTTTCATCTATGGTTTTGTTGGTTTCCCTGGGGTTTTAATATGCTTTTTTTATTTTTCTTGCACGGTTTCTTTGGGTCTTCTTCAGGTTTTTATTTTTTATTTTATTTTCGTTTTCCTTTTTGCTTCGATTTTCTACCGTTTTTTTGTTTCTTTCTTCGTCTTTCTTTATTTTCTTTATTTTTTAATACGTGTCTACATTTTTCATATGCATTGCACATTTTTGGTATACATCACATTTAAATTTTTTAAATACATGATTATCAATTTTTTTAAATGTATATTTTGATTACTAATTTTTTCTACACAATTTTGAAGTATGGGTTAGTACAGTTTTGGAGCAAAAGTTTCGCCTAAAAAAATTCGTCACAACCTATCAACATGAGATGTAGTTTTGAAAGATCTCGACCCGAGAAATGCAGGTGAAAACGGTTCGTCGTTTGGACGAGCGGCTCAAGAGATAAAGCTATTAAAAAAATCTATGAAAAAAGAACAAATAAACCCACCCATCTCCCTACGCGTGAGAAAAAATTTCACACCCCTTCACAGAAAGATCCCAAATTTCATAGGATTCAAATTCAACAAGTTCCGTGACAAAGAAAAACAAATATTCAGCTAGTTTGCTGACACCAAAATCGCCTTTTTGGACTATTCGGGTTGCGTATCTGCACATGAAAGGTTCTCATTGTTTTCCCCTCTTTTCTGAAAAACTGTCAAAATGCATGCTTGCACACAATCAATCCATCAATCATAAGTCGGTTGCGTATATACAATCAATCTATCTATCACTCACGAGTCGCTAGCACCTAACTACGATTTCATATACAGATACTGACGGTCTCACGAAACTGAACATCTGACTTGCACATCGACTTCGCCCTTCTCTGCTGCTGCTGCAGGTAAACACGCCTCGTGCGGGCAGGGCCTCGCGTAGAACTTGGCGATGTTATCCCCGGGCATGATCACGGGCAACCCGCACTCTTTTCCAGCTTTCTCGCTCTGCAAACAAGGCAAGGCGCCATCAATCATCAGCTCAAGTTTGCAAGAGATGATTGAACCTCCAAAACGGTGTCAAAAACTCGAAATAAGATGTACGGCACAGAGAGATCGCTTGCTGCTGCTACCTTGTGCTCGGAAGCTGCCTTGCTCGGCGCCGATCCGATGGAGATGACGGTGTGCGGGCCTTCCTGGAGCATGCTGGGATGCCGAGACCAGAGGAGGGAGCGGAGCCTGTCCCAGTGGTAGCAGCACGAGAAGATGCCGCTGAGGGAGAAGATGACGAGGAGCAGGAGCGCCGTGCCGAGGGGGAACCCGAGCGTCGGCCTTGAGGAATGCGACATCGGGATCGTCATGGATGCAGGAGCAGGTGTGAGACCTTGTGGCATATTCATACGCATCAGGTGGCCTTCTGGTAGGTACTTCGGTCAGTCCTGCCTGCTACTGCTACTCGGTTAAGAGCCCAGGCTTGCAAGCTAAGGAGACTGGCTACTTATACCTGAAAAGTCACCTTGCGTCGTACGAAGTGGACTGACTTGCACGGCCAGCCATCCGTCCGTGGTACTGGATGAACATAGTGCTGTGGTCCACATACATCTGCTGGTGGCCGCTAGTGCTCGATGCTGACCTCACCGCCTGCCTTTTCCAACAAAAAGAAGCTGCTTAAATCGTCTGAATATATGGCTTTAGAAGGTGGGACGAAAGGTGGCAAATATACAATGGGATAGAAATTATAGGTATGTCTCACCACAAGCAAATGTTTGTTAGGTAAAGTATGATGAACTGATGTACAGGTAATGAAGTGCCTGAGCTTCTGAATGAAAAAGATAGCAGGTTGGCGATGCAACACTGCATATATATGTTATTCTTGGAACAAACCAACAGTAAAGAATGATTGTAATTGAGCTGGGGGTGGAGGGACCCAAAAAATTAGGTCATATTAACAGTGGACATGCAACAGGTGAGATGAGCATGCAGCACTTTCTCTCAGTGTGCATCATCATTTGCCTTTCGAAAAGTAATATGCTTTTCCATAGATAAAGTGCCAATACAGCTTGAGTATCCTTGACGAAATCCACAAATTTGTACGGACGGTATAGGTGCAAAGTTATCAACGAAATATGGCTGTTAGTATAAAAAAAGTTGTGACTGCTAGCTATAGCCTCGCCAAGACTGGAGGCTATGCCTGAAAGCAGCTGAAAGCTACAATCTACCACTAGTCAATTAGGTGTCATTAGCCAGCTTTTCTATCTTCAAAGGCTCCCATGAGTCATGCTTTTCACAGCGTTCAGTGACTTCAGAACTCTATGAAAGAAGCTTAGTGCAGGAAGCAAAAGAGGAGTAATCTTGCCTAACAAACAGATCAGCATGAAGCAATTTGCTCTCAGCGGTACCATTTCCCAACCAGGAAGATATACTTATAAGAATGTTTATATTATCTTATAAGCAGCCAATGTGTGGTAATAATCCCTCCGTCCCAAAATTCTTGTCTTAGATTTGTCTAGATACGGATGTATAGATACATCCGTATCTAGACAAATCTAAGACAAGAATTTTGGGACGGAGGGAGCATTTATGTTTCCTACCTAGCCTCAACTGATGACGAAAGATGAGTTGCGTGACAGCATGAGCTCTCTGGTTTACCTGTTTTCCACTTGGAGGCTCCCACCTGCAAAGGTAACAATGGATACCCTTTTATGGCCGCACTTCCTCCTGTCGGCCAAATTTTCATGCAGCGTCAGTGTGCTCCCTTCCTGGAATGAATGTTATTCCTTCAATGGTTCACAGACTGGTATGGACTCAGGGAACACACACGCACACACTCCAGATATTTGTAGAAGCAGATCAAGGAATTTGGTACAGAAAAAGTAGTGATGGAAATGAACAAGTTTAGTGGTCAAAACAAGCATACTGCAATGAGAGGGCTGTGAAGCACTGTCCAGTGGTTGAAATTGATCATGGATAGTGGCATCAGGACGCATGTATGATTTGACAGATTTCAGGTCAATTTCTGGAGAAAAAAACGTAAGAATTGCATGTGTTGAAGCTAAATATCTTTAGAAAGCGTTACAATTGCAAGTTAGCTAGTGCAGAACGCAAACAACATGTGTTGGAGAAATTAGGTTGATAGAATCACTTAAACATCAGCCAATAAGCCATCTGTAACGGGACCTAGCATGCATCACTAACAATAGTGATGCCTGTTTGGCCAGCTACAACATAGCTATTTGAGAGGGACCTATCAGGTAGAATGTTAGGTAAGTGTCCTTCCAGATTACTACAGAACATAGGAAAAGTATCATGCACACAAATCATGTTTCAGCAAAGCGGGTAGTGGATATATTATCTGGTAGCCTTTAGCTGGATTCCAAATGCCAAAAGACATATTGGGTCGTACATTTTCCATAAGATATTTAAAGTTGTAGATATTATTTCATATTTAAAGTAAAAATGTGGTATTATAGTTGTTATTTTTTTCTAATTTCATGCTTGTAACAGCTAGCTTAGTTTGAATATGTAAGAGAAAAAGAAGGTTTCTGTGGATTTTTCATACGGAACTCGTGTTAAACTTCCATGCTGCCGCCAAATATGTGGAACAGCAAGTGCAGTGAACTGATTGACACCAAATACCTAAGACGTTGACAATGTAAGGTAAAACCTCCCTTTAGAAATTACAGTATCCCTGCTGCAGATGAACATTTCAATTTTATTATTTGGCATCAGCACAAAGCTAGCTTAAGCTAAATAGTACTACAGTCCACGGCACTATTATGACTTGCTATCTTCAAACCACAAACTGAACTGACTGATCAAACGAGAAGTAGAATGTGGATGTATTATATATATCCCTACAATGATCTATTTTGAATACTAGATGTGGTTGAAAGGTAAAGGAAAGATATCAGCGATCTTGCCCGCTGCACCTATTTGACTAGCCTTCTTTATAACAGTTTTCTAGTAAGATGTGCCTTTGGTAAAGTAGCACCAACGTTAGCATCATATGCACTAACAGCAAAAGGCTAGTAGAAGTCTCGTTGGAAAGCTAAAGATAGTTCCTCGGTCTGTAGAAACTGACATAAGATATATTAGTTTAGCTTCACATAAAGAATCGCAGTGAGTTCAGTGCACAGATGCAATTAACCTCAGTTAAGTTAATATCCACTGACAGCAATGTGGATTGTGGACAGCAATGTGCATAGCAATTTAGAGCAGAGTGGCATTAGATAGTTGCAAATACCTACTGCTTTGCTGATATACTTGTAAGAATAAGAAACAGTATATATATAGTTATGTTTCCTCTATAGTCCAGTGAACTGGAATTTCAATGTATGTTGATGGAAATGCTCTTTGGCGGGAAGGAAACTGTACTGTTTGACATCGATAAAAGATTTATTTTTTACTGATAGCACAAAGTTTTATGATTATATTTCAAGAATATAAATTCATGCAGTGTCAGATTGACACATAAAACTGAAGTGCAAAATGTGTAAATAAGATGGTAATAAGATCAGTGCTAGGATTGAACTTTGATAATGACATGGCTTCTAAGGCTTCTTTCAAGCATTCCCAGCGGGAAATTTGATGCTTATGCAGGATTTACAGCTAAGCATTAAGCCACAGATAAGCTTCTGCTGCATTTACAATCAGTTCAGGTTCAAATGCAGCATATTCTGATAGATGTAGGGTTAGGGCTCTGGTACAATTAAATATTTTCCAGATGCTATTAACTAAAAGTAGTGGTGTTCTACTGAATAGACCCTCCAAAACGAAAGAGATATTGGCATATCCCGCTTACATTTTCATGGACACAGAAATTGTGTATCCGAATAAACTTTGTTCTGAGTGATGAAATATCCCAAATGTCAACCGCCTTCTTTAGACAAGTTCACTGCAGCAAACAAATAAGTCAGTCCATTCATGATTTGACTAAGACCAAAACTTAAAAAAAAAACATAGAAGCTTGGCTGGTACAGACAAGGAAGTGGTGGAAACACGAATTTATTGGACATGGTCAAGTACCTTGACTTGCGGTGTATCGTCCAACTGCTTCCAGCTGAACTCTGCAAGCCTCGTTGCTCCATGTCCCTTCTCACCCTCTCCGCCTCCTCGTGCATACCCAAGCCCGAATAGATATTTGCAAGAGAAACAAAGGTCCCTGCATTCTCTGGTTCAATCTCAAACAACGCTCTCGCTGCAATTTCTGCCAGCCCCACCTCCCCATACTTTCTGCAAGCAGCAAGGAGAGCACCCCAGGCCTTTGCGGTAACTCTAACCGGCATCGTCCGTATAACGTCATAGGCCTGATGCAACCTCCCTGCACGTCCCAAGACATCAACCAAGCACGAATAATGATCTCCGCATGCTTCCACTCCATATGTCTTGGTTAACACATCGAAATACTTCAAAGCGTCATCTGCGCGACCAGCATGGCCGCAGGCCTTCAACACGCCGAGGAACATGATGCCATCAGGCCGGACCTTCTCCAGCTCCATACGCCTGAAAAGCGACATTGCAACATCTCCATGGCCATGGAACGCGTACGCCGACACGATGGAGCTCCAAACAACCACGTCGCGCTCCTCCACCAGGTCAAAAACCCTCTGCGCGCTGACCAAAGAGCCGCACCGCCCATACGCCTCGATGAGGGAGCTCCCGAGGTGGCAGCTCGCAAACATGCCATGCCGCATCGCGAAGCCGTGCACCTCCTTGACCGAGCTCAGCACGCCCAGCACCGTGCACACCGGGACGAGCGCCAGCAGGGTGATGAGCGAGGGCATGACACCCATCCCCTGCATTCTCCGGTAGAGCTCGACGGCACGGGCCGGACGCTCCCCGGACTCGACCACCGCCGCGATCATGGAGTTGAAGCAGGAGGCAGTGGGCGGGACATCCATGTCCCCGAGCGCCCGCGCGGCCGCGGGGACGTCCCCCGACCGGACGTAGACGGAGATCATGGCGCTCCAGACGACGGCGGTGCGGCCGGGCAATTCGTCGAACAGGCGGCACGCGGCCTCGGGGGAGGAGCCGGCGCATGCACCGTAGGAGGCGACGAGCGCGGAGGCGACGAAGGGGTTGCTGAGGAGGCCGCGGCACTTGCGCGCGAGGGCGTGGATGGGGGCGGCGGCGGCGGAGGAGGGCAGGCGGAGCGCGGCGGCGGACTTGAGCGCGAGCGGGAGGGCGTAAGCGAACGACGGGTCGGCGAGCGGCGGGAGCGCCGGGTCGGAGGCCATGCGGGCGAAGAAGGCGAGCGCGTCGCGGTGGCGGCCGGCGTTGACGTGCGCGGTCAGGGCCTTGGTCAGCGTCGCCAGCCGCTGGTGGCGGGAGTCCATCGCTCCGTTCGGATTTCGAGTGGAGGAGGGCCCAAGCTTGACGACGATGCCTCAATAACTGTGGCGTTTAAACTTTTGGGAATTCGAATTTGGTTTGAACGAGCAACTTTAGGCCCGCTTTGTTTCAAAGGATTTTCAAAGAAATATCGGAGGATTCTAATCATTCCTATATGCGTTGTTTGATCCGTAGGATTACAATTCATACGATTTTTTTTCTTAGGACTCATTTATACTATTCCCTCTATCTCATAGTAGTCACTAAAATGAATGTATCTAAACGTATTTTAGTGCTAAAAACATCCGTTTGAGCGGCAACTAATATGGGATGGAGGTTCTTCATAGCAAAAAATTTATCAACCCCAACCTTATGTGTAGAATCTTACGATTTTCCTAGGCACAATCAAACTCACGCACAAATTACGTAGTATTGAAGATGAAATGACACTCCATTTTTGTGTTGTTGTTCTTTTGTTTTTTGTAACTAGGGCTCCTTTGATTTAAATGAATTCTATAGGATTTTCGGTCCTTAGGATTTTTTTTTCTTAAGTTGGTTGTTTGATTCGTAGAAATGAATCATATAAGATTTTTTTCTTACTATATTTTATAGGAAATCTAGCACCCACTTCAATATCTTTTTACAATTTATTTGTTTTACTTATTTTTACAATTTATTTGTTTTACTTATGCCATCAAACACAACTCTGCAAATCTTATACTGGGATTG
Source organism: Thinopyrum elongatum (assembly GCA_011799875.1). Taxonomy (NCBI): domain Eukaryota; kingdom Viridiplantae; phylum Streptophyta; class Magnoliopsida; order Poales; family Poaceae; genus Thinopyrum; species Thinopyrum elongatum. The sequence continues at coordinate 603,999,133 of CM022301.1, forward strand.
AAGCAGACATGCCACTCCAATCCTATATTTTCATATTCCTACGTTTTGAGAACATGCAGACCAAAGAGACCCTCAAATGTTTCTCCTTCGATATTTTACTACTAGTAGAATTATCAGACACGCTCTACCACTGAGCTAATAGCCCGTCGCGCGGGCCTACGCCAAAAGCGAGAAGAACTCCATCTCTTTCCTTTTGACATCCCCATGCCGCCACACCACACAGGGGACATGGGGACGCCAAAAAAGGGACTGGTTTGAAGGCTTCAGCGTGTTTTTTCGCCTAATTAACGAAGGTGCCACGCCACGCCACGCAAGATGAGACAAGTACGTCAAGTCAAAGTTAACCAATAACCAAATGGCCTCATGAGCCCAGCTACATACACTTTGGTTAGCAGCGCATTGGCATCAAACCCAACCCCTAACTGAGAATTATACTGTGTATATTTTGCACATATCATCACGGACACGGGTGTACAAAATTATATCCAACAAACTGCATGTCGATCATCACTGGAACTGGGGGTCTGCTGCACCCACACCACCGAACCTTGCAGCCGCAACACCGGCGTTGGGGGGACGGGCCGCCACGACCACATTGTCGTCGGCGAACAGCGCCTTGATGAAGGAAGGGGTCTTCAGGGGGCGCCGGCCGGTCATCCGAGGGTACACATCTTCCAGGAAGTAATACACATGACCAGCAATCATACCCTGAAACAAACATGGTTTAGCAGTTAAGAGGTACGTATATATAGTCACCAATCCAGAAGGGGAAAAATAATAAAGAATGAAAATGACAATCAGGAGAGTACATAGGGTGGTGGAGATGTGACCCATTTTATTTGCAGAACTCTGAACAGCAAGCAATTCGTAAACACTAAAGACACGCATATAAACAGTATCAGACTAATGGACTCATTCTGGTATGCAGGGAAGAAAGGATTTCAGTTTCTGTAGACTTGAACCAGGTTTTAGACAGCCATGGGGCAAAAGAAGGCAGGTATGTCTACCGGCAACCAAACTTTGGCTAACAAAAACCAAGTACACACGATACTGTCTACACACCTGCAAACCATCCGTTAGAGATTGTTCTTGGGATTTTATGCAGAGCGGCTAAAGAGAGATATTGAGTGGTTACGCCATTACACATGATAGGTTCTCAGGAAGCAGAGAAAGATCTGCAGTTCATAGACCACGAGCACAGAAACATCTATTGGCGACAGGTGGCAAACTAACTGACTAGGAAATGCATAGTTCAGACTGGATCAGGCTACTTGCCCATTTCAGAACTCAGAAGTACTCAACTCAATGCGAAGCAAAGTGAGATATGCAATTTAACCAATGAAATCCTTTGTCTAGAGCATGGTTTTCGACTAGTCGATGAGTCGCAAAAAAATGTCGACTCAACTTAGTGTCGACTCGAGTCGCGAGTTGCGACCAGTCGCAACTGCAGGCTCGACTTTTTCCGAGTCGCTACCCCAGAGCGACTCGCATGAGTCGCGACTTGAAAACCATGGTCTAGAGAAAGAGTCTCAAAAACACCCTGCCACAGGCTGGTGGCTCGCAGAAAATGGTACAAATAAACAGTATTCCTACAGATCCGCACGAAGAGAACTAAGCACTAACTGCTAATGCTAAATAATGTTCAGTCAGTTAGCAACCATGGCCTAAATGACTAAATAAATGTTAACATAATGGACACTAAAAAAAATCGCCACTGCAACCGTTACTCTGAAATTCATCAGTTCAGAAAAACTCACCAAAAGATCAACCCATGTACTGCTCCCCACCAGAATAGAGAAGCCAAGAAGGACCTGCAAGTTAAAAGAAACAATTCAGACCACTGTTTTTCATCTCTGATATAATAATATAACATGAATAAAATTTCATTAATTTGGCCAGTCATTGTATGAGATGACCAAGTACAGATCACAGGAGAGCAAAATGTGGCAGTTTCTTCAGTTTGTCATGTTTACCAACAGTGATATGCCATCCCGTATGATGGACAGAGCCATAGCCAACTGTCTTCCTACTGTAACTGTGCATACTACACAGCAGTTTACAGGTCGCCCAGTGGTGGCCAGGTTGGAGTTAGAGAATCTTACCAACTATAATGATTTGTCCAATTCTCTCTAGTTGGAACAGGTCATTCTAGGGTACTTTCATTTTCAGAATATAACTAACAATTTCTATGCTCGTTAATTTACATTTTCTATGCAGAGTTATCACACGCTATCTCACATACACCTTCCAGTATTTATTTACTCATACATGATCTATCCAGGATTTATCCTTGATGAAATGAACTAAAATGTTACTTCATTCACTTTAACTTGCATCTCGCCTCATTAAGAACGCAAGGGTTCCATAGTAAAGGAAAGATCCAGCCCTTTACCATGAAATTCATGTCTACTCCCAGTGCACTAAGCCCTGTTCTGAGCCAAAACCTATAGTTACTTACATAAGCTATCAAATCCAGGAGGCAAAGAAAAGAAGTTAGTAAATGTTTTGTCTTCAAAATGAAACAGCCTGAATCGATACATGTACCCGCCAGATAGGGTTATTCAAGTCATTAAAGTAAGAGATGCATTCCCCTGATATACAGATCTCAGATTTTGTGCATAATTACTCAGGCATGAAAACATATCAGTTTTTATATGCGTAAGCTTGTCAAAGTCATTAAAATAAGTAATGCATTCTCCCTATATACAGATCTTGGCTCTGGTGAATCAATACTCAGGCATGAAAAGTTATCAATTTGCATGCCTAGCCTAGTCAAATAAGTAATTTTAGAGGAGTATCAAGTGGACAAATGCAACGCTTACCCAAGGTAAGTAGGCAGCAGTGAAGGTGAACAGACCCAAGAAGCTCATGTGAATGAAGGGATTGTGCTTGCTCCAGACATAAACCTGCCATGCCATATCAGGGGTATTACTAATGTTCTGCCTCAGGCACCCAAAAAGGAGAATTCTTAAAAACAAGACTTCTCTACTATGTGTCCTAGCATAGGCAACTTTTTATAGAAAATAGTAAATGCTTGAAGCCTTTAAATTAATCTCATACCATCATAAACGTCAATGAATTGCTGAGGAACAGAATCCTGGCAAACGTCTCAGAAATGTAAGGTATTGTCCCACCAATCAGAACGATGCTAGTTAGGACAGTGGCGCCAAACAAGAGCATGTAGAAAAAGTCAGCTGTTCTTCCTCTGAATGAGTTCTCCTCGAGAAGTTTGCAGTAGCGCGCAAGAAAAAACATGTGGAACAGGAAATCCAAATCTGGAAAGAAGAGTAACCAGGTTCAGTAATAAGAGTGAAGGGGTACAGCTATACATCAAATTTACCCTCTGATGGTACAATAAACAGTAGAGTAAAGTAAAGGGCTTCCGATAAGCATGCGAATCAAACACGTGCAACAAGCTAGGAACATGTAAGCACTTGTGCTTAGCATGAGCACAGACAAATTAGTAACGTATCCGAGATAACGACTCTAAATGTCGGAGACTCAACGGCAAAGCAATCTAGATTCTGCTCATTCATGGCAACATATTATATTGGACAAGCCATCGGTTACCCATTGTCCGTTACCGTTTGAAGCACGAAAATATTAACTTCACAAATCTGTGCTTATTGTTTCGTGCTGACTTTGATGCGGCAGCCAACGCAATACGACAAACAAGCAGGCCGTGTCCGTTTCCAATGCAACAAATTGCCATATGCACAGCGCCACAAAACATAAGGGAGGGCAGTAGCTCAGCAGCATGTAAAGTGAACAAGCCTTCTCCGATTGGCGCCACGTACCCAAAACCTATCAATTCTAACATATCTCCCTGTGCCGCGGTTCAAGGTGACCCGACAAGCCATACTCTCGGAGCACATGAAATGAATTCCCCTGGTGTGGCTTTTATCCTCAAGTGGCAAATGGAGTGACATCTACGCAACGACGCAGCCTTGGAAAACCTAGCCCCATGCCATGCCATCCTACCGAATTTCACAAGGCCTTGCACTTGACTAGGGAGTGGATAGGAGGTGAGTATCATTATTCATTGGCATACCCATCTTGCGGAAGTAGAGGAAGTTGGTGACGAGGCGCCAGATCTCGTAGTGCTGCACCACCAGCTTGGGGTTCAGGTACAGGTGGTACGGCGAGATGATCTGCAACCAATCAAACACTAGGTCATCGACTCGACTCGGCAGCAGAAGCAGCAGATCGCGCCGCGAACGAACGGCAAGAGGCCCCGCCCCCCGGGGGCGGAAGAGCGGGGACGGGGGACGTACCTCGAGGGTGCAGCCGACGGTGGTGAGGACGGCGGCGGTGAGGTATGAGCGCGTGATGATGGGCATCTGCCGGTACCACTCCTCCACAGCCTGCGCCATCCCTGCTCCTCTCCCCTCCTACACACGCGCGGAAACCCTAGCCCCCGCCCGCGCGCCCGCCGCTCACTTTACCACTCACCTCTCGGGGCACGGATCGCCGGCGGAATCGAAGAGCGACGACGGGGACGGGGATGGGGAGGAGGGTGGAGAGGGACTGCGGCGTGGTCTCGATCTCTTTCTCGGGTTTTTTTTTTTTTCTCTGTCTGTCCCTCTCTTCTGCTTCGGAGTGGATGAGGAGCCTGGGTCGTGCGGCTGGCATGTGGGGGCCCGCGGGAGGAACCCGTGGGCGGGGCCGCCGCGTCGGTGGCGGTGACGTGCTGTGCCCCAATGGGGCGGCGCCACGTCGGAGGAACACGTCGGACATTGGTGGTGGCCGTCGCCCGCTGCCTGCGTGGACTTCCAGGCCACGGCTGCCGCCACTTGTATACTTTCTTTTTGTTTTGGGACTCTTTGAGGTCCCAACCGGTGAAGGAGAAAATGATATGAAACTTTTTTTTTAGGGGAACGTTGCTTATTTATTCAGTGCTCAATGCCTCCATCAGAGGCCAGGTCCGAGCTTACAAAATCCGGCGCTACAAAGCGCCAATACTCACACATGGATCTACAACAACCCTCCCTAGCTAGTCTATGCGCGACTCTGTTGGCGGAACGACGAACCCAGACGACTTTATACTCTTGAAATTGGGCCAGCAGTTCCTTGATTTCTTGGACGAGTTGTCCACTCGCCGATAGGTCTCTCTGCGTGTTGTTGATCTTCCCTACCGCTGTCAGCGAGTCCATCTCGAGCACCACCTTTTGAACATCGTTTTCTTGTGCAAGTAGAACCCCTCGGCGACACGCTAGGAGCTCCGCAAGTTCCGGATCTGCAGCAACTGGGAAAAAATGGCACGCTCCTGCCACGAACGAGCCATGGTGGTCCCTCAGGACCGCTCCACCTCCTCCCGATCCTCCTTGCTTTGCTAGAGCTCCATCCGTATTCACCTTCAACCAGCCTTCATCAGGCTTTGCCCATGATTCCATGCTCCGCTGCACTTGTGGTCTCGTTGTGATCACCTTGATCGACTGCCACTCCTCGTCAAGACGGATGACTATGTCTGCAATCAACGTCGGGTCTTCAATCTTGGCACTGTCCCTTGCATAATTCCTTGCGAGCCACCGCTCATACCACGCCCTCATCACCACTCTCTTCTCTTCCTCAGGTACAGTACCGAGCCAGTCTGACACCCATGATCGCATGCTTTGCATTCCCTCTATGCATTTGGGCAGCTACGGCAGAGGCGCGCCAACTCCCTTAGCCAGGGCTTTCGAGAACAACATCGAGTGGGGGCAGCGCCACACCCGATGTATTATCGTTTCCTCCCTTCCGCAGGCAATGCAGAATACCCCAGGCTTCACATGTCGACGTAAAAGTTCAGTTCCGCCAGCCAGCCCATTTTTTAGCATACGCCAACCATGGATTTTGATCTTGTTTGGGACGTCCGCCGCCCATAACTCCATCCAGCTCTTATGATCAGCGACCGAAGTTGACGAGGAGGCCAGTGCCTTACTCGCCGTCTTCAATGCTATTCCCAGATGGTATGCAGACCTAACTATGAAGAGCCCATTTTTGGTGAAATTCCATGCCCGAAAGTCTTCTTTGCCAGGTCCACCCACTACTATATGTCTAATATCTTGAGCATCACTTTGAGTGAACACCTCCTGTAGTTTACCTTCGTCCCATGACCTCCCGTCCGCCGTAAGCAGGTCGGCGACCTTGACTGTATTCGGCACATAGTTGGCACCGAGGGGGGCCATGCTTCCATTGCGGGGGATCCAATTGTCATGCAAAACGTTTATTTTTGGCCCCTCTCCCACACGCCATATTAGTCCGTGAGCTAGGAGATCCCGGCCATGCATCAAGCTCCTCCAAGTGTACGAGCACCCCTGTGGGCAAGGAGCAGCCATGATATCCATGTCCTGGAAGTATCTAGCCTTGAGCACCTTTGCACATAGAGACGTAGGAAACATAAGCAACCTCCACACCTGTTTTGCTAGAAGAGCCTGATTGAACATCTCAAAATCCCGGAACCCCATTCCTCCCGCCTGCTTTCTAGTGCACATCTTGTCCCATGCTACCCAATGGACCTTTCGTTCGCCGTTGACTGCTCCCCACCAGAATTTTGAAGAGATAGATTTCAGTTTCCCGCACATTTTCTTGGAGAGCTGGAAGCAACTCATCGAGTAGGTCGGCGTTGCTTGCAACACTGACTTGACAAGAACCTCCCTGGCTGCCTTCGACAAACCTTGTCCTTTCCACCCCATTACCTTGCCTCTAGATGATTCTCTGACATGCTTAAAACACCCGTCCTTTGACCTGCCCACCATAGTAGGAAGCCCGAGATATTTTTCATTAAGAGCCTCTGACTGAATTCCTACCTCCTTCTTAAGAATAGCCTTCTCATCATTATTACACCCCTTCCCAAAGAAGATGGATGACTTTTCCAAATTCACTTTTTGACCTGATGCCTCCTCATACGTGTGCAAAATTGTCCTGAGCCTCACCATATTCTCCTTGGACGCCTCGAGGAAGACAATACTATCATCCGCAAATAGCAAGTGTGTCACCGTGGGGCCAGTGCGCCCAAAAGAGACCCCCTGGATTTCTTTCTCGCGTTGCGCTTTTTTAAGGAGCGCCGAGAACCCCTCAACACAAAATAAGAACAGATAAGGGGTGATGGGGTCCCCTTGACGCAAGCCTCGGCTGGGGAGAAAGCCCTCCGAAAGGTTGCCATTGAGCTTCACCGAGAAACGTGCCGAGGTCACACATCTCATAACCATGGCAGTCCATGCATGAGAAAAACCTAACTTAGTCATCATTTGTTGAAGAAAAGACCATTCCACCCGGTCATATGCCATCATCATATCCAACTTAACCGCACACAAAGCTTTCTTCCTTTTCCTCTTCCGGATGGCATGAACACACTCGTAAGCCACTAGAACATTATCAGTAATAAGTCTCCCCGGTACAAAGGCACTTTGCTCTTCCGAGATTAGTATGGGGAGCACAACTTTGAGGCGGTTGGCTAGAACCTTGGCCGCAATCTTGTAGAGCACGTTACACGAACTGATAGGTCGGAACTAAGAGAGCATCTCCGGCAACTTCACCTTTGGGATCACAACTAAAATTGTGTCATTGAAGCCCTCCGGTATCTGACCTCCTCCTAGAAAATACCAAATAGCTTTGCAAACCTCCCCCTTCACCAGAGGCCAGTGCCTCTGGTAGAAGAGAGCAGGCAGCCCATCCGGGTCAGGTGCCTTCGTTGGGCCCATCTGGAAGAGTGCTCTTTCAATCTCATCATCAGTAATAGCAGCATCTAGTTTGTTATTCATGGCGTCAGAGACCGCAGCCGGGATATTCTCGAGAATTTGCTGCATATTAGACGTGCCCTGTGTGCCAAACAAAAGTGAGTAAAAATCCCTAGCCATCACCCTCATTCCCTCGTCATCCACGCATCTAGAGCTGTCTGGCCTCAGTAGCGACTTGACCGTGTTCTTTCTCCTCCTGTGAGAAGCATGGTTCTGAAAGTATTGCGTATTCTGGTCGCCCGCCCTTAGCCAATCCACCCTGGACCTCTGCCTCTTCATAATTTCCTCCCTCAAATAGACTTCTCGCAGCTTTCCTTCGATCTCTCTGATTTTATGCATGCGTTCAGTAGACATGCTTTCCTCCTTAGCTCGCTGGAGATCCCCCTTGAGTTGTTTAATCTGCCACCATACCGAACCAAAAACTACTCGGCCCCACTCGCGCATGTGTAAAGCATGCCGCGAGTTTTTTTTTTTGACAAAATGAGCATGTCATGTGTTTTTTTATGCTAACCCGGGAATGCTCTTGTAGCTGAACATCGTGTGTTTTTTTTTGTTTTTTATTGGCGATTTTAGGACTTATGCGTGGCAAATTGTTGAGTCGACCATTTATCGACAACTGTAGTTCCACCGTTGGTCGGCGGTGTTTAAAGCAATAGAGCATGATGCAGGACCTCCGTATCTCAAGATCACACAAAAATGTGTTCCGGTTTTTATGCAATCCATGAGAAATATATCCTCAATGTTAGCATTGGCATGATAACAGGAAAGCATGTTCTGGATTCTTATGTGAGTGACTGATTCCGTCGAAGCACGCCGTCGTTCGTCGCCTCGGATTTGCTCCCCCGCCGTCTACAGACGGCGACCGTAACACCCTCAATAACTCAACAGGTGCATATGGGTTCAAAGAAGGTTGTAGTGTCCTTCACATGACCTGCTTCCAACAAAACTAGTGGAAGATCCTCATCAAGAAAGAAAAAGGAGGAGCAAGACACAACACAACTAGAAAATAGTGGTACTCCTCTTACCTTATTCGTGCAAATCTTACATGTTTGCTCACACGGTATTCATCCGATGAAAGAACTGCACCTTCTTCCTGATATCTTATAATAGTTCACAGAAGATGTCGATTTAAAAGTTTCGGGTGTGCAGTTTGCATCTTTAGTCCTACAACGGTAGTGTCAGCCATATGACTCAATCTTGCCCACTCGAGTTCAGTATCCTGAACTAACTCGCGATGTGATAACCCACAAGCATAGGGGATCGCAACAGTTTTCGAGGGTAGAGTATTCAACCCAAATTTATTGATTCGACACAAGGGGAGCCAAAGAATATTCTCAAGTATTAGCAGCTGAGTTGTCAATTCAACCACACCTGAAAGACTTAATATCTGCAGCAAAATATTTAGTAGCAAAGTAGTATGGAAGTAACGGTAACAGTGGCAAAAGTAACAGTAGCAGTTTTGTAGCAATTGTAACAGCAGTAGCACGAAATTAGCTTAGCAAAGATCAATATGTGAAAAGCTCGTAGGCAATGGATCGGCAATGATAATTATGTCGGATGATATTCATCATGTAGCAGTCATAACATAGGGTGACACAGAACTAGCTCAAATTCATCAATATAATGTAGGCATGTATTCCGTATATAGTCATACGTGCTTATGGAAAAGAACTTGCATGACATCTTTTGTCCTACCCTCCCGTGGCAGCGGGGTCCTAATGGAAACTAAGGGATATTAAGGCCTTCTTTTAATAGAGCCCCGGACCAAAGCATTAGCACTTAGTAAATACATGAACTCCTCAAACTACGGTAATCATCGGAAAGAATCCCAATTATTTTCACCTTGGGGTATGCGGATCATAACACGTAATAGGTGTCTAAAACTTGCAAGATAGGATCAAGAACATAAATATATTCATGAAAACATAATAGGTTTAGATCTGAAATCATGGCACTCGGGCCCTAGTGACAAGCATTAAGCATAGCAAAGTCATAGCAACATCAATCTCAGAACATAGTGGATACTAGGGATCAAACCCTAACAAAACTAACTCGATTACATGATAAATCTCATCCAACCCATCACCATCTAGCAAGCCTACGATGGAATTACTCACTCCCGGCGGTGAGCATCATGAAATTGGTGATGGAAGAAGGTTGGTTATGATGATGGCGACGAATCCCCCTCTCTGGAGCCCCGAACGGACTCCAGATCTGCCCTCCCGATGAAGAACAGGAGGTGGCGGTGGCTCCGTATCGTAAAACATGATGAACTCTTCTCCTTGATTTTTTTCTCCGCGAATAGGAATATATAGAGTTGGAATTAGGGTCGGAGGAGGTCTAGGGGGCCCACAAGCTTGCAGGGCATGCCCCCAGGGCTTGTGGCCTCTAGGTGGCCCCCTCTGGATAATTCTTGCGCCAATATTTTTTATATATTTCAAAAATATTCTCCATAAATTTTTAGGTTAATCCGAGAACTTTTATTTCTGCACAAAAATAACACCATGGCAATTCTGCTGAAAACAGCGTCAGTCCGGGTTAGTTCCATTCAAATAATGCAAATTAGAGTCCAAAACAAGGGCAAAAGAGTTTGAAAAAGTAGATACGATGGAGACGTATCAATCCCCCAAGCTTAACCCATTGCTTGTCCTCAAGCAATTAGTTGACAAACTGAAAGTGACAAAGAAAAACTTTTACAAACTCTGTTTGATCTTGCTGTTGTAAATATGTCTAACTGATGTTCAAGTTTTCAGTAAAGATTATGAACTAACCACATTCACAATAACATTTAGGTCTCACATTTACTCATATCAATGGCATAATCAACTAGCGAGCAATAATAATAAATCTCGGATGACAACACTTTTTTCAAAGCAATCATGATATAATATGATATAATGGTATCTCGCTAGCCCTTTCTGAGACCGCAAAACATAAATGCAGAGCACCCCTGAAGACCAAGGACTGACTGGACATTATAATTCATGGCAAAATAGATCCAATCACAGTCATACTCAACATCAATTAATAGCAAAGCATACAAATGACATTGGTGCTCTCTAGCTGGTGCTTTTTATAAGCGGATGGTGACTCAGCAATAAAATTAAATAGATAGGCCCTTCGCATAGGGAAGCATGGATTTGCAGAGGTGCCAGAGCTCGGAGCTTTTAAAACAGAGATGAATATAATTTTGAGCGGTATGCTTTCATTGTCAACATAACAACCAAGAGATCTCACTATCTTCCATGCTAGATACATTATAGGCGGTTCCCAAACAGAATGGTAAAGTTTTTACTCCCCCTCCACCAATCAAACACACTCCACGGCTAGCCGAATCCATGGGTGTCGTCCATACCAACAACAGTTCTGGGGGAGTTTTGTTTAATTATTTGCAATTTTGATTTTGATCTTTTGATCATAGGACTGGGGATCCCAATTACCAGCCACTTTCTCGTGAATGACAAGTGAATCAACACTCATCGTGAGAATAACCCACCTAGCATGGAAGACACTGACAGCCCCCAGTCGCTACATGAGCGATTCGGGCATACAAAACAGATTATTATTTGAAGGTTTAGAGTTTGGCACATGCAAATTTACTTGGAACGGCAGATAAATACCGCATATAGGTAGGTATGATGGACTCATATGGAACAACTTTGGATTTAAGGAAATGGATGCACAAGCAGTATTCCCACTTAGTACAAGTGAAGGCTAGCAAAAGATTGAGGAGCGACCAACTAGAGAGCGACAACGGTCATAAACATGCATTGATATTAACCAACATTGAATACAAGCATGAGTAGGATATAAATCACCATGAACATAAATATCATGGAGGCTATGTTGTTTTTGTTTCAACTACATGTGCCAAGTCAAGCCACTTGAATCATTCAAAGGAGGATACCATCCTATCATACTACATCATAACCATTTTAAAATGCATGTTGGCACACAAGACAAACCATTATACACTCCTAGCTAATTAAGCATGGCATGAGTGACTATAATCTCTAATTGCCATTGCAAACATGTTTCATTCATAATAAGCTGAATCAGGAATGATGAGCTAATCATATTTACAGTAACAAAATAGGTCGAGTTCGTACCAGCTTTTCTCCATCTCAATCATTTCATGATATATCGTCATTATTGCCTTTCACTTGCACGACCGAACGGTGTGAACAATAATAAGAGTGCACGTGCATTGGACTAAGCTGGAATCTGCAACATTTATTCAAAGGAGAAGACAAGGTAATATGGGCTCTTTGTTAAATCAACAATAATGCATATGAGAGCCACTCAACATTTTCATTGTGGTCTTCTCCTTACGACCCAAAGAAAAGAAAAGAATTTCAAAGAAGCTCACTAAAATATTTTTGGAGCTTTTGTTTTTCTGAAGAAAGCAAAACAAGAACGAGAAAAACTATTTACACGGGAAAGCTCCCAACAAGCAAAAGAAGAATGAGAAATCTTTTTGGGTTTTCTTTTAATACTACTACGCAACGAACTAGAAAGAAAAACTAAAAAGAAGCGAGAACTAATTTTTTTTTTGGATTTTCTCAAAGTTTTTCAAACACACAAGAAGAAAGCGAGAAAAATAAACTAACATGGATAATACAATGAAAAAGTATGAACACCGACAACTATAATGAGTGTGTGAACATGAATGTAATGTCGGTGAAAAATACGCACTCCCCCAAGCATAGACTTTTGGCCTAAGTTGGTCTAGGGCCACGGCTGGCCTGGCGGATATCCAAAGTTGTAGTTGGGGTTGTACTGAGCTGCGGCACCTACCTTGGAGAGCTGCCTCGTGTAGGCGAGCGGCCTCCCCCTCTCTCTCATAATCGTTCACCTCCTCTCTGGTTATGAAGTATCTTCGTTTTACCTGATAGTCAAAGAAGGCAGGAGCAAGAAGCATAATACGGAAGACGCGCTCCCTATCAAAGATTAGTCGGTATAGGAGGGACTGATCATTCCTCTCAAGAAACTGGTAACGTACCATAACATTATAATCAAGGAAAGCAGGTGGCAACGGAGCATCATTTTCTCTTATGGGAACACCAAGATAATTAGCTAAGCATAAATTCCACCAAAGAAATCCCCATCCTTAGCATTGTTAAGTAATCTACGCGGAATGATAGCCCCCAAGTTAAATTGTTTTTCATTCATTACAACACACTTGAGGACACTCAAATCAGAGGTGCACAGGTGAGTATGATCATGTTTACCATTAATGCATCTACCCATGTGGCACCCTGGCTCAGAGGAACTGGAACACCCCGTATTCCAGCCCAGAGATCAAGTCTTCTAGAATACGGCACTGCTTGGCATAGAACAAATCAGCTCTTATTACAAATACTCGGGGATACAAGGGTCCCGATAATACAACGGATTACATCAGCACGGCGACACTACGCCTACCACGGTAGCTCTATGCTAGCAGCGGAATAACTTCTTGTAGCGGAACAACGACGACGGCGATGGACTCCACTCTGCAGAGACTCTGGCTGGAATGCTTATCCTAGCTCGCAAACTCGGAATCCTCGGCAATCAAGCAAGCAATCACGGCATGACCTGCAAACTGGCATGACACACCAGGTGAGTACTTTGAATGTACTCGCAAGCTCACAGCAACCAAAAGCAATCAAGACAAACAGCAGCATGGCATTTTCAGGTTAAACAATGATGAGCATGATACCATTAGAACAACCTAAGATGAGCATGACATAATCATGTTGAACATAACACATCTAGCATCATATGAAATGAGCATGGCAATGTCACTCCTGATATGCACAAGATGATACTAGCATGCATCATACTTAATATCATGATCCAATTACTCTGTTCGGGGTTACCTCGTAACCACCACATGTACCACTTACCATCGTGGACATCACATGATCACCTCAGGATCAAATCAAGCTTGGTATTAACAATACCGTAGTAATCATTACATGACCACAAGGAGCTTGATCCTTACCCGGGATTACCGCATAACACCACAAACATCAACCAGCTTCGGTATCCATGATACCCCTATGATCCTCTCACGATCACATAAAGATCAACCAACTCCTTTCCTTATCGAACCAGGGTTGTTCATTAATCAGGTTATTATTACTATTGACCCATAGTGTGACCTACTACGAACTGGGCCTATATCCGCGGGCGCGGCTATCGATAGATTATACACTCTGCAGAGGTTAGTACACTGTACCCACACTATGGAACCCAAGGTCTCGTGCTCCCATTCAGGTGGACCAACGGCGTTCCGACAAAACCGATCTATTGCATGACACTCTCCCGGCCACTCCGACAAACTCCCCTTTGGGCTAAGCCATGGGTGGCCCCGATGTCACCTCGTGACACCCAACGGCCACCGTCGTGGCAAAACAAAAATGGTCCCAAATGGGGACAATGGATCCATACAACTCGGGCACACAAGGTTATTGCCGCCTACCGGGCCAGGGCAGCGCGCGCACCTAACCTTCCCTAGTTGGAGGAACCAGCGAGAGGCATGACAATAGACCCAGTCAGGGCCTCCCATAAGACAAGTGTGGCTGCACTGGTCAGCTCGATTCAATGGCACTATGACTCAGCCAACAGATGTTTAAGTTCGATTAAAGTCCGGTTTAACTTGAAGGTTAATGAGCTGAGCCATAATAATAAAATAGCATGATGCACTGACATGCATATGAGCAGGATAGCAGCATGAACATGGATGATCAACATGACCATTTAACATGAACAACAATAAGCATTACTCTACTAGATGCACATGAGCATGGAATAGCGATGATCATGAATAACACAAGTATAACACTTCATATGAACATAGCATGACCACTAGTATCGGAAATAATTGCCAGAATAGAACTTAACAATAAGATCAACAAGAAATCATGTAACCAACTAGATGCATAAGATCATAGCATAACGGTAAACATGGGTGCACCAACATATATAAAGCATTCACAAAATATTAACCGGCACACAATATTTAAATATTCAAGTTGAAAACCATGGCTATTGCATGGCCATCATGCAAGTGGCTGTCGTGGCTTGCCTGGGGATGAGGGATGCTCCGGGGAGAAGTGCGAAGCATTCGCGGAAAGATTCGCCGGAAACAGTTCTCTCTCAAAGGGGGCTGTTTGGGGCAAGGGCAAAATGGTCATTTTCATAGTCTGAAAACACTATGAAAATGGTACCAACATGACAGGCTCGACGAGACGAAACCATGGGACTTGGATTCACCTCAATCGAAGTTAGGATCGCGAAGATACGGACGGAAGAACAGGGACTGATCTGTAAAAGTTTCTCCACAAACAAGTCCCTGGACTGCAAAACAGAAAGCGTATTTTTGAGAAATCCGTTTTCGCATAACTGAAAGCGTATTTTTAGTAGAAAATGTAGCTGAGTACGCTTTCAGAGAATGAAGACGTTCTTTACTAAAGTACGCTTCCACTTACTGGCGCGGGCCCGGGGCTTCTATGGATGACAGGTGGGGCCGCTGGGTCCACCGGTTGGTCGTCTTCTTCCTCCCGTTCCCTCGACAGAACAGGGGAGGGGGCAAGGCAGAGGCACGGCCAGCACTGGCCTCGCCGCCTCCAGCCACCTCCGGCCGAGGGGGCGGCACCTACGGGCGCGGGGCGAAGCGACGCTCCCATATGGAGCAGCAGCAGGCGCCGAGGAGGGGCAAGGTGGCCATGGCCCAGGGTAGCAGAGAGCTCGGGCGGCGGCGGCCAACTATGGGGAGGCACGGCCAAGGGCACTCCAGCAGCGAGCTGAGGGGTGGGGGAGATTCGCCTGGGTGAATGGGTTCTACAGGTGGTGGAGAGAATGAGGGAGGAGCTCGGCTTGGCCGGAATCGAGGCGAGGCCGATGACGGCCATGGCAGCCAAGAAGAGGGGGAGGGGGCTTCGGTGGTCTTGGAGAGCCATGCATGGAGAGGGCGGAGAGCTGCGGAGGAGGTCACGGAGCACTTATATAGCCGAGGGGAGGCTCTGGAGAGCTCGAGGGCGCTCGGGCATCACAACAATGGAGGTGGGGGCGGTGGTCGGGTCACGGGTATGGCTGCCGGCACTCGACGGCGGCCAAACAGGAGAGGGACAGAGCACAGTGCGAAGAAGAAGAAGAGGCTCACGGGGAAGCTCTAGGACAAGGAAATGCGTCGAGACGACGAAGGAACGGACGACAACAGCGCTGCGGTTTCCAGAGCGCGTCGGTTTGGCACGTCTGCCATGTGATCACCGCGTGAACCCGGCGGTGACACACGCGCTGGGCTACCAGACCGTGTCTGGGAGATGGAATAGTCGATAGAGAGATCCAAGGGGGAAAGTGCCGGGGCCGGGACACGAAATCCCAGAAATTAACCCCTCGTGTCATCACCAGCCCAGGATTACCGTTACTGGTGGACACGTCCTTGTTACAGAATTACCAAGCTATTACAAGAATTGGATACAAGACCATAAAGGTCCAATGAGACAATAGTGACTCCGGTGGTGAATGACGGAAGCGTCTCGTGGTTTTTCAACGTCGATGGGGCTCCATTCCCACAGGAACGGCTGACCTGGATAATTCCTATCCCGCTTGGCTGCTATCCTAGGCTCCGCACAGTCGTCGCTGTGGTACTCCTCGTAGAAATCCTGACCTGGCCAAGTAAATAGCCAGGGACAAGCCTGTGAGTATGTTTGAATGTACTCGCAAACATCATGAACAAAAGATATACCGAATGCAACAATTAAATTATATGATCATGATGAACCACACTATATGCGTATGCTCATGATGGACTTAAATGCCTACTGACAGGAATTAAATCATGGCATGATAAATATTAGCATATGCAAATAAATGAATATATGGGAATGTTAGTGATAAACAAGGAAAGTTTAAGGAAAATAAAATAAAAGAAATGCCGATCGGATGTCAAGTGACACCACGGTAGGTCTTGAAGAGAAATGCCAATCGGGTGTCTACAAGAGTAGTGGCAGGACCGCCTGTAAACTCGAGAGATGCCACGAGAGGTCTTGAAGAGAAATGCCAGTCGGGTGTCAAGTGACGCCACGGTCGGACTTGAAGAGAAATGCCAATCGGGTGTCCACAAGAGTAGTGGCGTGATAAACCGCCTGTTAACTCGAGAGACGCCACGAGAGGTCTTGAAAATAAAATTGAGTGCCCGGGGTAGTCTAGCCAGCCCCTGAGACACTCAGGAAATATAAAATAAGAGAAACGGGTTAGTCCACAATAATATGCATAACCATAAAAAAATTCACAGCAATAATATTCAAATAACCATGACGGTGTTAGTGATGATAACAATATCCTGCAAAATAGTTCAGGCCCAATTTTAATTATTTTCCTCCGAAGACCGACCCTAAGGCCGACACTTGACCAACCCAGACTGTAGCCCTTAACCGCGGACACGGCTATTCGAATAGGTTTAAAACTCTGCAGAGGGTGTACTCTTTACCCACAAGTAAAGGATTTCTTTAGTCAGTACCGCGACACTGACTAATTCCTATTACGGTCTTTGGGTTGTAAACACACCTGACCAGCACACACCAGATTAACTTTCCGGATGCCAGGAATCACCCAAAGCATCGTTCAAGAAAAACTCTAAGACGGAGAGACCAACGTCCTGCATGGGATCACTATTAATACGCGCGGATTCCAAGGGGTGCCCCCCTCTCAGTCACAACTGGAAACACCCATGCCCCCTGACCCGATGACAGGATTTAGTCCCGGATCCCTGGGAAACCCTCATCGTGGCCCTCTGTACGGTGTGTGCACGGAAAGGGGTTAACAACTTACTGGACCGCACCCTACCTGTGGCAGGGACATGTGGTAGCACGAATCAAGTATGGGGGTTACCGGTGACAAGACTCGATCTATGGTCGACTCAGGAGGCATTAAGTTTCCTGCAACGGTTAGCACAACAAGGTATTCTTTTCAACAGCAATAACAAACAGGGCCACAACCCTTGCATGCTCCACATATATCACGTGACACCCCAGTGTCAAATATGGCCCGTGCCCACCGGCACGTCCAAGGAAGGAGCACACTCCTGGATTCTCGTGCATGTCAAAACTTGAGTGGAATGCATGCAAGAGAAAATATACATGACCATGCATGCTCAACTAGCAATATGCAATTTAATTTGAATTCAACATAGTCATGTTTAAATTATTCTAGCAAATAATTCACCATGCTTTCACCATATCAAGTGTTCAAGATGCTTGCCTTAAGTGTGTAGAAGGATTTGGGGCACTCCAAAAGTTTGAAATATTAACTCCCCTCCATTTCCTATTTTCAAAAATAATTAAATTACTACATAAAACAAAAACAGTGCCAAAAATTGTTTCAATCATTTTTGAAATAAATACTAAAATAAACTAGATGAAAAATTAAAAATAACAGAAAAAGATTCAATAAATTTGGAGCTCATATGAATTAGTTATGGAATTT
The DNA here is from genome assembly GCA_011799875.1 of Thinopyrum elongatum. NCBI lineage: Eukaryota > Viridiplantae > Streptophyta > Magnoliopsida > Poales > Poaceae > Thinopyrum > Thinopyrum elongatum. The sequence continues at coordinate 604,017,324 of CM022301.1, forward strand.
ATAAGTTGAATTAAACAGGGAAAAGAACTGTTTAATAGATCCAGTGGGAACAAAGCTTAGGAAAAATGTTCACCTAATCTAGACAAGTAGAGCATGATTTTAGGAACCTACAGAAATTTGAATCATCGCATTTGGACTTGTAATAGTGGCTGTGGAATTATTGGAAAACTACTGATAAAAGAAAAAGAGAAGGGCAGAGGGGCGCCCTGAGTGCGATATAGCCGACTGGTGTTACTGGACCGAGCCCAGTCGAACAGCCATGTGCGGGGCCACCGACGTCGAAGGCGAATCCCTGAAGTACGTCTCCCTCGCGCGAAGACGGCCTCTGCGAAACCCGCGTCCACTTATACTGCGCGCGGTGAGTCACTGACAGTGGGCCCCCCTGGCCCACTGGTCAGGTTCGACCTGGTCCGCTCACGTCGTCCCCCCCGTTATAGAATAGAGCGGCTTTCCGGTGAGGCTCACCGGCGAACGGCAGCACCAGTCGGGGAGCCGAGACCACCGTTGTGTTCGGGAGTGAGAGGCAGTTCGTCTAGTGCTCGCCATGGTAGCTAGGGTGGACGGGGTTGCCGGCGGTGAGGTCCTCGGCGGACGGCGGCGTCGGGTGGAATGGGCTCTTCTTCTACGGCGGCTCCGGAGCAGAATTGAGAGGGGGAATCGATCAGCGGGAGCTCCAGGAGGCTAGTGGTGGAAAAGTTTGTGGTGGGGAGGCCGTGGTTGGCTCGGAACCATCCGAGGAATGGCGGCGGCCGTGATCATCGGAGATGGGGATGACAGTTGTTTCCAGTCATTTGGCTGCCTCGGGAGGCTTATGGGGGATGGAGGAGTGGTGGAGATGAGAGGAGCGAGCTCGGAGGGGCCTTTTATAGGCGGGAGCGACGCGGTGCCATGGCTTCCAGAGGAAGGCACGTCGGCGGCACCATTAATGGCAAATCGTGGATGGTGGCGAAGTGGTTGAGGGTGGTGGAGGTCGGCGGGGAGTGGGTGAGCTTCGGATGAGCTTGGCCGTTGGCCAATAAGTGAGGGGAGACCCAGGCAGAGACGTGGCGGGGCGGGTTTCGTCGGGCGGTGGCTCTGGTCGGTGAGGACAGTGGTGGCCGGCGCTAGGATTCAAGAGAGAGTGTCGGCGAGGGCGGTGACTTGCTCATGAAGCTAGCAGAGGAGAGACACGAGCGAGGGAGGTGGCAGAGGCACGACGCCAGGGCGATGCTGATGCCTGCAATACCAGCGCTCTGGCCGCGTTCTGAGTATGCACTTGAGGTGCTCGAACAAATGCCAATGGCATCTATAGTGACTCAAACAGGCTAAAAAATAGCAGGATGAGGCTCCTCTAGATTTCAAGGCTGGTGGACATGTTGAAATGGCCAGGAGAGCAAGTGTGTAATGTATGATAAAAACCTTGCCAAATTCTGCCATGCACATGATGTGCTCGACAGAATGATAGGGCCATCTATAGGATTCCTATGAAAGTGATATTTGGTAGCATGGTGTCTCATTGAGTGGTAGATAAGGTGGTGGGGTTGTCTTGGTAAAAAGAAGAACTTGCCAGTGCATGTTTTGGTGAATTTCAGTTCTGGACAGGAAGTTCAGAGGAGTATTTAGTGAACTAAAATGATTCCAATGGAGCTGAAACTTTGGACTTAATGGTTTGGTTGGAATGACTATAAGTGGGAAAAATTTCAGAATTAATGGAGCAAGGAAAAATAGGGGTTGTAGTTGAAACTGAAGAATGGAACAGAATTGAAAAGAAGAAGGTTCACTCAAAATTTTCAAAACACCAAGTTGGATTTTTGCATAAAAGTGATTTATAGGCTTCACATGACCTCTCATAATTTTTGTGGGATTTTAAAATAATTATTTGAAATGGTTGTAGTGCAACAGAGGCATTTAAAAATTTAAAAATGCTATTAAAAGAATTGTTTAGAGGCAAGTTTTATTCTGAAAATAATTCTTACTGTTATTAAACTAATAATGAAATGGTTTAAGAAAACTCCCAAAGCCACAATATTATTTCCAAAAATTTCTATATGGAGGGAAGAATTTGAAAAACAGAGGGCAGAAAATACTCCGAAAATAATAAAGGACTTGATATATTTCAAAATTTTATTTTCTGGCCAAAATAAAATCATGATAAAATTTTTGGGGTGTTACAGAAAGAACCAAGTGCAGGGGCAAAGAAGAGATTTGGGCTTAGCTCCAAACCAGCTGAATAGCAAGGTGTTTGATGCCTTCTGGGGAAGATTGGTCAAGAGGATTAGACTGATATTTAGCAGGGGGTGATCAACTACTAAGATGAGTATATCTAAAAATTTGCAGATCATTTGGATGAATATAAGTGGCACTTGCGGTAGAAAGTGCCCCACTGGTCAGAAAGACAAACTATGAAGTAGCACTCTCATACTTGCTTGGATTGAGCTGAAAATGTTCATGGCATGATGATTTGCTCATATGTGGGTGCCATAGAATTTTCATACCATTTGGACAGGCCAAAATTGTACTTCCTTCATAATGCACCTCTCTGAACAGAATTTTAGGAAAATTGCAGAGGGTAAATGGCTAGTTGAAATGAGCCAAAATTTTGTGGAGAGGGTCTATATGGGTATAAGCATGTCCTGGTAAATTTTCAGAAATAATGAAGCAATATAAAATATACTTGCTTCACAACTTGAAAATCTGACCAGAAACCAAGATTTGATGCTGAGCTCACATAGAGTGATTACATGAGCTCAAATTTGGAGGAGAGTCATTATTCGGGTATATTAAGAATCTTGAAAAATTTCAACTCATTTGGATATGCCTAGCTTGTACTTCCTTCACAAAGCCTCTGTTTGAACTGAAACTTTGAAAAATTGCTCAGGAATATTTACTAGGCAAATTGAGTTGAATTTTGACATGAGGCAATTATATGGATAGGAAAGGGTTCCCAAAAAGTATGGGGGCAAGCAAGAAAATATAAATAGCACTTCCTTCTCAAAAAGCCACTTAGGGCGGAATGAGAAAAGGAATATTCGTGAATTATCTTTGATGATGCCAAGGAGGGGTTTTGACATATCTGTGGAATATATGACCCAAAAAATTTATAAGAATTATTTGGGAATTTTGAGAGAGACAGAAATATAGGTTGCTTCACAACCTACGGCAAATAGGGTTATTCCTTTAATAGGAAAAGGAATATTTCCAATAAAAAGAATATTGGGATTGGGCTAAGAGGAAAATGACATGATCATGAGATGGTTTTGAGGATGACAAGCCACTTGGGATACTTGAGAAGAGATGATCTTCCCAAGTTTCAAGGCCACAGAGACACAGAAAAAGAAATCCAATCAAAATCCATAGAAAATCAAAAGAAAAAGAAAGGGCCAAAATCCAGGGTGTCACAAACCTTCCCCCCTTAAGGAAATCTCGTCCTTGAGATTTGGTTGCTCAGGGAACAAATATGAATATACCTGACTTAAGGAAACCGTTTCCAACTCGGGTATCCTTTTCCTTATATGATGTTCCCGTTGAATTTCATGACTAGACTGTCTTGCTCTGGGGTGGTTTGCTTCACTGTATCCATATTCTGACAGACCTTACCTCACATGTTACTTCGACTCCCATTTCTTTTATATCTGCCAGCGTAACGGGGTGCGGCAGATTATTATGACTGCAATATATGCCCGTCTCACAAGTCCGAGAGTTGTTTCTGATGGATGTGTCACACTGACCACATTCCATGGAGTTGTGAACAACTTTCTTGGTGGACACCAAATATCTTACTCCTTGCATTGGGTTGCTCAAATAGCTGCATGTCCCTCCGGTTCAACACAGTGTTGTGAATCATACTGTTCTCCTGGCGGAATCTGACTTTTTGCAAGGATTCTCGAATCATCTTAGATAGCTCCACTGTCTTGAGTATCAAATCCGTACCAAAGATTTGACTGTTGTTTGTCGGGACCAGCATAAAGGGGTACGACCTTATAATGATAGTATCCACCGACTTGACTGCCGGTGGGTCTGTCGGAAGAATCTTGTTCATGGCAGACTAGCTTCTAACTAATCCTCATATGTGAGGGCACATGCTACGAGACTGTGGTTCAACATTCTGATTACTCACCCTGTCGGTATATTCATGTGAATAGTAGGCCATGCGATGCTTTAACATGGTCATTGAAGTCAATCTGTTGAGTTGACCTTTGGTTTGACATGCCCGACTTGGATATACCATACTGACGATCTTGAGCATATGCAGCTGGATAAAAGGGTTGCCTTGATATGAGGTCCTGTATTACCGGTCTTGCTCCTTCATCATTGCTATCCTTGTTTGGATCCTTTGCTGGAAGGAGCTTAACCATCTATATATTCTTTGTGGGACCATAGGTACTGTCAGGGGAAATATTTCGATAGGCGTATTTTTTCCTCATCTCCTGACATGGTAACATCATTTAAATGGCAGGTTCATTATCTCTCAAGTTTTAACCGTAGGGAAATGATCATCCAAACCCTTGCAAGAAATCGGCAAATAAATCAGTAGCCACCAGAATGGTCTTTACAACTCAGATCTGGGAATTACTGAAATAACTCAACCACGGCTCAAGATGGCCGAAAAGCAGCTCAGAGCATGTGAAAGTGCAACTAATCCCCGGGTGGTTTTGGTAATTCATAACAACATATAGCTCATTGAACTAATATCCATTCAAGTTCAATATTTCAGAAAGTTCAATGATTGGCATGGCATGGACTAGAGATGTGGACCCCTCAAAATGCTAAGGACAAATATTGGCAAAAGCTCAAGACTCTTCATTTATATTTTAGTGATCCAAGATCACATTGAGTCCATAGGAAAGCCAATACTATTAAAAGGGGATGAGGTGTTGCTTAATAGTCTACTTGCTCAAAGTGCTTAGTGATATCACTCCAAAACCCTCAGCCACTTTCTCTTCCAAATATGTCCAAAACTCAAAGTCAAACCCAGCCCCACCGATTTGATCCATCCGGCGCCACCGAGTTCATTTGACATAGCCACTGCCAAAAACCCTAGCAATTCGGTCACACTGATACGGATCTCGGTCTCACCAAGATGGCCCTGCAAACTCTCTGTTTCCCTTTGTAACATTTCGGTCTCACCGAAATGAGCAATCGGTCCCACCGAGTTTGTTTGACCAACTCTCTGTTTGCTCTTTGCTGAAATCGGTCTCACCGAGTTCACGCAATCGGCGCCACTGAGATGAGGTTTTGCCCTAGCCCTAGCACATCGGTCCCACCAAGTTGTTCCAGTCGGTCCCACCGAGATTCCTAACGTTCACATTTTGAACTGAATCGATCTCACCGAGTTCTTCTATTCGTTCTGACCGAGTTGGGTCAAATGTGTGTAACGGTTGGATTTTGTGTGGAGGCTATATATACCCCTCCACCCCTTCTCCATATGTGAGAGAGCCATCGGAATGTTCCTACACTTCCACTACTCATTTTCTGAGAGAGAACCACCTACTCATGTGTTGAGACCAAGATATTCCAATCCTACCACAAGAATCTTGATCTCTAGCCTTCCCCAAGTTGCTTTCAACTCAAATCATCTTTCCACCATAGCCAAATCTATGAGAGAGAGTCGAGTGTTGGGGAGACTATCATTTGAAGCACAAGAGCAAGGAGTTCATCATCAACACACCATCTATTACCTTTTGGAGAGTGGTGTCTCCTAGATTGGTTAGGTGTCGCTTGGGAACCTCCGACAAGATTGTGGAGTTGAACCAAGAAGTTTGTAAGGGCAAGGAGATCGCCTACTTCGTGAAGATCTACCCGAGTGAGGCAAGTCCTTCGTGGGCGATGGCCATGGTGGGATAGACAAGGTTGCTTCTTCGTGGACCCTTCGTGGGTGGAGCCCTCCGTGGACTCACGCAACCGTTACCCTTCGTGGGTTGAAGTGTCCATTAACGTGGATGTACGATAGCACCACCTATCGGAACCACGCCAAAAATCTCCATGTCTACATTGCGTTTGCCTTCTCCAAACCCTTCCCTTTACCTTCATATGCAATGTTTTACTTTCCGCTGCTACACTCTTAGAATTACATGTGTAGGTTGATTGCTTGACTTTTACTAGTTGCTAAAATCTGCCAACAATTAAAATTGGGAAAAGGCTAGATTTTTATTTGGTCAAGTAGTCTAATCACCCCCCCTCTAGACCTACTTTCGATCCTACAAGTGGTATCAGACCTTTGGTCTCCATTTCCCTTGATTTCCATAGCTTTGGTGATCATAGCCTTGGTTTCACAACCTACGAGAGTATGGCGTCTAGCGAGGGAAATTATCATCGTAGAGGTCCTTACTTTGATGTTACAAATTTTTCTAGTTGGAAGCATAAGATGAAAATGCATATTCTTGGTCATAACCCCGCCGTTTGGTAGGGATGGCAATGGGTCGGGTTTGGGGCGGGTGGAGCTGGTCCAAATCCAACCCATGACCCATCTTCCTACCCTTTGCCCATCCACCAAAGTATCCATGGGCACAACTTGTGCCCATGCCCAAACTCACTGGATACCCAGAAATCCATGGAGCTCCATGGGCATAGAAATATCAGCTTGAATCCTTCCCAAAGATCAAATTAACTCATCATCATTCATTCACAAATGACAACATAAGCTACAAGAATAAGTAGGCAACAAGTACTACAATGAGTCCTTATGTGTTACATACCAGAGGTTGATTCTGCAGGCAACTTGGGGTTTGGTTAGTCTATTGTCACTGGCATATGGGCTCATACGGGTATCCATTGGATATCCATGGAGCACAGATTGTAACCGTGCCCAACCCGGCTGTTCGTGGGTATCCATATCCATGGGACCATGGGCAGAAATGCGCTCCATACCCTTGCCCAACCGGGTCGGGTATCCACGGGTATCTGGATCCATGGATAAAATTGCCATCCCTACCATTTGGGCCATTGTGCGTATTGGCTTGCAAGGTGAATACTTCAAGGATGGAAGAGAACCGGATCATGAAGTGTCCACGGAAGAATTGAAGATGTTGCAATACAATGCTCAAGCTTGCGATATTCTCTTCAATGGATTGTGCCCCGAAGAATTCAACAAAATCAGCCACCTTGAGAATGCAAAGGAAATTTGGGATACTTTGGTTGATATGCACGAATGTACCGAGTCCGTCAAGGAATCCAAGTTGGATGTGCTTTGAAGTCAACTTGACAAGTTCAAAATGAAGGATGGTGAAGGAGTCGCTGAGATGTACTCTAGGCTTGCTCTCATCACAAATGAGATCGCTGGCTTAGGAAGCGAAGAGATGACCGACAAATTCATCATCAAGAAGATCCTAAGAGCCTTGGATGGAAAATATGATATCGTGTGCACATTGATCCAAATGATGTCCAATTAGAAAGATCTCAAGCCAACGGAAGTCATTGGTAGAATTGTTGCTCATGAGATGTCACTCAAGGATAAGGAAGAGCTCCACAACAAGTCAAGTGGTGCTTATAAAGCTTCATGTGATGCTCCTACAACATCAAGTGAGAAACAAGCCTTCAATGAAGAATTGAGCTTAATGGTGAAGAACTTCAACAAATTCTACAAGAATAGAAGCAAAGATAGAAGTTCCAAGTCAAGGTCCTACAATGACAAAAGATCTTCTAGTCGTGATCGTAATTGCTACAATTGTGGAAGACCCGGACACTACTCCAATGAGTGTACGTCTCCCTACAAGAAAAGAGAAGATTCACCTAAAAGGAGAAGTAAAAGAGATGAATCGCCACCAAGAGAGAGAAGGAGTAGAGATGATCGTTATGAACGAAGACCCTCTCGTAGAAGCAAGGATTCGGAAAGGAAGGACAAGTCATCAAAGAGCTACACAAGACGAAGACATCAAGCTCACGTTGGTGAATGGGTATCCGGTTCCGACTCCGGCAACTACTCCGAGAGAAGTTATCACTCCGACTCCGAATATACTCAAGATGAAGGTGTTGCCGGTCTTGCACTTGTGCCATCCAACTCCTACGACATATTTTACTCACCAAATGAAGGAATTGGAAGATGCTTCATGGCTAAAGGCCCTAAGGTATCACACCCCGAGTACTTTGATTTCAATAGTGATGAAGATGATTTGCTAGGTGATGATGATTTACTTGTTGACAACACTAGTGATGAAAACTATGATGAAATTGCTATTAACCATGCTAATCAAAATGAAACGAATGACAATGATAAGAAGGAGATTGAGCGTCTAACTAAAGAGCTTAACACTCTTAAGTTAGCTCATGACACAACTCTAGAGGATCATAGAGAGCTCCTAAAGACTCATGAGAAGCTAAATTTAGAGCAAGAGCATGAGTTCTTAAAAGCTACCAATGATGATCTTCGAAAGAAGAGTTCTTCTTACATTGCCAATCATTTACTCTTGTCTACTTATATGCCACAAGTAAAATCTAGCAATAAGAGCAAGAAAGATTCTTCTTCTAGTAGTAACAATAATCATGTTAAATCCAATATTGTTGCTTCTAGTAGTTCTCTTGATTCCACTAATGATTCTCTTAGCCAAGTTACACTTGAGCAAGAAAATAGCTTATTGAAGGGAATTATAGAGAAAGGTGTTTACAAGAGCCTTGTCGGAAGTAAGCAATTTGAGGAAATTGTACGCAAGCAAGGAAGGCACCGGAAGAATCAAGGTGTTGGTTTTGAACGAAAGTTCAATGCCAATGGAGTTGAGCAGGAAGAAGATCAATACCCCAAGACGAAGTTTGTTCCTCAATAAGAGAAGTATGACCCCACTTCTTTCAAGGGAACACAAGCTCAAGATGATCTTCCACCACAAGACCACAAGCTAAAAGGCAAGGACAAGCTTCAAGAAGAGATTGAGTCATTTGAAGAAGCTCCTAAGGCCTTGGTCAAGTGGGTTCCCAAGACTACATCAAGTTCTACTTCATCAAATACGACTACAACTCCAAGGATTCCCATCAAGTTGATGTGGATCCCAAAGAAGAAGAACTAGAGAGTTCTTGAGGGTGACTCTGCCATCATACTTCTCTCATATTCATTTTGGCAAGGGCAAGTGCAATCAATTTCCATATCTTGCACTAGTTCAAGGAGTCACAAACCATCTTGTTGGTAAGATAAGGGACAAGGTAACCTAATGATTTCATGGACATCATCATATGTGTGTTTCACTCTATGTCTATGGATATCCTTGTGTGTTCCTTGTGGGACTAACCCATGTAGGTATTGAAGGGTAACTCACTCCAATAGATTGCTCCAACTGATCTACATCAACATTGAGCATCCACATCTTCAACACCTACATGAAGTCATCATCGACAAAACCCAAGGTTAGTTATTCCCTCTAAGGGGGGATATCACATCTAGGGGGAGCTTTGCTCTAAAAATTGAGCTAAAGCAACTCTAATGATGTGAATATAACGATGCTTTATGTAAAAGTGGTAACCCCACTTGTGCTTAAACGATGAGTATGACCTATGATCAAATGTTCTCATTTGACTCCTAAGTCAATATACTCATATATAGATGACCTAGTCATCGCCAATTGCTTGATAGATGCTAGAGTGTTTGTGCATGCTTTGCCACATGTTTTATTTGCTATCTTATTGTGTGAGCATGTTGGTTGCATAATTTTCTCCATTCGAGGACATCCATTTGTTGCTTTGGTTGTTTGGTTTTTCTTTTTGCCAAATGGATGGACAAGAATGCCTAAGTTCTCCCTCTAGCTATCTATGCTTTTTCTCATCTCAAACTCTATTCATGCTACATCACAAAGTTTGAACAAGTCGAATTCGGACCCTCCGGGTGAGGAGCACTCGGAGCCACCGATCCGTCAAGGGCTTAACTTCCAAAACCTCTAAATGCCTTTCAGTCAGACCAATTCACTCCTACTCGGTCTCACCGAAGTCATTAAGTTGATCTAGGTTTTATCTCGGTGCAACCGATTAGAACCATTCGGTCACATCGAGTTGCAGCAACTGCTAGCAGTTTTGCATCTTGGTGCCACCGAGTAGTTCCACTCGGTCACACCGACGGCGCCTGGGTATTTATACTCTGCGTACCCGTACGGTTGAAAATCACTTCAACCGCACGAGCCCGCGCCCCAGCACTGCCGTCCCTGGTCTCCGGATCATCGCCGTCGTCACCAGTGACCTTCTGCCGCTGGTCTCCGCCACCGTCAATGGAATCCTCACCGCCGTTGTTGCCGTAGCAAGTCCGTCGCCAAGTTAGGGTATGGATTTGACCCTTTGTTCTTTCCTTTACTCCGATTCTTGCACAAAGTGTAATGCCTATGTTCTTCCCACGTATGAGATTGATCTATCCACCAAACGAACTCCTTAGAATAGATTTGATGCAAAAACTTAGGGTTAGGTTTCCACCGAACCCATCTCGGACCGACCGATCTGAGGATCTCGGTCACACCGATTGGCCCTGGCCATTGCACAAGTACAACTCGGTCTGACCAAAGTGTACTAATCGGTGCGACCGAAATCACTTTCTCTGTGAAACCCTAGCATCTCGGAGTCACCGAACTGCATTTTGGTCTGACAAAAAATGTGCATTTTGACTCTGTTAGTGCTTCGGTATCACCGAGTTTGTCAAATTGGTAGCTCCAAAATGCTTTCTGCAGAAAACTAAAGTTAAGTTTTTGTCTCAATATTTTTTGCAAAACAAGTTGTACTTTGTGATGCTCATCTACTCTATCTACACCCAACTATTCACAGGGTCAGTTTCAGCAATGTCAGAGGGCAGTGATAGTCAGAACATGTCTGAAGAGCAGCTCAACCTCAGTGAGGGCACTAGTCCCTCTAGTAGCTATGATGAGGGGAGTAGGAGCACTCCCAGCAATTTGCCTAAGGCAGCTACTAGGCAAATGAAGAAGAGAACATCTGAATCTGAGGATGAGGATTTTGTTGTTGAGGAGGAAGTGACCTCCAAAAAGAAGGTGCTCAAAAAGGAATATGCTGCTGCTGCTGCCAAAAAGCCTGGAATGCAGAAGAAGGCTCCTGCTAAAAGAGCTCCAATGTCTAAAGCTAGGCAATCCGCTATTGCTCAAGAGCAAGCACAGCCAACAAGTGGTGCTGGAAAAGAAAAGAAGAGGAAGGAAAGGGTAAGAAAGACTATTGCCAGAGTCATTGGTAAACCTTCTATGATGAGAGATTTTGATGAAGAAGATGAGGAGGAGGATGAGCCTATTGCACCTCCTGCAAAGACTCAGAAGCTTAATTATGGGGGATGCCATAAGGACTGGGGCTGCTCCATCTAAGCCCAAGTCTGCCCCCAAGCCTTCAACTCAAGATCAAGCCCCCAAGCCATCTGCACCAAAGAGATCAACTAGGAACATTTCTACTGCTGAAAAGAACAAGGCCCCAATGCCTGAAGTTCAAGAAGATGATGAGCCACTAGTGCTCAGAAAACTGAAGCCAAAGATTCCAGATCATAGTGATGATCATCCCGTGGCAGAAAATATGAAACTGGGAAAGGATGTAGGTCTGAGACTATGGAGACAGACAGACCCCTATGCCACTAGGCGAAGAACTGTTGTGGACTATCGCTTTCACACCAAGGAATAGCATGATTTCTATGAGACTGTCCTATTGGACAAGAAGCCCATAGTGTGTGACATGAAATGGGTGGACTGGAAGTACATTGATGATAATGAAGATTACTTCCTAGGTGTGCATGAGAGCTTCAGACTGAATGGTGTTGACACTTTTGTTGGTCAGAAGTTGACAAAGTGGAACGATGAGATGATCATGCAATTCTATTCCACTGCTCACTTCTACCCTGATGGAAAGATTGTCTGGATGACAGAAGGAACAAGATATCACTCTACTATCTCAGAATGGGCCAAGCTGATCAATGCCCCAGAGGAAGAGGAGAATGACATTGATGTGTATGCTAAGCTTAGAAAGGATCACAACTCCATGGCTAACATGTACAAGTCGATTCCTGACAAAGCCTTGGAGACTCACAAGCTTGGATCTATCTACTATTTGCTCTCTGGCTTGACCACAATGAACACTATATTGAGGCACACTCTTTTGCCCAAGTCAGGAGATCATAGAATGATCCGTGGTCACTCAATCAACTTGCTTCACTTATTTGATGTGCCACAAAAATTCAAGGTGATGAGCTTGATTGTAGAAACTGTGAAGAGAACAGCTGCAGATCAGAAGAGATCTTGTGGATATGCCCCTCACACTCAAATGTTGATCAATTCCAAGATGGGAACCGGGACATACCTACTAGACAGTGAGCATCTACCCCTGAGGCCAGATTTTGAGGACAACGAGGTTGTCATGGATGCATCCCATCCTACTTGTGCAGAAGCCTAGGAGAAGATAGAGAAGGCAAAGGCTGCAAAAGCAGCAAAGGCAGCAAGTGCACCAGATGCCTCCACAGTGCTACTCAAGACCAAGCAAGATCAACTTAGTTATCTGCTTGAGGCTACAGTGAGAATTGAGAAGGGCTTGGCCACCCTGACTCAAAATCAGGAAAGTCTTGAGAGGATCATAGAGACAAAATTTCATGACCTAGATGTGAAGGTCACTGAGATACAGACCATTGTGGAGAAGCTCCAAGAAGATGCTGAGGACAGGGAAGATAGACCAACTACAGATACTTTTCAGAGAGTGCCAAGGGCACAAAGGTCATCAGCTGTGCCAGTTGTCAGAGACTCCAGGACTACCACTTCAGCACCTGCAGCAACTGCCACGATTGTACCTCCAGTGTCAACCCCTCCAGCTCCACATACTTCTTCAGAAGCATTTGCAGATGCCCTCCTCTCCACGCCATCTACGCACACCAGAGCGACAAGCCAGAAGACCCCTTCAGAAGCTCCCAGAGATCGTGCCTAGAGTGCCGAATAGCACTATACGTTTTCAAACTTTTTGGTAACTTGTTGCCAAAGGGGGAGAAAGTGTATAGATCATAGGCTTCGAGAAAGAGAGAGTGTTTTGTTTTCATTTGCTTCTCTTGCTACTTTAATAGTTTGGTTGTTTGATTCCTATGCTACAATTTGTGTTATGCTCGTGAGATACTTATGTGATCATGTGTTTGATCATACTATGCTTAATGTGTGGTTGCATGCTTATATCTTTATGATTATTTGTGTATGATCAATCACTTTTATCTTTGGTGATGAGTGCATGATTATTTAACTCTTATCATTTTGAGCGCTCCACCAAGATGTATGTGACATGGAAGAGTGACCCATGATCCTAATCGATTATGCAATTGCATTCAAAAGCAAATTTTAAATAATGCACAAATTTAGCGGGAGCTCTTGCTTATCACATACTTCTCAAAGCAATGATGTATTTCATTCATATTATCATTTGTCGAAGCTTTGATCTATATCTTGTCATCAATTACCAAAAAGGGGGAGATTGAAAGTGCAACTAATCCCCGGGTGGTTTTGGTAATTCATAACAACATATAGCTCATTGAACTAATATCCATTCAAGTTCAATATTTCAGAAAGTTCAATGATTGGCATGGCATGGACTAGAGATGTGGACCCCTCAAAATGCTAAGGACAAAGATTAGCAAAAGCTCAAGACTCTTCATTTATATTTTAGTGATCCAAGATCACATTGAGTCCATAGGAAAGCCAATACTATTAAAAGGGGATGAGGTGTTGCTTAATGGTCTACTTGCTCAAAGTGCTTAGTGATATCACTCCAAAACCCTCAGCCACTTTCTCTTCCAAATATGTCCAAAACTCAAAGTCAAACTCGGCCCCACCGATTTGGTCCATCCGGCGCCACCAAGTTCACTTGACATAGCCACTGCCAAAAACCCTAGCAATTCGGTCACACCGATACGGATCTCGGTCTCACCGAGATGGCCCTGCAAACTCTCTGTTTCCCTTTGTAACATTTCGGTCTCACCGAAATGAGCAATCGGTCCCACCGAGTTTGTTTGACCAACTCTCTATTTGCTATTTGCTGAAATCGGTCTCACCGAGTTCACGCAATCGGCGCCACTGAGATGAGGTTTTGCCCTAGCCCTAGCACATCGGTCCCACCAAGTTGTTCCAGTCGGTCCCACTGAGATTCCTAACGTTCACATTTTGAACTGAATCGGTCTCACCGAGTTCTTCTATTCGGTCTGACCGAGTTGGGTCAAATGTGTGTAACGGTTAGATTTTGTGTGGAGGCTATATATACCCGTCCACCCCCTTCTCCATATGTGAGAGAGCCATCAGAACGTGCCTACACTTCCACTACTCATTTTCTGAGAGAGAACCACCTACTCATGTGTTGAGACCAAGATATTCCAATCCTACCACAAGAATCTTGATCTCTAGCCTTCCCCAAGTTGCTTTCCACTCAAATCATCTTCCACCATAGCCAAATCTGTGAGAGAGAGTTGAGTGTTGGGGAGACTATCATTTGAAGCACAAGAGCAAGGAGTTCATCATCAACACACCATCTATTACCTTTTGGAGAGTGGTGTCTCCTAGATTGGTTAGGTGTCGCTTGGGAGCCTCCGACAAGATTGTGGAGTTGAACCAAGAAGTTTGTAAGGGCAAGGAGATCGCCTACTTCTTGAAGATCTACCCGAGTGAGGCAAGTCCTTCGTGGGCGATGGCCATGGTGGGATAGACAATGTTGCTTCTTCGTGGACCCTTCGTGGGTGGAGCCCTCCGTGGACTCGCGCAACCGTTACCCTTCGTGGGTTGAAGTCTCCATTAACGTGGATGTACGATAGCACCACCTATCGGAATCACGCCAAAAATCTCCTTGTCTACATTGCGTTTGCCTTCTCCAAACCCTTCCCTTTACCTTCATATGCAATGTTTTACTTTCCGCTTCTACACTCTTAGCATTGCATGTGTAGGTTGATTGCTTGACTTGTACTAGTTGCTAAAATCTACCAACAATTAAAATTGGGAAAAGGCTAGATTTTTTTTTTGGTCAAGTAGTCTAATCACCCCCCCTCTAGACCTACTTTTGATCCTACAGCATGAGACCGTGTTGATAATAAGAAAGTGGCAGTTCCCTAAGACGGCTGAAAAGCATCTCAGAGCATAGGGCCACTTTCACAAAAAGAAACTCAACAGCTGGATGAGACGGCCGGAAAGCAGCTCAAAACTCGTGACAGTGGTTGTATAGAGAGAAATAAAGTCGGCATCCACCCCGGACGGCCAAAACAGCTCAGAACACAGGCGTGGTGCCGTCACCGGAGAAAAGTAGACAAGGGCTCATCAAGATCATATGCCAGGTTCACAGGTACTTGTACAGAGCTCGCTGTTGTCATCAATCTTCATAGTCCTTTGTCATACTGAGGTGTATATCTGGCTTCCTTCTTTTACAATACTCATGTGGTTGTCAGATTCTATTTACATCATCATTCGAGTGACTTGCAAGACCTTGGTTGTATGCTCACAATGAAAGAATGTGTAGCTGAGCATTTGGTTCCTGAGGGAGACACTTGTGTCCAGACTGGCTCGTGTTCCTGACCAAACTGTTGTGGATCTGATTTTTAAGATGCACTGCCATATGTTGTCAACTCGCTGTGTAATACCTTGTACCAGTGCCATACGGAGGAAGCTTGTGTTGAAAGCCATCACGCTGAGGAAGACTGACTAGCTTGTGCTCGAAGCTTTCGTCAGACAGCTTGCTAAAGAAGGTTAGGTACCGTACTTCAGAAGCTTCCCCCCTTAAAGACTTGCCGGGGAAGACTCGGTACCTTGTGCCGGAAGCTATTGCAGTAGCTTACGGAAGAAGCCTGAGTATCTTGCACGGGAAGTCATCCACGTATCGTACCGAGGAAGACTAGGGAATCTTGCATTGGAAGCTTCTCGGGTAGCTTGCGAGGGAAGACTGAGTTGCTTACACCAGAAGCTTCTTACTGTGGCATGCTGACTGAATGCCATATATATACCCTTTAATATTTCTGCTGCCGATTACTCATATGAAAAAGGCTGTTCGACTATCCTTCTTGTTGAGTACTGAATTCATAGCACATTCTGACTTGCTTCCGGGGTATAGCATGTTTCAAAATCATACTCATAGCAGCATCAGACCTTGTATATGACTCATACCTTTGACTGATAATATACCGTTGGTCGGGTACATAGTTGATTTCATCATTACTGTTGTAAAAATTGCACCGCTGATGTAGATTTGATGCTGATAATCGATCCAGGATATCATTTGTATTCAGACCGGTTATTCCCAATACAATGCAGTCGGCTGAGAATTCCCTACTATTTAGCTGAGCTTCCAAGTATTTGAATTCCTTGCTGATTCTTCGGGTCCGGTGTTGGTTGACAAGCAGCTTTAATAAGGGGAAATAAGGCAACACCGAGGGCCCAAAGAAAGAAGCAAAAGAAATGACAAAAAAACACACAAGGCATACAACTAATATCATATTCAAGCAACATCACATACTACTGCTACTCACAACAATAATAAGCACACAGATCTCGTGAAAACTCCGGTTCTACGATCTAATATGCTGTGGCGGTGTGCATGAAAGTGAATCCAAGTGTGGAAAGAGTTGGTGTAAACAAGGTTACACCAAGCGCTGGCTTAACACCGGTCGCATCTGGGCGGACACGGAGGTGAGGACAGACTTGGTGATCATGTGGCGGAACACGGAGGTCACGACCACACCATCATCAAGCGTATGGAAGGGAATCGAACACATCCAAAGAATGGGGTGACAGGGTAAGATAGAGGTGGAAAACTGGGCTTGCTGGCATTGCCCTTTTCTGATAGCAAAGATCAGTAAGGGTTGCCGAAGCGGCGAGTCGAAAGGCATGATTCGGGATAGAAACATGGCTATCACCGAAACGATAGGGGTGACTGGCGGAAGGATAAGGGTGTGATACCCGCAAATGGTGTCTGGAACACTTGGTACCTCGGCATCACTCCGCAGGGACAGAGATGACGCCAAACACCGAAGAGCATGTATGCAAAACTGGAGGGGTGCAGCTAGTGGATCGAAACCGATGCCACCTACACTCACAAGATTAACCATTAATGACAAGATAATGAGTCTATATGCATGCTATGCGACAAACAAATGCAACAATCAAATGCAGCAGACTGACAAGACTCTATACTACCGTTTTCTAACGCTCGCGTGGACTAGGGCGTCCTACAGTCATACCTGCTCTGATACCAAACGTTGTGGCACCCCATCTTAGAGGAACCGGAACACCCCGTATTCCAGCCCAGAGATCAAGTCTTCCAGAATACGGCACTGCTTGGCATAGAACAAATCAGCTCTTATTACAAATACTCGGGGATACAAGGGTCCCGATAATACAACGGATTACATCAGCACGGCGACACTACGTCTGCCATGGTAGCTCTATGCTAGCAGTGGAATAACCTCTAGTAGCGGAACAACGATGACGGCGATGGACTCCACTCTGCAGGGACTCTGGCTGGAACACTTATCCTAGCTCGCAAACTCAGAATCCTCGGCAATCAAGCAAGCAATCACGGCATGACCTGCAAACTGGCATGACACGCCAGGTGAGTACTTTGAATGTACTCGCAAGCTCACAACAACCAAAAGCAATCAAGACAAACAACAACATGGCATTTTCAGGTTAAACAATGATGAGCATGATACCATTAGAACAACCTAAGATGAGCATGGCATAATCATGTTGAACATAACACATCTAGCATCATATGAAATGAGCATGGCAATGTCACTCCTGATATGCACAAGATGATACTAGCATGCAGCATACTTAATATCATGATCCACTTACTCTATTCGGGGTTACCTCGTAACCACCACATGTACCACTTACCATCGTGGACATCAAACGATCACCGCAGGATCAAATCAAGCTTGGTATTAACAATACCGTAGTAATCATTACATGACCACAAGGAGCTTGATCATTACCCGGGATTACCGCATAACACCACAAACATCAACCAGCTTTGGTATCCATGATACCCCTGTGATCCTCTCACGATCACATAAAGATCAACCAACTCCTTTCCTCATCGAACCAGGGTTGTTCATTAATCAGGTTATTATTACTGTTGACCCATAGTGTGACCTACTACGAACTGGGCCCATATCCGCGGGCGCGGCTATCAATAGATTATACACTGCGGAGGTTAGTACACTATACCCACACTACGAAACCCAAGGCCTCGTGCTCCCATTCGGGTGGACCAACGGCGTTCCCGACAAAACCGATCTATTGCATGAAACTCTCCCGGCCACTCCGACAAACTCCCCTTTGGGCTAAGTCATGGGTGGCCCCGATGTCACCTCATGACACCCAATGGCCACCGTCATGGCAAAACAAAAACGGTCCCAAACGGGGACAATGGATCCATACAACTCGGGCACACAAGGTTATTGCCGCCTACCGGGCCAGGGCAGTGCGCGCACCTAACCTTCCCTAGTTGGAGGAACCAGCAAGAGGCATGACAATAGACCCAGTCAGGGCCTCCCATAAGACAAGTGTGGCTGCACTGGTCAGCTCGATTCGATGGCACTATGACTCAGCCAACAGATGTTCAAGTTCGATTAAAGTCCGGTTTAATGTGGCACCCCACCTGATTACCACTGTAGCCAGACGGTCGCCATGCATACCAGCCCAGGAAATCACTCTGGCATGCGCGTTTACAACAAGTATCATGAACACCGGCATTTCTATTAATGGGTATATAAGTCTTACATGAGATATTACAAGGGTGATGGCAGCGAAAAAGATCAATTTAAGGCAGCAGGGTCCTGGTGCGGCTCCAATCCACAGGGATCTGACTGGGTTACTCTCCTAGCCCACGAATGCTCCGGCTCCTCATCGACGGACGACGGATCCTTATGTGAACCTGGCCACATTGAAGGCCGCTGAGTACTTTTGAATGTACTCGCAAGCAAACCAAACTAACATATACACCAAGCAATGCAATCCATGGCATTCAAGCATGTATTTGATATTAGAGTAACATTAATTATCATGGCATAGCATACCTATCTAGCAATATTAATCATCATGTTGTAACATGATTATTTAGCAAGATAACTACAAGGATAAATACAGCGAAGCATATTGAGTAGAACATGGCAAGTAAATAATTCATACTCCGACATTCTCACGATCCAATCCGATGTTGAACCAAATCCAATCCAAGTCTTTCGGTCATCTGACCCTCTCTTCCATAGCCATCCCATGGCTAACATACCATATTCCTGACAACATCTGATGTCTATGCAGGACAAGTTCTTCCACCATTAATATCATCATTACGGTTGACCACCTAGTGAGGTCTGGACGGGCTATCCAATATCGTGGACGCGGCTATTCGAATAGATTTTACACTCTGCAGAGGTTGTACACTTTACCCACACCATGGAGCACCTGACCTCGTGATCCCATTCGGGTGGACCAGCATTGCTCCAACGAAACCCGCCTGACCCGTGACTCTCCCATCGTACCACCGGCAATCATCCTCCCCCGGAGTCAAGCCCTGGGTGGCCCCTGTATCACCTCGTGACACCTGCCACCGTCGTGGCCAAACTAAACTGTCCCAAATGGGGACCGAGCGCAAATAACCAACTGGGCTCACAGGGTTATCGCCGTCTACCTGATCAGGGTAGCACGCATGCATAACCCTCCCTGCATGGAGGTACCGGTGAAAGAGCACGGAGCCATACCAAGTCAAGGCCGTCCCATACCGGCAAATGTGGTTGCACGAATAAGCCCGGACAGGTGGCTCAAGATCAACCAACTATGTTCGGTCTTAGCAAGTACTTAATCGGCAGGTATATCCATCATGAATAACTTGACCTGGTGTTAACTATGTATGAGGTAACAACTGCATAAACACAACAAACTATCTCCGTATAGCATCATAATAAGTCATTAACGCAGGAATGATGATCATGATCCAGTAATGTAAATGATGAATACAAACTAACAGGAATTTAAGTAGTTCTAGCACGGCATCATTATTAGGTTAAACATACAAGAATAACATAGAGCAATGCTTTAGGGCATATATCAGATGGTTGGCTTGCCTAGGGTCGAAGAATTACTCCGGGAGGAAGTGCGGTGAAGCCGCGGAAGAATTCGCCGGAAAAGCTTCTCTCTCGGAGGCTGATAGAAGGGCAAGGGAAAAATGGTCATTTTCAGAATGTGACAACATTGTGAAAATGACACCAACAGAGCGGCCTCGACGAGATGAAGAAGTGGGCTTTGGTTTCACCTGAATCGGAGTTACTGATGAAAAGTTATGGACCGGGGAAGCTCAAGGACCCATCTGTAAAAGAAACTTCAAAAACAGGCCCCTGGTGGTTGGAAACAGAAAACGACTTTGGAGAGAATACGTTTTCTCTACAGAGGAAATGCATTTTGCCCCGAAGCTGAGTTGAAGTACGCTTCCCTTAGGGGGAAACGTATTCGGGTGGAATACGCTTCCACTTACACCCGCGGGACCGGCCTCTGGGTCACTTACAGGCGGGCCCCGCGCCACCTCTCTCTCTCTCCTCCCACCTCCTTCTCCTTCCCTGACTCCCGCTCGCAGGCAGAGGGAGGCTGCCGGTGCCGGCGTGCGCCTGGCCGACTCTGGCCACCTTCGGTGGAGCTCGGACCACCGGAGCGCTCAGGAGGGAGGGCCGCATCCATCCCGGCCAACCACATACGCCGACGAAGCCTGAAGCAGTGGCAACATGGGGTGGCCACGGACGAGGTCGCCGGCCAGACTTGCAGCCGCACCCATGGGCACTCCAGGGAAAAAACGAGGACATGGGGAGGCTCACTGGAGCTCAGGAAAGAGGTTGGTGAGGTTAGAAGGAGGAGGGAGGGCCGGCAGTGCTCGAATTTGAGCTGGCCGAGGCGGCAACCGTGGCAGCAATGGGCGGGCAGGGAGCACTTCGGCGATGGGTAGAGGGGTTGGGGAGGGATCTAGGAGGATGGTGAGGCTGTTTGAGCTCGAGGGGTGCGGGGAGGGCCTATTTATAGGCGGGCCACGGTGAGTAGATAGGCACGGCCGCCGTGGCGGCCTTAGCCATGCACTGGTGCGCTGGCGACGTGGCTTTGGTCGTGCATGACGCCGACCTGACGGACGCCAGAAGGAAGGGACGGCTCGGGGAATAAGAAGCCAAGGGAGGGAGGTGACAGGAGGAAAACGACGGCGGTCACGGGTGAGCAGTGCCGCGGCGGCGACTGCCGTGGCACGAAGAGGAAGAATCTGGAGGAGGAAGGTGCTGGAGAGGGTGCACGCGTCCATCGCGGAGCCGCTGGACATGCCCGGACAAGCAGGGGCCGACCGAAGATGACCGAACGGAGCAGGCCGAGCGCAGAGCGCCGTTTCTGCATGCCCGCTACATGGTCACCGCGCGCACCGCACGCTCTGGCCCACGTCTGTTTGTCAGGCCTTGTCAAATAGGTGCCTCATTGCTCAATTGGATAGGACAAGTCATTGGAGGAACCAGGAAGGGTCTAGGTTGGTCGAGAGGATCCAGAACAGTTGCTGGACAGAAACTTGGGTGGATTCTACTGAAGAAATGGGTGGATAAATGGAGTTGAAACCTTGTCAAGGTGAAATGGGGTAGGAGGGACTAGATGCTGGTAGAATTTGAAGGCATTTGGACAAGATTTGCACACACTTCCTTTGTAATGCCAAATCTGGTCCAGAAAATAGAATTTGAAGCTGTGCTCAAATGGTTTGATGAAATAAGCTGAATTATGGTGGAGGCTGATGATTTGTTCATATGAAAATACTGGAAAAGTTACAGCTCATTTGGAAATGCCGACATGGTACTTCCTTCATAGCACTTCCAAATGGACAGAAACTTGAGAAAAATGCTGTGGACAAATGGATATATGGATAGAGCTGGTTTTTGGTTTCCATGAGTGATTTATCAATGACAACCACCATGAAAATTTTCAACTCAAATAGATCAAGGGTTCAAGCACTTCTTTTGCAAACTGAAAATCTGGACATAATTTGCAAATGGATGCTGTGCTCAAACTTTGAACTATGGGACTTGGGTTTTGATGGAAATGGTGAATATATAGATAGGAGAAGCTCCACAATTTATTTGGGATTTTTCCTGGCTACCAAAATGGTAGTTCCTTTAGAAAATGCCCAAAATGCAATATTGGCATTAAATAGGAAAATGCAATTTCCCTTACTTAATTATGGACAATATTTTTATGGGAGCTCAATATGATCACAAAGAATATCTCCACAAGTTTTCATGAACTTTGGAGATGGATAGATATTTTCCTGGATTTAATTCCTTTAATTGGCAGAAAAAGGAATTAATTATAAATGAAAAATATTGCAAATGACTTGGCAATATTTTTGCATATCCAGGGTTTATAGATGAAGGACGATCACTGGGAAATGTTTGGGAGGCAACAGATCAGAGGAAATTGAGGTTCCTTTCTAACTGAGAGGATCAGGGTTTCCCTTCCGGCAACTCGGAAGGTAGGGTTTCGGCGGCAAAATCCTGAGAATAGATGTTGGGTGGCAAGGTTGATCTGAAGAGAATCTCTGGCTGGATAGGAAAGGCAAGACTATATGACCATCTTCATATTCCCAAGAGCTAGAGAAATCCGATAACAACGAGAAAAAAGACGGGAGTCAAATCCAGCGAAGGAAAAAAAACAGGGAGCGAAAACCAGGGTGTTACAAACCTAGCCCCCTTAAGAAAATCTCGTCCTCGAGATTTTCGGGCTTACCTCCCGGGGAAGGGGGACTTACCCGTGTGCGACTTGGATCCATCAGCGGTCTTGTCTTCGTTGGTTCACTGACCTTTTAACTGCCTCTTCTGATGGGTCATGTGTTGTCTTTGTAAACAACTTCCTTGAATCCTTCTCTTTCCTATCAGGTAAACCTTTGTCCTGATAGTGATGTTGCTGGGTGGGGTAGCGGTAGTACCAACAAACAGCTTGGTTTCCATGGCCTGGAAGTGACTACTTCTGGTTTTATTGCGATACTTCATACTCTGACAGTCAGGGCAAGACATCCTTTCCTAGTACCAAGCCCACGTGCTCGTATGGCCTTGATGGCTAGAGGTGACCTTCTCTTTGCTGTGTCAGAATGCTTAGTCTGGCTGTGGGTTCCATGCTGATGTTTCCTTCTGCCTTATGGATTCGGGCGTTGTCCTTAGGTGATTCGCAATTCAAGGAACAATATAACCGAGCCATTGCTGCTATATCCTCAACTGAAATATGATCACAAAGTAATCATAGACAGTAATCTCTTATTCCAATGATTTCATGGTGTCTACGAGCTGTTGGTGCTGATATGCTTTGAGCTATTTCATCTGAATGTCTTGTTTCCAATTCCGTCACTTGTGGAAAGGGTTTTGTCATATATAGCCTTTGTAGTCCTTGCTATATCCACTGAGCTAAACATAGTATCGCTTTCATCTGGTGTATTCTTTCAGAGTATAGCCTCTTGTCTTGGTTGGTGGCCCGTATTTAGGGTGGGTATGACATGCTGGCTGCATTGTTGTGGCCGTATATGCAAGAGTCTGACAAGGATTGGTAATACCGCTCTATCCGTGGAACTGTATCTTGTGACCATCCCGGAGGTTGTTTGTTCGGGACTTCTTTGTTCTTGAGGATTCCTTTGATGGACCTGTGATGACTTGCCAACACGGCTTCCTGATTGTTTTCCCGGCTTGTTGGGCTTGTTCTCATAGCTTATTCTTGCATACCTTGTTGTAGGGGTTGCTGTGCTTATATTCTTCTTTGAACTATGGGGCCAATGATTCTCTGAACACAGTCATTCCCGTGTACGAGTGGCTCTCATGAACTGATCCTCTGGACTACATGCTCACAACGTATGTAGGTGCAGGATAACTCCTTTCATAACCACTGAGTTCTGAGGCGGATGTGTGTCCAGACTAGTTCTTGCTTCTGACAAGCTTGTTGTAGGCACGATAGCGTGTTGAAGAAGGCTGAATTCCTTAGGCTCGAAGCTTTTGCCAGGGTAGCATACTGAAGAAGGCTGGGTATCATACCTCAGAAGTTTTCCTTCATGTGGCTTACCGCGGAAGGTTAGGTGCCTAATGCCAGAAGCTTTCCGTGGTAACACACTGTGGAAGATGGGAGTGCCGTACCCCAGAAGATTTTCTCACCAAGTGGTGTACCAAGGAAGATTAGCAGTCTGGCGTCGTAAGCTTCTCTCGGTAGCTTGTGGAAGAAGGCTGGGTTTCATATACCAGAAGTCTTTTACGGCGATATGCGGTCGGATCTATGGCCGATTCTGGCTTCTTTCTGAAGTATCTGGAATTTACTCCATGGCGGAGCCAAATTTGGTATAGGCCATACCTTGACTGAAGATATTCCATTGGTCACACACATCACTTGTCCTTCTACCGGTCTGCTCGTTGCCACTGTAAAGGTTGCAGAACTGATGCATACTTCATGTGGATAATTAATTCGGAATACCCTTTGTATTCAAACTAAGTGTTGCCGATAATAAGTAGTTGACAGATAATTCCATTTGGTTCAGCTGAGCTTCCAAGCATGTGAAGTTCTCATTGATTCTGGGCCACTGTGAACTCATCCATATTCCTTGCAGACCTTGTCACAGTGCCCAGAAAATTTTGCATTTGCATCGGTGAATTCCAAAATATGCTTTGCAATTTGTACCAATGTACCGGAGTTTTGTTGCTGCTCTTGGCACCTTCACATTCTTGAAATATGTCCTCGGTGGGTAATAAATAGTTCTTGGGTCCATGGAGAAAAGACTCAGTTCGCTCCACTGACTGAAATAGTCCTTGTGTCGTGGACGGAATAATTTGTCCTTACTGGTATTCATTCTTGGTAACTCATCTGACTGCACCTTAGGCGTGGTCTGTTTTGAGGCCAAGTCTCTCAGGTATATTTTGTCCTTGTCTGTTACACATAGATTCTGCTTCTGACCCATCCTTCGTCCTTGAAAGATCCAGTGTTGCTATTCTGAATACTGGGCAGTTGGCTTGGCTTGACTCTTGCTGAATTGGGATTATTGGATATTGTCCCAGTTGCATGCTGATCTTCTTGATGGCACTTGCGGATGGATCCAGTCGGAGCGAAGAAACATAACCGACAAAAAGAAACAAGAACCGCGAGAAACCAAAAAGCAAATAAAGCTCAAATTTTTGCAGACCTTACACACGTGGCCAAAGATTCACTAGTATATCTAGTATAGCGCACTCGATGCACCTCTAAGAATTTAGAAGCGAAACCACACAATGCTCCTGGTAGCACTGGTGTTAAGCTCTTGCTACTTCCTTAGGGAACATCACACTCGACGCAGGACCATAGACAAAATGGCTTAGTCAATGATTCTAGGGTTGTTGGAGAGAGATGGAATTTATAAGCGTTTCCCAAAGGAAACTAGAGTTAAGAAGAGAAATGCCATGGTTAGTAAGCAGGGTAGAGATATCTGGTTTACCTAGGGGGTTCAGGGCTCACGGGTCGTTGCCGGGTGTGAGCATTTCACACCGGAGGCAAAGGCCACGAGAGTTGGGTCTGATGGAGCCAAAACCTATGGGGTTGCCATATGATCAATAGTAGCCGTGCCAGCTTGGCAAAAGATGGTTGAAATCCATCCGGGCTTTCTACTGAACACAAGACAATGAAATCTGGCTAGGGTAACCTATAGTCAGCCTGGCTGCTCTGATACCATCCGTTGTGGCTCCCCGCCTGATTACCACTGTAGCCAGATGGTCGCCACGCATACCAGCCCAGGAAATCACTCTGGCATGCGCGTTTACAACAAGTATCATGAACACCGGCATTTCTATTAATGGGTATATAAGTCTTACATGAGATATTACAAGGGTGATGGCAGCGGAAAAGATCTATCTAAGGCAGCAGGGTCCTGGTGCGGCTCCAATCCATAGGGATCTGACTGGGTTACTCTCCTAGCCCGCGAACGCTCCGGCTCCTCATCGACGGATGACGGATCCTTATGTGAACGTGGCCACATTGAAGGCCGCTGAGTACTTTTGAATGTACTCGCAAGCAAACCAAACTAACATATACACCAAGCAATGCAATCCATGGCATTCAAGCATGTATTTGATATTAGAGTAACATTAATTATCATGGCATAGCATACCTATCTAGCAATATTAATCATCATGTTGTAACAGGATTATTTAGCAAGATAACTACTAGGATAAATACAGCGAAGTATATTGAGTAGAACATGGCAAGTAAATAATTCATACTCCAACATTCTCACGATCCAATCCGATGTTGAACCAAATCCAATCCAAGTCTTTCGGTCATCTGACCCTCTCTTCCATAGCCATCCCATGGCTAACATACCATATTCCTGACAACATCTGATGTCTATGCAGGACAAGTTCTTCCACCATTAATATCATCATTACGGTTGACCACCTAGTGAGGTCTGGACGGGCTGTCCAATACCGTGGACGCCGTTATTCGAATAAATTTTACACTCTGCAGAGGTTGTACACTTTACCCACACCATGGAGCACCTGACCTCGTGATCCCATTCGGGTGGACCAGCGTTGCTCCAACGAAACCCGCCTGACCCGTGACTCTCCCATCGTACCACCGGCAATCATCCTCCCCCGGAGTCAAGCCCTGGGTGGCCCCTGTGTCACCTCGTGACACCTGCCACCATCGTGGCCAAACTAAACTGTCCCAAACGGGGATCGCGCGCAAACAACCAACTGGGCTCACAGGGTTATCGCCGTCTAACTGATCAGGGTAGCACGCACGTATAACCCTCCCTGCATGGAGGTACCGGTGAAAGAGCACGGAGCCAGACCAAGTCAAGGCCGTCCCATACCGGCAAATGTGGTTGCACGAATAAGCCCGGACAGGTGGCTCAAGATCAACCAACTATGTTCGGTCTTAGCAAGTACTTAATCGGCAGGTATATCCATCATGAATAACTTGACCTGGTGTTAACTATGTACGAGGTAACAACTACATAAACACAACAAACTATCTCCGTATAGCATCATAATAAGTCATTAACGCAGGAATGATAATCATGATCCAGTAATGTAAATGATGAATACAAACTAACAGGAATTTAAGTAGTTCTAGCACGGCATCATTATTAGGTTAAACATACAAGAATAACATAGAGCAATGCTTTAGGGCATATATCAGATGGTCGGCTTGCCTGGGGTCGAAGAATTACTCCGGGAGGAAGTGCGGTGAAGCCGCGGAAGAATTCACCGGAAAAGCTTCTCTCTCGAAGGCTGATAGAAGGGCAAGGGCAAAATGGTCATTTTCAAAATGTGACAACATTGTGAAAATGACACCAACAAAACGGCCTCGACGAGACGAAGAAGTGGGCTTTGGTTTCACCTGAATCGGAGTTACTGATGAAAAGTTATGGACCGGGGAAGCTTAAGGACCCATCTATAAAAGGAACTTCACAAACAGGTCCCTGGTAGTTGGAAACAAAAAACGACTTTGGAGAGAATACGTTTTCTCTACAGAGGAAACGCATTTTGCCCCGAAGCTGAGTTGAAGTACGCTTCCCTTAGGGGAAAACGTATTCGGGTGGAATACGCTTCCACTTAAACCCGCGGGCCCGGCCTCTGGGTCACTTACAGGCGGGAGAAAACGTATTCTCTCTCTCTATCTCCTCCCACCTCCTTCTCCTTCCCCGACTCCCGCTCACAGGCAGAGGGAGGCTGCCGGTGCCGGCGTGCGCCTGGCCGACTCTGGCCACCTTCGGTGGAGCTCGGACCACCGGAGCGCTCAGGAGGGAGGGCCGCATCCATCCCGGCCAACCACATACGCCGACGAAGCCCGAAACAGTGGCATCATGGGGTGGCCGTGGACAAGGTCGCCGGCCGGACTTGCAGCCGCGCCCATGGGCACTCTGGGGGGAAAAACGAGGACATGGGGAGGCTCACTGGAGCTCGGGAAAGAGGTTGGTGAGGTTAGAAGGAGGAGGGAGGGCCGACAGTGCTCGAATTTGAGCTGGCCGAGGCGGCGACCGTGGCAGCAATGGGCGGGCAGGGAGCACTCCGGCGATGGGTAGAGGGGTCGGGGAGGGATCTAGGAGGATGGTGAGGCTGTTTGAGCTCGAGGAGTGTGGGGAGGGCCTATTTATAGGCGGGCCACGGTGAGCGGATAGGCACGGTCGCCGTGGCGGCCTTAGCCGCACACTGGTGCGCTGGCGATGTGGCTTTGGTCGTGCACGGCGCCGACCTGACGGATGCCAGAAGGAAGGGACGGCTCGGGGAAGAAGAAGCCAAGGGAGGGAGGTGACAGGAGGAAAACGACGGCGGTCACGGGTGAGCAGTGCCGCGGCGGCGACTGCCGTGGCGCGAAGAGGAAGAATCTGGAGGAGGAAGGTGCTGGAGAGGGTGCACGTGTCCATCGCGGAGCCGTTGGACATGCCCGGAGAAGCAAGGGCTGACCGGAGATGACCGAACGGAGCAGGCCAAGCGCAGAGCGCCGTTTCTGCACGCCCGCTACATGGTCACCGCGCGCACCGCATGCTCTGGCCCGCGTCTGTCTGTCAGGCCTTGTCAAACAGGTGCCTCATTGCTCAATTAGATAGGACAAGTCATTGGAGGAGCCAGGAAGGGTCTAGGTTGGTCGAGGGGATCCAAAACAGTTTCTGGATAGAAACTTGGGTGGATTCTACTGAAGAAATGGGTGGATAAATGGAGTTGAAACCTTGTCAAGGTGAAATGGGGTAGGAGGGACTAGATGCTGGTAGAATTTGAAGGCATTTGGACAAGATTTGCACACAC
Organism: Thinopyrum elongatum; assembly: GCA_011799875.1. Taxonomy (NCBI): domain Eukaryota; kingdom Viridiplantae; phylum Streptophyta; class Magnoliopsida; order Poales; family Poaceae; genus Thinopyrum; species Thinopyrum elongatum. Next base: position 604,046,008 of record CM022301.1, read on the forward strand.
TTCCTTTGTAATGCCAAATCTGGTCCAGAAAATAGAATTTGAAGCTGTGCTCAAATGGTTTGATGAAATAAGCTGAATTATGGTGGAGGGTGATGATTTGTTCATATGAAAATACTAGAAAAGTTTCAGCTCATTTGGAAATGCCTACATGGTACTTCCTTCACAGCACTTCCAAATGGACATAAACTTGATAAAAATGCTGTGGACAAATGGATAGATGGATTGAGCTGGTTTTTGGTTTCCATGAGTGATTTATCAATGATAACCACCATGAAAAATTTCAGCCCAAATAGATCAAGGGTTCAAGCACTTCCTTTGCAAACTGAAAATCTGGACAGAATTTGCAAATGGATGCTGTGCTCAAACTTTGAACTATGGGACTTGGGTTTTGATGGAAATGGTGAATATATAGATAGGAGAAGCTCCACAATTTATTTGGGATTTTTCCTGGCTACCAAAATGGTAGTTCCTTTAGAAAATGCCCAAAATGCAATGTTGGCATTAAATAGGAAAATGCAATTTCCCTTATTTAATTATGGCCAATATTTTTATGGGAGTTCAATATGATCACAAAGAATATCTCCACAAGTTTTCATGAACTTTGGAGATGGATAGATATTTTCCTGGATTTAATTCCTTTAACTGGCAGAAAAAGGAATTAATTATAAATGAAAAATATTGCAAATGACTTGGCAATATTTTTGCATATCCAGGGTTTATAGATGAAGGATGATCACTGGGAAACGTTTGGGAGGCAACAGATCATAGGAAATTGAGGTTCCTTTGTAACTGAGAGGATCAGGGTTTCCCTTCTGGCAACTCGGAAGGTAGGGTTTCGGCGGCAAAATCCTGAGAATAGATCTTGGGTCGCAAGGTTGATCTGAAGAGAATCTCTGGCTGGATAGGAAAGGCAAGACTATATGACCATCTTCATATTCCCAAGAGCTAGAGAAATCCGATAACACCGAGAAAAAAGACGGGAGTCAAATCCCGCGAAGGAAAAAAAATGGGAGCGAAAACCAGGGTGTTACATTTAACTTGAAGGTTAATGAGCTGAGCCATAATAATAAAATAGCATGATGCACTGACATGCATATGAGCAGGATAGCAGCATGAACATGGATGATCAACATGACCATTTAACATAAACAACAATAAGCATTACTCTACTAGATGCACATGAGCATGAAATAGCGATGATCATGAATAGCACAAGTATAACACTTCATATGAACATAGCATGACCACTAGTATCGGAAATCCAGAATAGAACTTAACAATAAGATCAACAAGAAATCATGTAACCAACTAGATGCATAAGATCATAGCATAACGGTAAACATGGGTGCACCAACATATATAAAGCATTCACAAAATATTAACCGGCACACAATATTTAAATATTCAAGTTGAAAACCATGGCTACTGCATGGCCATCATGCAAGTGGCTGTCGTGGCTTACCTGGGGATGAGGGATGCTCCGGGGGGAAGTGCGAAGCATTCGCGAAAAGATTCACCGGAAATAGTTCTCTCTCAGAGGGGGCTGTTTGGGGCAAGGGCAAAATGGTCATTTTCACAGTCTGAAAACATTATGAAAATGGTACCAACATGACGGGGTTGACGAGACGAAACCGTGGGACTTGGATTCACCTCAATCGGAGTTAGGATCGCGAAGATACGGACGGAAGAAGAACAGGGACTGATTTGTAAAAGTTTCTCCACAAACAAGTCCCTGGGCTGCAAAACAGAAAGCTTATTTTTGAGAAATACATTTTCGCAGAACTGAAAGCGTATTTTTAGTAGAAAACATAGCAGAGTACGCTTTCAGAGAATGAAGACGTTCTTTACCAAAGTACGCTTCCACTTATTGGCACGGGCCCGAGGCTTCTATGGATGACAGGTGGGGCCGCTGGGGTCCACCAGTTGGGCGTCTTCTTCCTCTTGTTCTCTTGACAGAACAGGGGAGGGGTGAGGCAGAGGCGCGGCCGGTGCTGGCCTCGCCACCTCCGGCCACCTCCGGCCAAGGGGGCGGCACCTACGGGCGCAGGGCAAGGCGCCGCTCCCACCTGGAGCAGCAGCAGGCGCCAGGGAGGGGCAAGGTGGCCATGGCCTGCGGCAGCAGAGGGCTCGGGTGGCGGCGGCCAACTACGGGGAGGCGCGACCAGGGGCACTCTGGCAGCGAGCTGAGGGGTGGGGGAGATTCGCCTAGGTGGATGGGTTCTACAGGTGGTGGAGAGAAGGAGGGAGGAGCTCGGCTTGGCCGGAATCGAGGCGAGGCCGACAACGGCCCTGGCGGCCAAGAAGAGGGGGAGGGGGCTCTGGTGGTCTTGGAGGGCCGTGAAGAGGGCGGCGAGCTGCGGAGGAGGTCAGGGAGCACTTATATAGCCGAGGGGAGGCTCTGGAGAGCTCGAGGGCGCTCGGGCATCACAACAATGGAGGTGGGGGCGGTGGTCAGGTCACGGGCATGGCTGCCGGCACTCGATGACGGTGAAACAGGAGAGGGGCAGAGCACAGTGCGAAGCAGAGGCTCACGGGGAAGCTCTAGGACAAGGAAATGCATCGAGACGACGAAGGAATGGACGACAATAGCGTCGCGGTTTCCAGAGCGCGTCGGTTTGGCACGCTTGCCCCGTGATCACCGCGTGAACCCGGCGGTGACACGTGCGCTGGGCTGCCAGACCGTGTCTGGGAGATGGACTAGTCGACAGAGAGAGCCAAGGAGGAAAGAACCAAGGGCAGGGGCAAAGAAGAGATTTGGGCTTTGCTCCAAACCAGCTGAACAGCAAGGTGTTTGATGCCTTCTGGGGAAGATTGGTCGGGAGGATTAGACTGAGATTTAGCAGGGGGGTGATCAACTACTAAGATGAGTATCTCTGCAAATTTGCAGCTCATTTAGATGAAGATAAGTGGCACTTGCTGTAGAAAGTGCCCCACTGGTCAGAAAGACAAACTATGAAGTAGCACTCTCATACTTACGTGGATTGAGCTGAAAATGGTCATGGCATGATGATTTGTTCATATGAGGGTGCCATAAAATTTTGTGGAGAGGGTCTATATGGGTATAAGCATGTCCTGGTAAATTTTCAGAAATAATGAAGCAATATAAAATATAGTTGCTTCACAACCTGAAAATCTGACCAGAAACCAAGATTTGATGCTGAGCTCACATAGAGTGATTACATGAGCTCAAATTTGGAGGAGAGTCATTATTTGGGTATATTAAGGAGCTTGCAAAATTTCAACTCATTTGGATATGCCTAGCTTGTACTTCCTTCTCAAGGCCTCTGTTTGAACAGAAACTTTGAAAAATTGCTCAGGAATATTTACTAGGCAAATTGAGTTGAATTTTGACATGAGGCAATGATATGGATAGGAAAGGGTTCCCAAAAAGTATGGGGGCAAGCAAGAAAAGATAAATAGCACTTCCTTCTCAAAAAGCCACTTAGGGCAGAATGAGAAAAGGAATATTTGTGAATTATCTTTGATGATGCCAAGGAGGCGTTTTGACATATCTGTGGAATATATGACCCAAACAATTTATAAGAATTATTTGGGAATTTTGAGAGAGACAGAAATATAGGTTGCTTCACAACCTGGGGCAAATAGGGTTATTCCTTTAATAGGAAAAGGAATTTTTCCAATAAAAAGAATATTGGGATTGGGCTAAGAGGAAAATGACATGATCATGAGATGGTTTTGAGGATGAAAAGCCACTTGGGAGACTTGAGAAGAGATGATATTCCCAAGTTTCAAGGCCACAGAGCCACAGAAAAAGAAATCCAATCAAAATCCATAGAATATTAAAAGAAAAAGAAAGGGCCAAAATCCAGGGTGTCACAACCCACAAAGAGAGAAAAGTAATGTAATGTAGGAAAGTGGATGCTCCCTACAGTGGCTTGTGTTATGGTCCTAGTTTCACCTACGGTAATGCTAGAAAGAAATCCAATGCAATCAGATTTGCGAGGTTCAGTACAAGTACCCCATTGTGGAATTTTGCATGCATCATTAAAATCTTCTAGGTCCATGGTGAATGATTTATCATAAAGATCAAATAAAACAGAATGCGTATTGCGATGGACTGAATACTTAAATCTCCGCACAAAGGAATCAGTGAGGTTATAGTATTGTAAACACTTATCTGACACGAAGTCGGTCAGCTCAGCGTTGTGTACATACATATCAAATTCTTCCTTGAAACCTGCATGAGTCATGAAGTGATCTGACGGCCATTCGCAAGGTTGCACTTGAGCATCCCTCAGTGGTTCGAGATCCGGCTCACGTATTGCGAGCCTTGGGGCCTTCTTCTTTGAGGAACCACCTTGGAACACTTTCCTTGACATTTTCTGAAATTTTTAGTGACTCAAAATAAAAATGAACCAAACTCAACAAGATTGATAGCAACTACTCCCACAAGTGTCTAGAGGCTATATCATGCAACAAAACTACTTTGAACCATATAAATTTGACATGCAAGCTCAAGAACATGGTTACCACAGCAGCAAAAATTTGCAATATATAAAGCACTAGAACAAAAACTAATTGGACCATTGGAGGAGTCACATACCGAAGAGCAAACCCCCAAAACAGTTTTGGAAATGGATTTCTGAGCAAGGATATCGAAAATGGCAGCAAAATGAGCAAGAACATGGGTTTGAGCAATGGTGGGATTTTTTCTAGAGGAAGACGAAGTGAATGGGTGCTGGCATAAGTGAGAGGGACCCACAAGCCCTGTAGGTGCGCCCAGGGGGGTGGGCACGCCCTGTGGGCTTGTGGCCCACTGGTGCACCTACCTGAGGTGTTTTTAGTGCCAAAAATTCTTAAATATTCTAGAAAAAATCATACTAAATTTTTAGGGCATTTGGAGAACTTTTATTTTCTGGTCATTTTTATTGCACGGATAATTCAGAAAACAGAAAAATAATAGTATTTTTGCTTTATTTACTCTAAATAACAAAAAGTAAAAAGAGGGTACAGAGAGTCGTGTTTACTAAATTCATCCATCTCATGCCCGTCAAAAGGAATCCATTAACAAGGTTGATCAAGTCTTATTAACAAACTTCTTCCGAATGACATGAAACCGGAGAATCTTCATATAGCACTAGGTTACCTCAACGGGGATATGCATGTCCCCAACAATAAGAATATCATATTTCTTTTTGACAGTAGGAAGAGGAAATTTAAAACCTCCAATAGTAATCGTTGAAAATTTTCCAATAGAATTGATACTATTCACTTGAGGTTGTTTCTTCGGAAAGTGTACCGTATGCTCATTACCATTAACATGAAAAGTGACATTGCCCTTGTTGCAATCAATAACAGCCCCTGCAGTATTCAAAAAGGGTCTACCAAGGATGATCGACATACTGTCATCCTCGGGTATATCAAGAATAACAAAGTTCGTTAAAATAGTAACATTTGCAACTACGACAGGCACATCCTCACAAATTCCGATGGGTATAGCAGTTGATTTATCGGCCATTTGCAAAGAGATTTCAGTTGGTGTCAACTTATTCAAATCAAGTCTACGATATAAAGAGAAAGGCATAACACTAACACCGGCTCCAAGATCACATAAAGCCATTTTAACATAGTTTCTTTTAATGGAGCATGGTATAGTTGGTATTCCAGGATCTCCTAGTTTCTTTGGTATTCCACCTTTAAATGTGTAATTAGCAAGCATGGTGGAAATTTCAGCTTCCGGTATCTTTCTTTTATTAGTAACAATATCTTTCATATACTTAGCATAAGGAGACATTTTCAGGATATCAGTCAAACGCATACGAAAAAAGACAGGTCTAAGCATTTCAACAAAGCGCTCAAAGTCCTCATCATCCTTTTTCTTGGATGGTTTAGGAGGAAAGGGCATGGGTTTCTGAACCCATGGTTCTCTTTCTTTACCGTGTGTCCTAGCAATGAAGTCTCTCTTATCATATCTTTTATTCTTAGGTTGTGGGTTATCAAGATCAACGGTAGGTTCTATCTCCACATCATTATCATTACTAAGTTGAGCATCAGCATGAACATCATCATTAACATTATCACTAGGTTCATGTTCATCACCAGATTGTGTTTCAGCATCAGAAATAGAAATATCATTTGGATTCTCAGGTGTGTCTATAGTAGGTTCACTAGAAGCATGCAAAGTCCTATCAGTTTTCTTTTTCTTTTTATTATTAGAAGGACTAGGTGCATCTGTATTAATTTCTTGAGAATCTTGCTCAATTCTCTTAGGATGGCCGTCAGGATACAAAGGTTCCTGAGTCATTTTACCACCTCTAGTCATAACTCTGACAGCATTATCATTTGTTTTATTGTTCATCTCATTAAGCAAATCATTTTGTGCCTTGAGAACTTGTTCTACTTGAGTTTTTACCATGGAAGCATGTTTACTAATAATCTTGAGGTCATTAACAGTTCTACACATATAGTCACCCAAGCAGTTAAGCATATAAGCATTACGTTTCAATTGTCTACTAACATATGCATTGAAGTTTTCTTGTTTAACAATAAAGTTATCAAATCCATCCAAGCATTGACTAGCAGACTTATTATAAGGAATATCACCTTCATCAAATCCATAGAGAGAATTTACCTCTACTACCTGTGTCGGAGTATTAAGACCATGTATTTCTTCGATAGGTGGTAAGTTCTTAACATCTTCAGCTTTAATACCTTTTTCTTTCATAGATTTCTTTGCCTCTTGCATATCTTCAGGACTGAGAAATAGAATATCTCTTTTCTTCGGAGTTGGCTTAGGAGGTGGTTCGGGAAGAGTCCAATCATTATCATTAATCAATATATTATTCAATAATACTTCCGCTTGTTCAATAGTTTGTTCCCTGAAAACACAATCAGCACAACTATCCAGGTGGTCCCTAGAAGCATCGGTTAGTCCATTATAAAAGATATCAAGTATTTCATTTTTCTTAAGAGGGTGATCAGGCAAAGCATTAAGTAATTGGAGAAGCCTCTCCCAAGCTTGTGGGAGACTCTCTTCTTCAATTTGCACAAAGTTAAATATTTCCTGTAAAGCTGCTTGTTTCTTATGAGCAAGAAAATATTTTTCAGAGAAGTAGTATATCATATCCTGGGGACTACGCACACAACCAGGAGCAAGAGAATTAAACCATATCTTAGCATCACCCTTTAATGAGAAAGGAAACAACTTAAGAATATAGTAATAGCGAATTTTTTCCTCATGAGCAATCAGGGTGGCTATATCATTTAGTTTAGTGAGATGTGTCACAACAGTTTCAGATTCATAGCCATGGAAAGGATCAGATTCAACCAAAGTAATTAACTTAGGATCAACATAGAATTCATAATCATTATTAGTAACACAGATAGGTGAAGTAGCAAACTTAGGATCATATTGCATTCTAGCATTCAAAGATTTTTCTTTCCACTTGCATAATAATTTCTTAAGGTCATCTCTATCCTTACAAGCAAGAAAGTCCCTGGCTACCTCTCCATCCATAACATAACCCTTAGGTATAACAGGCAATTCATATCTAGGAGAGCTAGGTCTAATGGGTATTTCAAAGTTTTCAGTTTCAATAATTTCATCAGTTTCAGAAATATCATCAGTTTCATCATTCTCAATATCTTTAGCTCTAGCAAGTTGTTCATCAAGAAATTCACCCAGTGACACAGTAATATCAAGCAAAGTAGTAGTATCATAAGCATCATTCATAGCAGAAGTAGCATCATCAATTACTTGCGACATATTAGGATTAATAGCAGGTGGTGGTGTCGCAAGCTTACTCAAAACAGAAGGTGAATCAAGTGCAAAGCTAGATGGCAGTTCCTTACCTCCCCTCGTAGTAGAGGGATAAATCTTGGCTCTTGGGTCTTTAGGATTCTTCATAGTGATAAACATATATAAATCCCAAGTGACTCAGAGAATAGAGCTATGCTCCCCGGCAATGGCGCCAGAAAAAGGTCTTGATAACCCACAAGTATAGGGGATCGCAACAGTTTTCGAGGGTAGAGTATTCAACCCAAATTTATTGATTCGAGACAAGGGGAGCCAAATAATATTCTCAAGTATTAGCAGCTGAGTTGTCAATTCAACCACACCTGAAAGAGTTAATATCTGCAGCAAAATATTTAGTAGCAAAGTAGTATGGAAGTAACGGTAACAGTGGCAAAAGTAACAATAGAAGTTTTGTAGCAATTGTAACAGCAGTAGCATGAAAGTAGCTTAGCAAAGATCAATATGTGAAAAGCTCGTAGGCAATGGACCGGCAATGATAATTATGTCAGATGATATTCATTATGTAGCAGTCATAACATAGGGTGACACAGAACTAGCTCCAATTCATCAATATAATGTAGGCATGTATTCCGTATATAGTCATACGTGCTTATGGAAAAGAACTTGCATGACATCTTTTGTCCTACCCTCCCGTGGCAGCGGGGTCCTAATGGAAACTAAGGGATATTAAGGCCTCCTTTTAATAGAGAACCGGACCAAAGCATTAGCACTTAGTGAATACATGAACTCCTCAAACTACGGTAATCATCGGAAAGAATCACAATTATTGTCACCTTGGGGTATGCGGATCATAACACGTAATAGGTGTCTACAACTTGCAAGATAGGATCAAGAACACAAATATATTCATGAGAACGTAATAGGTTCAGATCTGAAATCATGGCACTCGGGCCCTAGTGACAAGCATTAAGCATAGCAAAGTCATAGCAACATCAATCTCAGAACATAGTGGATACTAGGGATCAAACCCTAACAAAACTAACTCGATTACATGATAAATCTCATCCAACCCATCACCGTCCAGCAAGCCTACGATGGAATTACTCACTCCCGGCGATGAGCATCATGAAATTGGTGATGGAAGAAGGTTGATGATGATGATGGCGATGAATCCCCCTCTTCGGAGCCCCGAACGGACTCCAGATCTGCCCTCCCGATGAAGAACAGGAGGTGGTGGCGGCTCCGAATCGTAAAACGCGATGAACTCTTCTCCTTGATTTTTTTTCTCCATGAATAGGAATATATAGAGTTGGAATTAGGGTCGGAGGAGGTCCAGGGGGCCCACAAGCCTGCAGGGCGTGCCCCCAGGGCTTGTGGCCTCTGGGTGCCCCCCCTCTGGACAATTCTTGCGCCAGTATTTTTTATATATTCCAAAAATATTCTCCATAAATTTTCAGGTCAATCCGAGAACTTTTATGTCTGCACAAAAATAACACCATGGCAATTCTGCTGAAAACAGCGTCAGTTCGGGTTAGTTCCATTCAAATCATGCAAATTAGAGTCCAAAACAAGGGCAAAAGAGTTTGGAAAAGTAGATACGATGGAGACGTATCACGATGCACAAGGTTTACTCGCGATGCCCACTCGACTTCAATCGGGTCAGTCAACTCCCAATGGAAGGAAGCAACACCCATGAAGGTGCGCAAAGCATCTAGGTCGTCGGTTCACGGGAAAGCAGTGCCTCGGTGTCTATCTTAGGGATCCGGGGGGTGCAGGAGCTACTGCGCCGAAACTGGAGGTCGACGGGGCTTATGAAGGAAATATGCCCTAGAGGCAATAATAAAGTTATTATTTTATTTCCTTATATCATGATAAATGTTTATTATTCATGCTAGAATTGTATTAACCGGAAACTTGATACATGTGTGAATACATAGACAAACAGAGTGTCACTAGTATGCCTCTACTTGACTAGCTCGTTAATCAAAGATGGTTAAGTTTCCTAGCCATAGACATGAGTTGTCATTTGATGAACGGGATCACATCATTAGAGAATGATGTGATTGACATGACCCATCCGTTAGCTTAGCACTATGATCGTTTAGTTTGTTGCTATTGCTTTCTTCATGACTTATACATGTTCCTGTGACTATGAGATTATGCAACTCTCGAATACCGGAGGAACACTTTGTGTGCTATCAAACGTCACAACGTAACTGGGTGATTATAAAGATGCTCTACAGGTGTCTCCGAAGGTGTTTTTTGGGTTGGCATAGATCAAGATTAGGATTTGTCACTCCATGTATCGGAGAGGTATCTCTGGGCCCTCTCGGTAATGCACATCACTATAAGCCTTGCAAGCATTGTGACTAATGAGTTAGTTGCGGGATGATGCATTACGGAACGAGTAAAGAGACTTGCCAGTAATGAGATTGAACTAGGTATGATGATACCGACGATCGAATCTCGGGCAAGTAACATACCGATGACAAAGGGAATAACGTATGTTGTTATGCGGTTTGACCGATAAAGATCTTCGTAGAATATGTAGGAGCCAATATGAGCATCCAGGTTCCGCTATTGGTTATTGACCGGAGATGTGTCTCGGTCATGTCTACATAGTTCTCGAACCCGTAGGGTCCGCACGCTTAACGTTCGATGACGATTTGTATTATGAGTTATGTGATTTGATGACTGAAGTTTGTTCGGAGTCCCGGATGAGATCGGGGACATGACGAGGAGTCTCGAAATGGTCGAGAGGTAAAGATTCATATATTGGAAGGCTATATTCGGACATCGGAAAGGTTCCGAGTGATTCGGGTATTTTTCGGAGTACCGGGGAGTTACGGGAATTCACCGGGAGAAGTAATGGGCCTTATTGGGCCATACGGGAAAGAGGAGGCAGCAGCCAGGAGGTGGCGCCCCCCCCCCCCCCCCCCAAGCCCAGTCCGAATTGGACAAGGGGTTGGGGGCGCGGCCCCCTCTCCCTTTTGGTGGAATCCTACTAGGACTTGGAGTCCTAGTAGGACTCCCCTCTTGGGCGCGCCCTAGGGGCCGGCCGGCCCTCCCCTCCTCCCTCCTTTATATACGTGGGGAGGGGGGCACCCTAGAACACACAAGTTGATTGTTTTTAGCCGTATGCGGTGCCCCCCTCCACAGATTTTCACCTCGGTCATATTTTCGGAGAGCTTAGGCGAAGCCCTACCAGAATCACTTCATCATCACCGTCACCACGCCGTCGTGCTGACGAAACTCTCCTTCGGCCTCAACTGGATCAAGAGTTCGAGGGACGTCACCGAGCTGAACGTGTGCAGATCGCGGAGGTGCCGTACGTTCGGTACTTGGATCGGTTGGATCTCGAAGACGTTCGACTACATCAATCGCGTTACTAAACGCTTCCGCTTTCGGTCTACGAGGGTACATGGACACACTCTCCCCGCTCGTTGCTATGCTTCTCCTAGATAGATCTTGCGTGATCGTATGATTTTTTTTGAAATACTACGTTCCCCAACAGCTTAGAGGGCTGGCGTTCATCCATGTGAGGGTTGATGGCCGACCACTCGGTGGCCTGCCGTCGACCCCTTCGTATCTTTTTACAACCTCCAAAAGTTGGAGGCCCGAATCGCCTTGGAAAGATGTTGAGCATTGTTCGAGGCATGACGACAAAGGTGAACTTCGCCGGAGATGGCAGTTCCATCGTTTCAACGACGTGGACAATGCCATAGGGACTTGATCACTTTTCCAGGTCCTTATTGAAGGATCTTTAAGCATAATTTAAGGACTCATTTGTAATATTTTATTTGTTAGAGGTCCTTCTAGGATCATGTTGGTCCAACTTGTGTTGATTAATGCCAGCTTCTCGGTCCTTCAGGAACCCGCTCTTTCAAATAAAGAAGTGTATAAACGCTAGTGCTATGAATAACCAAACGACAATTATATTTTTCATACGAATAACAAAATAATAAGTCAGAACATCCATAGAAGAAAAGAAACTTATTATCTTTGATCATTGCTGAAGCGCCGACCTGCACCGCTTCAATGCCATGGATACCAAGCAAATTTTATTTACCATGAAAGAGTCTCAACCCTAAAAGTACCCATACACATATAGTGCAGAACACTCCACATTTATTTTGCAAAGCACACACTTTCGCCGCTTTGCGACTTCAACCAACCAAATATGTGTAGGCCTTGCCTCCTACTTTTAGGGCGAGGATCCAAAACAAGGCCCCGGATGACACAGAGCACCAACAACTGTCAAATTTGCTGCACGGGACGCGGTGCGAAAATTGATGGAAACATTATATACAACAGTATGGGTGCGAACCCAATGCCATGGATCTTGTTGCCAACAAAGGAAAATGGTTGCCATCCTCTTCTTCTTTTTTGCGAGGGAAATAGGAGTTTTATTCCATAAGTGTAGGGTTACAATCAAGAGGCACAAGATCCTCGATACATGGTGGAGCTCGAAGAAGCGAAACAACAGTGCAGGCTTCTGTCCGACTATAAGATGCCAACTGATGTACTACCCCATTCTGATCGTGTTTGAGCTTTTGAGAAAAAAAAAACTCCCTCTCATCCTGGAGAGTCTTAATCTCGGCCACCAAATGACCATAGGACGCCTAGAAAGGTTGTCGTTGGATAGTATAGCTGGAGCTTCAGAACAGTCTGACTGGACAATCACCGGTAAGCCTGAGTGTTGGATAGCCAAGCCAATGCCTTGCATGAGAGCATGTATACATGCTTCCAAGGCGTCATTGCAGTTGAATAGGAAACGATAAGAAGCGACACACAACCGCACCATCAGGACTCCTCAGGATCATACCAGCCACTGTAGTGCCATCCATGGCGGAGAAGGAGTCGTCAACCGAGAGGGTCACCCTGCTAATCGGCGGGGCAGGCCAAAGGGGCAAGTACAAGCACTACCTTCACCTTCACATAGACTAGAGTATCTACCGTCGTCTATGGCTTCAACCCGTTGTCATCATTGGACATCCTACCTCTACCACTACAAGAACGCGTGAACATGGACGCAAGCGCAAGAGCAAGCTATATCAAGAAAATGCATGAAGATACAAGGCACACAATTGAGCATCAAGTACACCGCCTCGCCTCCAAGCTAAACATGAACAAGCACCCTATGGCGTTTAACCCGGGAGATCTCGTTTGGCTACACCTTCGCAAGGACCGTTTCCCCAACGAGCGTAAGTCCAAGCTACTACCACGAGCCGATGGACCCTTCAAGGTGCTAGCACGTTACAATGACAACGCCTACAAGATTGACATCCCACATGCCAAGTACAACGTAAGCGATATCTTCAACGTCACGGACTTGTCCCCATACCATGGTGATGAATATCATGATCCGAGGACAGATCTCTCCCAAGGGGGGGGGAGGGAGATGATGCGGAGCATCCTTCGGTCATCCCCATGGACTCTACACCAACTCATCAAGCACCACGTGGACCTATAACAAGAGCTCACGCACGTGCCATCGAAACCGAGGTGAATTCACTCCTCTACTAGATTAATAGGGATGTGGATGGAATTTGGATGCTACCTCACTGAAGTGTGTTATGTGTCAAGGTACGAGGATGACCTCCACCAAGCCGCTAAGGAGCATCCCAAAGGCCTCGGAGAAGGACCCCAAGGTCACAAGGAAGAAGGAGGCAGCCACCAAGACGAAGGTTGCACCTCCCAGGCGACCCCGTGCGCACGGGCCTCCCTGACCCCGTGCCCACGGGCTACCCCGAGACCTACTGGAAGTGAAGACGCGCACCCCCGGCGCACGGCCTCCAGACCCCGTTCCCACGGGCTTCGCTGCTGTAGCACCCTATGCGCACGGGCGTGTACCGTGCGCACGGGTGTGTATCATGCCCACGGGACCCCCGTGCACACCGGCCTCACTTGCCCCGTGCGCACGGCCCTCACAGGATTCGGCCTGGACTTCCTGTTTTACCCTCCAACTCGTCCCTCACCTCCCTCTAGCTATATATTCTGTGCCTAGGACATTGTTTAGGGTTAGCAAAGTATTATGAGACATTAGAGAGAGCTTTGCTCCTTGTATCACTCCTCTAGGAGATCAAGACCTCCTAGGAGAAGATCCCTAGTGGATATCAAGACCCTTTCAAGGGAAGGATCTCTCTAGATCATCAAGACCTCATCTCCTCTTGGATTTGGGAAGAACTCTATCATTGTGCTTGTTTTCCTTGGATTGTTCTTGTATTCTTGTGGATCTCAACTATGCTATCCTAGTGGAGTTGTAATTGGGTTTTGTTTGAGTGAATTTTCCTTTTGTGTTCTTGTTGTTCATCATTTTTCCCCTCTAAGTGTTAAAAGATCTCCACTTAGGGTTCCTCCCTACAACACATTTTTAATGTAGCGCCGGACTACTAGGGTCCCTAGTAGTAGCACGGGTTTTAGGGCTAGCAGTAGCACGGGCGCCCGCGCTACTGCTAGGGCGCTACAGTTAATTCTTAGCAGTAGCGCGGGTCTGACCCCACGCTACTGCTACTGGTGTTAGCAGTAGCGTGGGTTTGGACCTGCGCTGCTGCTAAATAACAATAGCGCCTGTTTTTGCCCCGCGCCACTACTATTATTGCTATTCATTTCTTTATATTTATACTGTATTTATACACTGTTATATAATTTTTATACACTGTTACTCAATGATATAACAACTCATCATCCGTAGTCATATAATAATAACTCATCATCATCATCCGTAGTCATATAACAACTCATCATCTGTAGTTATATATATAATAACTCATCATCATTCTAGCACATGAAAAGTAGTACGACCTCGTCATCATGATCATCGGAGTCATATAACAACCCGATCATCATCCGTAGTCATATAATAACTCATCATCAATATAGCACATGACAAGTTAACCAACACTAGTTAAGGGTAGTCATCCTAGGTAAATAACTCATCATCATTCTAACACATGACAAGTACTACCTAGGACCTACTCCTCTCTCTTAGGTAAAATAGCATAAAACAGGTAATCCGGTCTATCTCCATAATGGAGAATAGAGATCCACCTCTCTCCAACTTGTGGCCTGCGCACATTCATGTTGTCTCTATTTGGTTGCCTGCGCGCATTCAGTAGTTGGCTCCATTCTTTGATATTGAGCCTTTCATCTTTTAGAGAAATCGAGTATGCATTGTGCAAAGCCACCGACGGATTTGACCGTAAGCTAACCATACTGATATGACCTTAGGTATACATTCTTCAAGAGCTCCTGTTTAAAAACATAATTGCTTTTCTTTACTGTATCTGCAGGTATCGTTCGTCGTTTGATGGTCTGTACTTAGTACATCCTCTGTTTCTAAATATAAGATTTTTTGCAGTTTGATAGTATTTACCATGGGCAGACCATGTGCAGGGTCTGCATCTTGGCGAGCTATACACTGGGCGAAAAATGACGGCCATATTACAGGGAGGGAGTACGCATGCCAAGTGTAGTAATTTCCTATAGGAAGCTGCAAAGTGCGGTTAGTATGCGAAATAAAATGGCTGACAGTCATTAGCAGTTAGAGTTAATAATAAAGGTACACTTGATTATTTATTCAGACAGTGCATTCATACCTTTTTTTTGGGCGCATAATTGTTCATACTAATTCGGTACAGAAATATAAGAGCGTTGAGATCACCTAAATTGTTCACACTAACTCGGTACAGAACTATAAGAGCGTTTAGGTCACTACATTAATGATCTATAAACGCTTTTATATCTCTCTTAGAAGTGCCTACCTGGGTTCACCCTGGTGCCGGAGACGAACCACAGCACGCGGCCTCTCCTGCATTCCGTACAACAGATAAGTGGGAGTGGCGCCTCATCGTTCACAAAATGACTGCCGGCGCCGATGAACTTGAGTTCAACATGTATGAGCACATAAAAACAATGTGGTGCCCTTCTTGATATTTGCCTTAGGTTGCATGCCTTTTCCTTGGCAAATCGGAGTAACGTTGGCTCTTGTGCTCCCGTCGCACCACGCACGCCTACACAAATGCGGTGCTTGGATGCACGGGCGTACTCCGCGCATGCGAAGGCAACACCGCGATGAAAGCTTGCCCGACAGGCTCGAACAATCAGGCAACCATGAGAGGCCTGTGCATGGCAACAGTGGCGGATCCATGACCCAGGCCGGGGGGGGGGCATGGGCCCTGGCGTGAAGTATTGACACTACCTTCAGTATAGCATCTCGGACAATGTAGCTGGCCTAGGGCCCGGGGCTTGGCCCTATCCTGGGTCCGCCCCTGCAGGGCAAGTGTGCACATGCTTTGATGTTTGGCGTGTGAGCTGCATGTGCTCGCTGATCGCACTCTTCACTGGGTCGTCAATCGTCTGATCGGTTCACTTTGTTTCCTTTTGCTCATGTGGTACTGGGTGGGGGTGCCCGGTTCCGATGGTTCAGGTCATTTCGCGCGCGCGCGTGTGTGTGTGGGTGGGGGAGGGGGAGGGGGGAGGGGTGCGGTCGGCCTTTCTATCAACTCGGCTATTGGGATGCCCTGACCGGTCAAAGGACACGGGCTATGATTATCGTTATTTGTCGTTAGTGGATACACAAGGCACATACAAACGCAATACCAAGATAATCACATGAGGTAAATCGATTATGTTTACTTGCTTTTGTATCTGCCCGTGTTCAATGACATATAACAACGATCGTGACCATATCTTTCTTTAGCAGTATGTACGCCGTTTGCTTGAGAAGGTGAATGGAGCCACATGTGCATATCATCACCCTCGAAGATAGCAACCAAACTATCGATCCTTTATATTGGAAAGGAGGTTGTAACTTCTTGCCTTAAATCATTGGAGAAGCCTCGATCCGTCGCCCGCTTAACTGGCATCTGAAACAAGCACGTAATTTCACACTTTCGCAAATAGGCAAAACTCGGCAGCATTTATTTGGTAACACGAAATACCCTCGACCCTAAAAGCACGCAAAGTCAGACCTTGCACCATCCAGTCGAATAAACACAACCGTTGAACGTGCGCCAAGCCACGGGCGTGTCAGAATAGTGGCGACAAATCTCCAATGTACAAAATTTGGAAGCACATCACATTCACATACATGAAAACCTTTGAAATGGTAACCCATTCGAGGCGTGGCAAGTTTGTTTGAAACACAAAATCCGTTGGGTTTGGTGACTTTGGTCTGTGGAAATAACCGTAGCCGTGGCAAAATAAAAAGCGCCCATTTCTTTCTCCGTTGGTTCGCGAAGCTTCCGCGCGGCCCCGAAAGATTTTGAACTCCAGCAGAGCTCTCGGCGAGGGTTTGGGCGGCGGAGGGAGGCGGGCATGGCCGGGAAGAAGAGCGCCGCGGTGATGAGCCCCGCGCCCTCCGAGGGCGAGGAGAGCGCCGTCGTCCCCAGCTCCACTGCCAAGCGCGGTCCCGGCAGACCTAAGAAGGACCCCGTCCCCGCCGCCGGCTCCACTGCGAAGCGCGGGCCTGGGAGGCCTAAGAAGGACCCCGTCCCCGCCGCCGCCGCAAGCCCCGGCTCCAAGCGTGGGCCCGGGAGGCCTAAGAAGGTCCCCGCCTCCGCCGAGTCCGGCGAGGGCTCTGCTCCGGAGCCCGGGAAGAGCGAGATGGGGGAGAAGGAGAAGAGGGCGACCCCGAAGAAGCAGGGGAAGGGGGAGAAGGAGAAGGCGGCGACCCCGAAGAAGGAGAAGAAGAAGGGGGAGATGGAGAAGGCGGCGACCCCGAAGAAAAAGGAGAAGGGGGACAAGGCGGCGGCGCCGGAGAAGAAGGAGAAGGGGGAGAAGGCTGCTACCAAGAAGAAGGAGAAGGAGGAGAACGGGGAGAAGGCGGCGACCCCGCAGAAGAAGGAGAAGGGGGAGAAGGCGGCGACCCCGACGAAGAAAGAGAAGAAGGGGGACAAGCCGGTGAACCTGAAGAAGAAGAAGCAGAAGAAGGGCGGCGAGGCGGCGGAGCCCGGATCCGGATCCGGGAAGCAGGAGCCGTCCGGCGACGCGGGGAAGCCCACGCCCAAGAAGACGAAGCAGCAGGCGTCAGACGGGGCGGCCAAGGAGACGCCCAGCAAGAGGAAGCGCGACCACGCGGCGGAACCCCAGAAGGCGGCCAAGAGCGCCAAGAAAACAGAGAAGGCCTCCGGCGGGGCTGAGAAGGCCACGCCCAGCAAGACACCCCAGAAGGAGGCAAAGAGCGCCAAGAAAAGCCCCGGCAAAGCGGAGAAGGCCACGCCGACCAAGAAGCAGCAGGCCTCCGGCGGGCCGGAGAAGGCCACGCCGAGCAAGAGGAAGCATGGCGATGTGGAATCCCCAAAGCCGGCGAAGAGCGGGCAGAATGGCTCTTCGCCTGCGAAGAAACAGAAGGGCAAGGCGGCAGGGGCGGCGCCGGTGGCCGCCGAGCCGGGCACCTGCAGCTTCCCGATGGCGCGGGTGCGGCTGCTGATGCGGGACAAGGACGCCACCATCCGATCTAACAACGAGACCGTCTTCCTCGTCAACAAGGCCTCGGTACTACTTCTTCCCCCACTTTTACTCTGAAAAATGCAAGTTATGCAGTGATCTGTGTTGGTAATTAGAAATTTCAGGACTGAAGCTTTGATGTCATTCTATCAGAATGCCATGATTTAGGGTGGAATCTATGTTAGCTAGCGAGATTTAGGTTGGTCGTGCTATCAGCCCAAGGTGTTTGATGAGTTTTCCGTGGTGTTCGCACTGTCGAATGCTTTGTCTCTACGGTCAGTATACTAGTGTAAAGTTGTCTGAGATGTCAAAGGCTTGATTTCGTGTTCTTACTCCGAATGCAAATTATGCAATGTTTTGTGTTAGCAATTAGAAATTGGAGGACTGAAGCTCGATGTCATTCTACCAGAATGCCATGATTTAGGGTGGAACCTATATTAGCTAGCGAGATTTACATTGGTCGCGCTATCAGCCCGTCAGCACGCACAAGGTGTTCGATGAGTTGTCTCTGGTGCTCGCACTGTCAAATGCTTTCTCTACCCTTGTCAGTATGCTAAGTAAACTTGTCTGAGATGTCAAAAGCTGCTTGATTTTGTGTTGAGCCAAAATTCAGCATAATACGCTTTGTCTACTTCTGCTGCTACCAGTACCAAACTGTCAGCAAGGGATCTGCGAGGACTCCTTTCTTAGTATGTTTTGCACTGACCTCCGTAGACAGTGTTGTCTATTTCTGCTGTATATGCGTACATTTGGTCCATGTCGTGGCTTTTGTTTATTAAATAAACATATCCACTTGAAATATCTTAGTCAGCACAGCGATTCTAGTCAAAGTGGTTTATTTAGGAAAACCGTGTTATCTAGAGAGGAAATTGCTGTTATTTTTTTGGATGGAAGAATATAACCGGTGTTAGTAACATGGTATTGAATTTCCAGATTGTTTCTATTATTGCTGAACCTGTATGTGATTGTTAGTCAATCATGGATGAGCTAAATTTATGAGATTGCTCATTATGTAGCTTAATATTCCCAGGCTTACCTTAAACATAGTGTTTGTTGTAAATTCATATATGTCATGTATGAGCTGAAGTAGTTGATGAAATGTTCGGTTTGAATTTTAATTTATACGTATGTAGTAAGATTTGCACTGGAAATATTAAGCTTCAGCCATCATCCAAAAGATGAGTAGAAGGAATCCTAGATTACCCTAACCAGCCAGTTTACTTGGTGTACGATGCATCACTCCTCCCCATCAGTTGTGCAGTTATGCCAGCCTGCCATCATTGTTCTGAAAGCTAGCTAATGCTACCAGTTGTAGTGGTTTTGTCCATAATCAAGGCAGCAACAGCGTTATGCACAAGTACATAGTCACTGCACTGCCCACTAGTGATCTGTGTTGGCAATTACCAGCTAGAAATTGGGGGACTGAAGCTTCATGTCATTCTATCTGAATGCCATGATTTAGGGTGGAATCTATGTTAGCTAGCGAGATTTAGGTTGGTCGTGCTATCAGCCCGTCAACGCCCACAAGGTGTTCGATGAGTTGTCTGTGGTGTTCTCACTGTCGAATGCTTTGTCTCTACCCTTGGTCAGTCAATATTCTAGTGTAAAGTTGTCTGAGATGTCAAAGCTTGATTTTGTGCTGAACCAAATTTCAACATAATAAGCTGTGTCTACTTCTGCTGCTGGCAGTACCAAACTGTCTGACAAGTGAACTGTGAGGACTTCTTTCTTGGCATGTTTTGCAGTGATTTGTAGACAGTGCCGTCTATTTCTGCTGTAGATGTGCACATTTCGTCCATGTTTTCGCTTTGGTTTTTCCTAAGCATATCCACTTGAAATATCGTGTCGAAGTGGTAGGAAACCGTGTTATCTAGAGAGAAAAATTGGTGTTCTTTTTTTGGATGGAAGAATATGACCGGTGTTAGTAACATGGTATTGTATTTCCAGATTGTTTCTACTATTGCTGAACTTGTATGTGATTGTTAGTCATTCATGGATGAGCTAAATTTATGAGATTGCTCATTATGTAGCTTAATATTCCCAGGCTCACCTTAAACATATTGTTTCTTGTAAATTCATAAATGTCATGGATGAGCTAAATTAGTAGATGAAATGTTCATTTTAAAATTTAATTTATACTCCCTCTGTTCCAAAATAAGTGTCACTGATTTAGTATAAAGTTGTACTAAATCAACGACACTTATTTTGGGACGGAGGGAGTATGTAGTAAGATTTGCACTGGAAATATCAGGCTTCAGCCATCATCCAAGAGACGAGTAGAAGGAATCCTAGATTACCCAACCAGCCAGTTTACTTGGTGGTCGATGCATTTCTCTCCTCCCCGTCAGTTGTGCAGTGCTGCCAGCCTGGCAACATTGTTCTGAAAGCTGGCTTATGCTACCGCCTACTAGTTGTAGTGGTTTTGTCCGTAATCAAGGCAGCAACAGCGTTATGCACAAGTACCCGTTGACAGTTTAGGACATTGTTTAGGACATTGTTTAGGGTTAGCAAAGTATTATGAGACATTAGAGAGAGCTTTGCTCCTTGTATCACTCCTCTAGGAGATCAAGACCTCCTAGGAGAAGATCCCTAGTGGATATCAAGACCCTTTCAAGGGAAGGATCTCTCTAGATCATCAAGACCTCATCTCCTCTTGGATTTGGGAAGAACTCTATCATTGTGCTTGTTTTCCTTGGATTGTTCTTGTATTCTTGTGGATCTCAACTATGCTATCCTAGTGGAGTTGTAATTGGGT
Organism: Thinopyrum elongatum; assembly: GCA_011799875.1. Lineage (NCBI taxonomy): Eukaryota > Viridiplantae > Streptophyta > Magnoliopsida > Poales > Poaceae > Thinopyrum > Thinopyrum elongatum. The sequence continues at coordinate 604,066,929 of CM022301.1, forward strand.
TTTGTTTGAGTGAATTTTCCTTTTGTGTTCTTGTTGTTCATCATTTTTCCCCTCTAAGTGTTAAAAGATCTCCACTTAGGGTTCCTCCCTACAACACATTTTTAATGTAGCGCCGGACTACTAGGGTCCCTAGTAGTAGCACGGGTTTTAGGGCTAGCAGTAGCACGGGCGCCCGCGCTACTGCTAGGGCGCTACAGTTAATTCTTAGCAGTAGCGCGGGTCTGACCCCACGCTACTGCTACTGGTGTTAGCAGTAGCGTGGGTTTGGACCTGCGCTGCTGCTAAATAACAATAGCGCCTGTTTTTGCCCCGCGCCACTACTATTATTGCTATTCATTTCTTTATATTTATACTGTATTTATACACTGTTATATAATTTTTATACACTGTTACTCAATGATATAACAACTCATCATCCGTAGTCATATAATAATAACTCATCATCATCATCCGTAGTCATATAACAACTCATCATCTGTAGTTATATATATAATAACTCATCATCATTCTAGCACATGAAAAGTAGTACGACCTCGTCATCATGATCATCGGAGTCATATAACAACCCGATCATCATCCGTAGTCATATAATAACTCATCATCAATATAGCACATGACAAGTTAACCAACACTAGTTAAGGGTAGTCATCCTAGGTAAATAACTCATCATCATTCTAACACATGACAAGTACTACCTAGGACCTACTCCTCTCTCTTAGGTAAAATAGCATAAAACAGGTAATCCGGTCTATCTCCATAATGGAGAATAGAGATCCACCTCTCTCCAACTTGTGGCCTGCGCACATTCATGTTGTCTCTATTTGGTTGCCTGCGCGCATTCAGTAGTTGGCTCCATTCTTTGATATTGAGCCTTTCATCTTTTAGAGAAATCGAGTATGCATTGTGCAAAGCCACCGACGGATTTGACCGTAAGCTAACCATACTGATATGACCTTAGGTATACATTCTTCAAGAGCTCCTGTTTAAAAACATAATTGCTTTTCTTTACTGTATCTGCAGGTATCGTTCGTCGTTTGATGGTCTGTACTTAGTACATCCTCTGTTTCTAAATATAAGATTTTTTGCAGTTTGATAGTATTTACCATGGGCAGACCATGTGCAGGGTCTGCATCTTGGCGAGCTATACACTGGGCGAAAAATGACGGCCATATTACAGGGAGGGAGTACGCATGCCAAGTGTAGTAATTTCCTATAGGAAGCTGCAAAGTGCGGTTAGTATGCGAAATAAAATGGCTGACAGTCATTAGCAGTTAGAGTTAATAATAAAGGTACACTTGATTATTTATTCAGACAGTGCATTCATACCTTTTTTTTGGGCGCATAATTGTTCATACTAATTCGGTACAGAAATATAAGAGCGTTGAGATCACCTAAATTGTTCACACTAACTCGGTACAGAACTATAAGAGCGTTTAGGTCACTACATTAATGATCTATAAACGCTTTTATATCTCTCTTAGAAGTGCCTACCTGGGTTCACCCTGGTGCCGGAGACGAACCACAGCACGCGGCCTCTCCTGCATTCCGTACAACAGATAAGTGGGAGTGGCGCCTCATCGTTCACAAAATGACTGCCGGCGCCGATGAACTTGAGTTCAACATGTATGAGCACATAAAAACAATGTGGTGCCCTTCTTGATATTTGCCTTAGGTTGCATGCCTTTTCCTTGGCAAATCGGAGTAACGTTGGCTCTTGTGCTCCCGTCGCACCACGCACGCCTACACAAATGCGGTGCTTGGATGCACGGGCGTACTCCGCGCATGCGAAGGCAACACCGCGATGAAAGCTTGCCCGACAGGCTCGAACAATCAGGCAACCATGAGAGGCCTGTGCATGGCAACAGTGGCGGATCCATGACCCAGGCCGGGGGGGGGGCATGGGCCCTGGCGTGAAGTATTGACACTACCTTCAGTATAGCATCTCGGACAATGTAGCTGGCCTAGGGCCAGTGGGCTTGGCCCTATCCTGGGTCCGCCCCTGAGGGCAAGTGTGCCCATGCTTGATGTTTGGCGTGTGAGTGCATGTGCTCGCTGATCGCACTCTTCACTGGGTCGTCAATCGTCTGATCGGTTCATTTGTTTCCTTTTGCTCATGTGGTACTGGGTGGGGGTGCCCGGTTCCGATGGTTCAGGTCATTTCGCGGTGCGGCGTGTGTGTGGGGTGGGGGAGGGGGAGGGGGGAGGGTGTGCGGTCGGCCTTTCTATCAACTCGGCTATTGGGATGCCCTGACCGGTCAAAGGACACGGGCTATGATTATCGTTATTTGTCGTTAGCACGGATACTACAAAGCAATTACAAAACGCAATACCAAGATAATCACATGAGGTAAATCGATTATGTTTACTTGCTTTTGTATCTGCCCGTGTTCAATGACATATAACAACGATCGTGACCATATCTTTCTTTAGCAGTATGTACGCCGTTTGCTTGAGAAGGTGAATGGAGCCACATGTGCATATCATCACCCTCGAAGATAGCAACCAAACTATCGATCCTTTATATTGGAAAGGAGGTTGTAACTTCTTGCCTTAAATCATTGGAGAAGCCTCGATCCGTCGCCCGCTTAACTGGCATCTGAAACAAGCACGTAATTTCACACTTTCGCAAATAGGCAAAACTCGGCAGCATTTATTTGGTAACACGAAATACCCTCGACCCTAAAAGCACGCAAAGTCAGACCTTGCACCATCCAGTCGAATAAACACAACCGTTGAACGTGCGCCAAGCCACGGGCGTGTCAGAATAGTGGCGACAAATCTCCAATGTACAAAATTTGGAAGCACATCACATTCACATACATGAAAACCTTTGAAATGGTAACCCATTCGAGGCGTGGCAAGTTTGTTTGAAACACAAAATCCGTTGGGTTTGGTGACTTTGGTCTGTGGAAATAACCGTAGCCGTGGCAAAATAAAAAGCGCCCATTTCTTTCTCCGTTGGTTCGCGAAGCTTCCGCGCGGCCCCGAAAGATTTTGAACTCCAGCAGAGCTCTCGGCGAGGGTTTGGGCGGCGGAGGGAGGCGGGCATGGCCGGGAAGAAGAGCGCCGCGGTGATGAGCCCCGCGCCCTCCGAGGGCGAGGAGAGCGCCGTCGTCCCCAGCTCCACTGCCAAGCGCGGTCCCGGCAGACCTAAGAAGGACCCCGTCCCCGCCGCCGGCTCCACTGCGAAGCGCGGGCCTGGGAGGCCTAAGAAGGACCCCGTCCCCGCCGCCGCCGCAAGCCCCGGCTCCAAGCGTGGGCCCGGGAGGCCTAAGAAGGTCCCCGCCTCCGCCGAGTCCGGCGAGGGCTCTGCTCCGGAGCCCGGGAAGAGCGAGATGGGGGAGAAGGAGAAGAGGGCGACCCCGAAGAAGCAGGGGAAGGGGGAGAAGGAGAAGGCGGCGACCCCGAAGAAGGAGAAGAAGAAGGGGGAGATGGAGAAGGCGGCGACCCCGAAGAAAAAGGAGAAGGGGGACAAGGCGGCGGCGCCGGAGAAGAAGGAGAAGGGGGAGAAGGCTGCTACCAAGAAGAAGGAGAAGGAGGAGAACGGGGAGAAGGCGGCGACCCCGCAGAAGAAGGAGAAGGGGGAGAAGGCGGCGACCCCGACGAAGAAAGAGAAGAAGGGGGACAAGCCGGTGAACCTGAAGAAGAAGAAGCAGAAGAAGGGCGGCGAGGCGGCGGAGCCCGGATCCGGATCCGGGAAGCAGGAGCCGTCCGGCGACGCGGGGAAGCCCACGCCCAAGAAGACGAAGCAGCAGGCGTCAGACGGGGCGGCCAAGGAGACGCCCAGCAAGAGGAAGCGCGACCACGCGGCGGAACCCCAGAAGGCGGCCAAGAGCGCCAAGAAAACAGAGAAGGCCTCCGGCGGGGCTGAGAAGGCCACGCCCAGCAAGACACCCCAGAAGGAGGCAAAGAGCGCCAAGAAAAGCCCCGGCAAAGCGGAGAAGGCCACGCCGACCAAGAAGCAGCAGGCCTCCGGCGGGCCGGAGAAGGCCACGCCGAGCAAGAGGAAGCATGGCGATGTGGAATCCCCAAAGCCGGCGAAGAGCGGGCAGAATGGCTCTTCGCCTGCGAAGAAACAGAAGGGCAAGGCGGCAGGGGCGGCGCCGGTGGCCGCCGAGCCGGGCACCTGCAGCTTCCCGATGGCGCGGGTGCGGCTGCTGATGCGGGACAAGGACGCCACCATCCGATCTAACAACGAGACCGTCTTCCTCGTCAACAAGGCCTCGGTACTACTTCTTCCCCCACTTTTACTCTGAAAAATGCAAGTTATGCAGTGATCTGTGTTGGTAATTAGAAATTTCAGGACTGAAGCTTTGATGTCATTCTATCAGAATGCCATGATTTAGGGTGGAATCTATGTTAGCTAGCGAGATTTAGGTTGGTCGTGCTATCAGCCCAAGGTGTTTGATGAGTTTTCCGTGGTGTTCGCACTGTCGAATGCTTTGTCTCTACGGTCAGTATACTAGTGTAAAGTTGTCTGAGATGTCAAAGGCTTGATTTCGTGTTCTTACTCCGAATGCAAATTATGCAATGTTTTGTGTTAGCAATTAGAAATTGGAGGACTGAAGCTCGATGTCATTCTACCAGAATGCCATGATTTAGGGTGGAACCTATATTAGCTAGCGAGATTTACATTGGTCGCGCTATCAGCCCGTCAGCACGCACAAGGTGTTCGATGAGTTGTCTCTGGTGCTCGCACTGTCAAATGCTTTCTCTACCCTTGTCAGTATGCTAAGTAAACTTGTCTGAGATGTCAAAAGCTGCTTGATTTTGTGTTGAGCCAAAATTCAGCATAATACGCTTTGTCTACTTCTGCTGCTACCAGTACCAAACTGTCAGCAAGGAATCACTGCATTGCCCACCTCCCGTTGCCTCTACTTGCTCCAATAGTTTGATTCATCTTCGTGCCGTTTCTTCTTTATCTTGCTAACTCACGTGCTTATCTTCCAGCAAAATTCTAATTGGTTCTTTGTAATTCTTTTCGAGCACCAAACAAGATAGCCATAAGTTGGAAGTCCAGTCTGGCAAGTGAATTTGTTTCTTACTTTCTGGTGCTGCTGAAGAGATCATAAGTTCATAGCACCAACCATTGGAAGTCCTGTAATTCTTCACTAACCAATAGAGTTTTTTTTTCCGGGATTGGTATTTGTAATTCATCAACCACTAGATGAAGTTTTTTTGGTTCAACATGATTAAACTGTACCTGCAGCATAGCAGACTGATGAGGAAGTTGACCTGTGTGGTATAACAAGCGTGGCCTGATTGCATAGTTACCTTCCTGTAGTGCACTAACTCGTGTAGATTTCAGTTGTCAACTAAAAAGGTTGCATGAGGCTAATGATAATTTACATTTAGGTTCATAAGAATTATAAGCTTGCTGAGATCATCCAAGTATCTGACTGGGAACATATTCTATTAGAATGACATCATTCTTGTTCTAAAAAGTTCAGTTCAATAAAAAAAAATCCAGTGTCTTGAATTCTAGACAAGATAATGCGAGCTAGCCTGAAGGTGATGCCCGACCAATAAAAAAAGGAAAATTGCCCCGAGAACAAATTTATCTTTTATTTAGGCGGAGAGTATTTATGGCATGCACGTGACAAGAAAAGTGACCCAAAGCAAAGCTAAAAGTGATTCGGAACCCCCCCCCCCCCCACCCCCCCACCCACAACACACCCCCAACACAAACCCCCAACCACCCAACCACACCCCCAACCAAATGCTTCTCTTTCCTTGCTGTTTGACCATTTTTCATTTATTTTTTTGAAATTATGGGGGGCAAACAATGGTTGGTGTACCCTGTTTATCTTCGCTACAACCTGTATTTATGTACTGGTGCCATTCTTTTGGTACTCAGTGATTATGACATCTACTGAATCTTCAACTGGATAGTGTTGTATATTTCTGCTGATTCAAATTTCAGATTTCCAATCTGCCAAGTGAGTTCTGGTGCTTAGACTTCTGTAATGTGCACGGATTTCAGTTTCATTGAGGATGCTATTAGAATGTCATCATTCTTGTTCTAAAGAGTTCAGTTCTAAAATAGCCTCTTGAATTCTAGGAAATGTAATGTGAGCTACCCTGAAGCGATGCCCAACCAGTAAAAAATAATCCCGAGGAGTGAGAACGACAGGGAGTAATTACGACATGCATGTGACAAGAAAAGTAACACCAAGCAAGGATAAGATTGTTGGAGTGGCTTCTCTTTGCTTGCACGATACTCCCTCTGTAAACTAATATAAGATCATTTAGATCACTAAAGAAATCTTTTCTTTAGTGATATAAATGATCTTATATTAGTTTACAGAGGGAGTATTTCAAAAGTGTTATGGGAAACAGTGGCTGGTGTACCTCGTTTATCTTTGTTGCAACTTGTATTTATGTACCAATGCCATTTTCTTTTGGTATGCAGTGATTATGACATGTACTGAATCTTGAACTGGATAGTGTTATCGTGTTATATATATTCATGTTACACATGCACCTGCAGGAGTTATTCTTGGAGGCATTTGCGAAGGATGCTCATCAGAATGCCCTGAAGGAACGTAAAAAGTCAATTACCTACGAGAACCTTTGTAAGTCGACCCTCCTTGTGTTTGCTGTATTCTTATCTAGGAACCCATTTATCTTGTCTGTCGACTATGCTGCCTGAAAGACGGTTCATGTCGAAATAAAGAGCCTCTGTAGACCATATAGTGGATGCATTTGATATGATACCCATTAGTAAAGGAAGTGGTCATAATGTCTTATCCTATTGTTACGATGGTTTTCGCCACTCTTGTCTGAGTAGGCTATGTCACATCACCTAGGACATCTTGCATGAGTAATTGAAGTGGGTATCTGTTTTCCCATTATCGGTTGCAATCGTTAGCCTGTTTAGCGCTTGATACTTTGGGTATTGTGTTAGCAAATTTGAGATCAAGTTTGTTTTTCAGAGAACCAGACATGTTTTGTTCGATGCCCAATCCTACTTTCCAAAGACTTCCAAGTTTCTTTATTAAAAGATATCTGCGAGTAACCTAAAGTTATCATCATTTCCTCTACTGTTGGTGTTGATAAAACTGAACCGTTCTATCAATTCCAAGTTAATCTAAAACCATAATCTTACGATGACTCTGCTCTCCTATATATCTTTTCAGCGACGGCGGTGTGCAATGAGAAACGGTACAAGTTTCTATCAGGTAAAGCTTGTTTTACCCTATTTCTGTTTAAATCCGGAGATGCCTGCGTAGTATGTATGTAGCAAAGATTGGGTGGTGCTGACAGACAGACATTTATGTGTGTTTTGCGTGTGTCCAGATTTCGTGCCGCTGAGGGTGACGGCCGGGGATGCACTCAAGGCTGTGGTGAAGGAGCCGTAGAATAGACAGACAAGGTGGTGGGTGTGGTGCATGTCATGCCAGTGCTTGTCCCGTGCTAGCTAGCCTGTGTAGTGTAGGGAGGGAGAAGGAGAAGGACGTGATCTGAGGGTAGAGCTGTTTGTACTAGTATGTTCTTCTGTCTGTCTGTCTGTACTAGGCAAGGATAGGTTGAGTAACAAACAGAGCAAGACCAGTGATGTTTGTGGATGTATGAACGACTATGTGCTGAAGCTCATGTACCTGTGCCTGTGTGTTGTCAATTACATACTCCCAGGGTTACTATGTCATGAGAGGTGTCTTGTGGGAGAAGACTTGAGTTGATTTGTTTTGATAGCTTGAAGGAGCTTACTTGCTCTGATAGATTGATGTTGAGGAAGGACTAGAGAAGCATGCGTGCTGGGGTACATACATTAGTTTTTCTCAAACATTTGTCCCCTGAAACCTGCTGCTTGGTACATCCCTCAGCAATTTCTCTACTAGCTGAAACATTGATGAAATTGCAGGAACCCTGCTCCGTTCCTAAATATAAGCCTTTTTAGGGATTCCACTGTAAAGATTACATTCGGATGTATATAGATGTCTTTTAGAGTATAGATTCACCCATTTTGCTCCGTATGTACTCTATAGTGAAATCTCTTAAAAAGACTTATTTTCAGAAACGGAGGGAGTGGAGAAATTGCCCACCGCAAAGGCAGCCTCTGCACCGGATGAGCCGGCTCGAGGTGAGTCATCCTCCCTGTGTTGTCTCGCATGAACCCTGCTAGATGTATGGGGTGAACTCATGTCTTGGACATTGTTTCTTTTTGTTGCTTACAATGGTTTTAGAGATTATCAAGTGACTTTCCTGGGTCAGCAGTCTTCAACCCAACACTCAATGCCGTCCGTGTCACCTGGCTGTTTTTTCTTCAACCAAACAGTCACTCCACAGCCAGCTTGCCTGGTCGGCCCGGCCTCTCTTGCAAATGAAATAACTCACGGTCCAGCAAGCAAGTTTGGCTAACATCAACATCCGTAAGCAGAAGAAAAGGAACTTATCTTTGTCATAGGACTTGTCATGCATGAGTCAATAAATTCCACACGCTTGGACCTTAGAATTCCACACACTTTGGGAGTTTATTGAGTGTTCTTGGTGTTGCTTTTATTCAGTCCAAACATTTATAAGTCACCACCCTCGACTTGCTTTTGGAGTTGGTTGAGTGTTTGGAGTTCGAACATCCACATAGAGAAGCCAAATGGAGAAGCCAACCAAGACCAAGCGTATGCCTTCGTCGTCTCCCTTTGCAGTAATACTTCTCTACTTGATGATCAAGGTGATGTCTTCAGGTTCTAAATTTGCGTATGCAACTGATACTCTCCTTCCGGGCCAATTTCCAACTGGTAACCAGACCTTGCTTTCGAAACATGGTGCCTTCAAGTTGGGTTTCGACTGCCTGTTTCCTCCTTGTGGTTATGATTATAGGTTTGGCATATGGTATGTTAAGTCATCAGCTTGTCGCCCTCTTCTAGTTTGGTCGCCCTTTGGTGATTCCATGGACTGTTACCCTTTGTACTCGAGATTTGGCTTCTCGATCGATGGCAACTTAGAACTAGACTGTAATCCAGCTGACGGTAGAGTAACTGGATGGTCATCAGTTCTGTCTTCACCAGGCGTTTCAAATAGTAGTTCTCTACACACAGTGCTTCTTGACAATGGAAATCTCGTAATAAGAGATTCAGTGAACAGGTCACTGGTGATCTGGCAAAGCTTTGATAATCCAGTCGGCACACTGCTGCCTGGAGGATGGCTGGGATTTAATAGAAACACGAGCAAGAACATCTTCCTTATTCCCTATGGTCCTTCTATATACTGGAATCACTATTACGCAGATGTTACACCACTTGAACTGACGAGTGGTTTAATTCTGGCTATGAATCCAAACCAAAGTGGAGGGTTTATTGTCGAACAGAATCATTCCAGGATTGATCTCGAATATGCTTCTATTAAGGAGTTTTTTCACGAAATTTTTCACGGCACTTTCCCCAGCTGGATGGGGATACATCAAGATGGAAGCAATTTTCTCCTGTTCAGTGATGCACGTGTATATGTACAGCTGAATAACGATGGTACTATTACTGCAGCTAAACTTGGGGAATGTGGATCTGTGTTGTGGTCTGCTCATGCACCACATAGTCGTAAGATTCAAAGTGTTGTTATTCTGACAGTGATAGTTGTGTTAATCCTCGTCCTCACTGGTCTAGTTCTTTTGCGGAGAATCCCAAACAAGTCATTTATGGATAGACCAGTGAACTCGAACAGCAGCCTCACGATCTTCTCAAACGCACAAATAAAGAAAGCAACCGGAAATTTCTCTGTAAAGCTGGGAGAAGGAGGTTTTGGCTGTGTTTTCAAGGGAACATTGCAAGGTTCCTCTGTGGTGGCTGTCAAGAAGCTAAAAGACTTTGGACAAGGGGAGAAGCAATTCCGAGCGGAAGTGCAAACGATTGGAATGATCCAACACATCAATGTTGTTCGTTTATTTGGGTTTTGCGCTGAAGGAAGTAAAAGGCTGCTGGTGTACGAGTACATGGAGAATGGATCTTTGAGTTCTCATCTGTTTCTGAAAAGCCCGGCAACTTTGGTCTGGGAGGTCCGGTACCGCATAGCACTCGGAACTGCAAGAGGCTTGGCTTATCTGCATGAGGGATGCATGGATTGTATTATACACTGTGACATGAAGCCGGACAATGTACTCCTTGACGCAGATTTCTGCCCTAAGGTTGCAGACTTCGGTTTGGCGAAACTTCTTGGCCGGGATTTTAGCAGGGCATTGACAACAATGCGTGGGACCATCGGATACCTTGCGCCAGAGTGGATCTCAGGGCTACCGATCACACATAAGGCTGATGTCTACAGCTACGGAATGATACTTCTTGAAATCGTATCAGGGCGGAGGAATGCGGAGAAAATTAAACAGGGGAAGTTTACTTACTTTCCCATCTTTGCTGCAGTCAAGGTGAATGAAGGAGATGTTATGTGCCTGCTGGATAGCAGGTTGGAAGACAATGTGGATGTGGATGTGGAGCAGCTGATCAGGGCTTGCAGAACTGCATGCTGGTGCATTCAAGATGCTGAAGATCATAGGCCAATGATGGGGCAAGTTGTTCAGATGCTACAAGGCGTTCTGGATGTCCAAGTACCTCCCGTTCCAAGGTCGCTCCAGAATTGGGTGGGCATGGACGACTGCTCTGGCTCTACTGATTTATATAGTCTCTGAATTCTGAAAGACCAAAAGCCTGTTTCTATATGTCGAAATGTATGTCAAGAATTAAGCTACTCCTATCAGAGTTATATTCTCTAAACTGTGCTCCTCTCTTGTTTGCGAAGTAATGACTTGTAATTTGTTATCATAAATTTGTCTGAGCACTGAATTTTGGAAGTATGACCAAGTTAATTTGTTTTCTGTATGAATTTGGGTCAGATGCACATGCCACGAAATATTTAGGACCCACTAAAATGACTTAAATGTCCAACATTTTGATTCAGCTTTATTCGAAACGAGAAGCTGAATCATAACCGGCACAGAAGTGATATCTTAGTGGGAGCGACTACAATAGAAAAGGGGCTTGCTATGAAAGAATAGAAAAACAAACCATGACCATCGGATGGAAGATGACTGGTACAGATTGCGGTGGAGGGTTGTTAGTGTACATTTCTTCAAAACCCCCTACTACTAGTTACATATGGAAGATAGCTTTTGCAATAACCACCTCAAAGTTCCGATATATCAATCATTCTGTCCCTAGTAAATAAGACAATTTCCAGATCTGTACCGGTCCACAAAAAAATTACATAATTACTGTACGAAACTTATATTTGATTCCGTTAGTAGCTAAAAATTACATAATTACTGTACTAAACTTGATGTATATTTGATTTCATTAGTAGCTTCTGCTACATCCTGGAATCATGCAAGAGATCCAAACATGTTGGTCACTAAAATGTACGAGAACATCATCACAAATATCTGAGACATGAGAAAATTAATCCATCCACTTTAAATCATAACTAAGCATACATTTTAAATTGCACGATCCCAGACAAACCAGAACAGAAAAGACACACATACATATAAAGTGTTACATAGCATGAGAGGATCATTTTTGGTACATCACAAACAACACTAACTATGAAGGACTAAAGTAAGCACCGTTGTCCGCTGAACAAGCTTGCCATTAGAATTTGCATCAAGTTTTGCTCTGTTGATGGTACACAACAGAAAAGCTACAGCCTTTTGCCTCCAGTACTAGTGCCTCTTGCTTATCGATCTTCTTGTGCTGGGAGACGTCAGACCTAGCAAACGAGATTCACTTAGCACAGGTCCGTGCAAAAGTGTCATGCATTCCTACCTAATTTTTTAATCATCATTATCTAATGAAATGAATATGCATCAACAATACCATGGATAAACAATACCATTTGATTGTTTGCTGCACATACCACATGAAAGGAAAATTAGAGAGAAATTCATCGCAAAACACAACCTAAACGTGTCTATGCTGGACAGAGAAGCCACTGGACAGTTTAATCACTCAAGAGCAGTCATGAGTTTGAGAAGAACAATATTACCTATAACCAGTGAACCACAAATGGTTATTTTTCTTTTCAAAAGATGAAGATGCTTTGGTTTCACATGATGATGAGCTCTCACGGAACTTTCATCTACCTCTGTTGATGAAAGCAAGTGAGGAATTTCAGCAACTAAAGGAATCTTTAGAACTGATCCATCTTGAGCCTCTTTCCCTGACGAGTGGATATTCTGTTGGGGAAATGTCAATTATCAACCAGCCAAATTCTATATGCATTTCTTCAGAGATATTGGCTCCCCTAAATATTTGCCTATGATCTGGAAATCCGAATGTATCATGAGACACAAGGTATTTATTTGGCTTCTTCTCGTCGATTGCTTGAACATGAGAGATATGTTGCAACGTAAGCACCCTGCAACATCAATTGAGAGTTTAGTAACATTAACCTCATACGACAATGCTATGAACTTATTGGATCTCATTTTTGTCAGAAGCAATAAATAAATAAATTCCAACCAACCTAAATTCAATTACGGTTCCACATGCAATGCTTATTTAGTGGGTATTATAAGCTGTGACCAGCATTGGTACCTCTTGAGAGAAGGCTTGTTTCTTTTTTGGTGTACTCACATCATCAAGAAGAAGCATTGGAGAATTAATTTCTGCAAACGAGGTAGTAATTTCTTTTAGCTCTCTGTATGTATAACTTACTGTGTTACTAGTGGGTTAGCTACTGTACTGCTCTCCTTTGTCCAAAAATCATTGTAAGCATCCAAGGTACTGTTATTCATGATTAAAAGATATCATCTACACTAAATGTTCATATGTTTGCCATTCATATCATTTCCAAAGATCCAGAATTTTTGAATCTTATCCTAGAGGATACAACATATGCTCCAAGCACAATTTTAAAGCAAGAGTACTTTCAGATGTACTCCGTCCCATAATGTAAGACGTTTTTTGACACTACACTAGTGTCAAAAAACATCTTACATTATGGGACGGAGGGAGTATATGCCAAAATATTATGTATTCCTAAGTCCTAAATAAACTTGATATGCTACAGAATTGTGCTTCCAGTTTGCAGTAAGAGTTGATCAAAAATGATTTTCCAAATAATATTATGTACTGCAAGTACTCTTTACGCCCAAGAAGTTTGAAAGTACTAATATTATGTATGTCGTAGATGTCATGTACAAGCACAAGTATTTGGTACTTTCAGACTTTCACACTGTCCAAGCACTAGTCTGAAATTTGGCACTTTCAGACTGTCCAAGCACAAGTCTGAAAGTCTGAATCTTGGTAGAAGCACAAGTAATTTTAGACTATCGTCTTTGTTAATGTTACCTTTCAGACTATCAGTCTGAAATTATGAAATTTGGTACAAGCACAAGTCTAAAAGTCTGAAATTTTACTCCGTAGAGTACTTTTAGAATGTCTAAGCACAAGTCTGAAATTTGGTACATAATATTTGCAGAATGTTTGGTACTTTCAGTCTGAACTCCAAGTACAAGTTTCTTTACGGTGTAGAGGACATTTACTACAGAATCAACCATGAAATTTGGTATCAACCTTTGACAAGCATACCTGAAGACCGGAGATTTCTTCTTCGGTGTTCCCAGATGGCGGACCTAGATGCGGGGTGCGTGTGGAGAATGGGCTGGTCGGGGTAGGACAAAGAATGGAGCGAGGTTTTCCTCTAGATGTCGGAGCAGAGTACCTTGGAGAACTTGTCCGCACAAGGTCGCAACTTAGAACAGGGGAGGTCCGTCGGGCCAGCCAGAAAGCCGGCGACAAGACGGTCGACGATGGATCTGGACCTCCACAGGGCGCAATCGCCCAGCTAGGCAACGGATCTGGCCGTCGCCACCATCGGCAAGCTGGAGGGTTGGTGCTTGAGCCGGTTTCTACGCGTTGGGGATTTGCGTTCGCGCTGCTGCGTTCTCAAGAAGAAGAAGGTGATTTTGATCGCAAAACGAGGAGAAGCAAGGGAGTTTTCTGCAAAGAACCTAGTACTTGTGCGTTGTGCGCTCAGATCCGTCCACTAGAATCAGGACCATTCGCGAACTAGTGGTTGGATGGTTAGAGGGACAGTGATATCCCAGCCCATTAGGGTTCAAGTCTTGGTGCTCGTATTATTCCTTGATTTATTTTAGGATTTTCGGCGATGCGCTTTCAGTGGGAGGAGACGTTCCCGTCGACGACGAGGCGCCTACGATGACTTCGTAAATCTCAAGATGACATGCCGGCTCAGTCTCTCGGAGGTGCTCATAGGGGTAGGGTGTGCGTGTGTGCATTTATAGGGATGAGTGTATGCGCGTATGTATGAGCGCTTGCGTCTGTACTGAGGTTCAAAAAAAAAAGAATCAGGACCATTCATCCAGGATCAGAAGGCCCAGACACGTTTTTTCTATTTTTGCACGCATGAACCTTCTTCTATTGTAGTTACTCCCAAAAAACCCCACCAAGGCAGCCTATCAGCGAACGTCACTTTGCGTAGCCCTCCATTTAAAAAAATATGTGGAGTCATCACCATCATCTAAAAAGGAAAAAAAACATTTAAAAAATTCCTCACCTCCATCTAAAAATAATACCCCAAAAGTTTTTTCATCGCAGCCAACCAGCTTGCGCCATGTGGCATAGCTGGTTGGCCGCCCTTCACGCGAGGCTTAATGGGTTTAATTAACTATCGCTGCTTTAGTACAACTTTGTACTAAAGTTGTACTAAAGCCACGACAATTAATATGGATCGGAGGGAGTACATGTCAGTACTTAGTTTCTTCAGTTCGTCGGTGATCTCCATTATATTAGAGCAACTCTAACGGATCCCTTGGAAAATTTCTTTGGGGGTTTTGCCTAGTTTATTCGCACAATATCAAAACAGAAGCGGTCACACCGGAACTGGTCCTCACCCACCCACCGCACCGGACCTGACCTCGTCCCGTCTCGTCCGGTCACATCTCTCCGACATTAAACAGGTGTGGAGACCGGGACGCGGCGCGAGCGACGCACCGCTTCAATGCCGGCTCCAGTGACCGGCATGAATGTGACGCGAGGAGCAGAGGAGCGGTCAAGCGGGAGAGGGTATTGGGGTGGGACCGGCGTGCCAAACGCGTACGTGGCGGTGGTGTCCGGACTGTGCTGGATGGCTTGCAACGCCTGGACAGTTATGTCCGGACGTTTACAGGCGGTGTGAGGTCCGCATTGAAGATGCCTAACCGCTTACTTAGTTAATATAGATTAACGAAAAGACCTTTTTAAAATTTTCTAAGGGGCCAATAATATAATTTTATAAGGAGCTCTCTCATCCAATTCTTTTAATTCACTATATTCCCTAATCTTAGAGGTATTCACTTTTAAATTCGGTTTACGATTTTGATCGGATCAATGATTTTTCATCAATCAACAACAATTGGCCTATAAAATATATCAGCACTGATACTCTAGCACCAATAATTCTTTTAATTCACTATGCTCCCTAATTTTGGAGCTCTCTGATTCGATTAAGGTATTCAATTTTGGATTTGATTCATGTTTGACCAGGTCAACACTTTTCAAATCAATCGACAACAACCGAACTATAAAACATATCAGTCCAGTGCACCCGCTCACCACCTAGAAAAAAGAAACGCCAGTATGTAATGTAGCACCAATATGATAAATGCATCCACCGACATAGAAATTTTTCCCATACAAGTATGGGTTGATTGGCAGATAACACAGAATCACACCGCAAAGATCCCACCAAAACACCGCATTCTATTTTTTAAGAGGTAATATCATCAGAAGTCATAGAACTTGCGCTCGATGTTCAGTTTGGTGCTATAACTTTAAATACGGAATTGCAATTACTAAACTTGACTCAAGCGTGCAAATACAGTCACAAATGCGTATGGACCCATATGTCAGTGAGTGAAGGCGCTTGGCCGAGGCTTTTTCTTTTTGCACAAAAACACACTCATTTTTTTATTTGCGGAAAAGCTGACCATCGCGACGGATATTTGAGCAAAATCCCCTCATATTTTTTTTTAATTTGCAAAAAAGCTGCACTGCTCTGCTCTTGGATACGGGAATTAACAAAAAAAATAGGGGGCGCCAAGTTCCGAACCATAGACCAACGCTTACGACGCGAGGTACTCCAGCCAATCCACTAATCAAGTTCCAGCGTAAAATTAGAATAACAATACTACGTGTATTAACAAGCAGACGCATGTGCAACTTAAATATGTTGAAGATACTGCGCCTATTTTGCGCGCAAAAAGTCAATTACCTACGATAACCTCTGTAAGTTGGTCCTTCCTTGCTATGTTCTTCTTAGTCAACTTTTCTGGGAACCCTTTTATCCTTTTATCGACTATGCTGCCTGAAAGATAGTTGATGTCGAAATAAAGAGCCTTTCTAGACCACACAGTGGATACATTTGATATGGTACCCATTATTTAAGAAAACCATTATACTTGCTTATCATATTGTTCCGTCGGTTCTTGCCCCTCTTGTTTGAATAGGCCCTGCCACATTCCCTTAGGACATCTTGCATGGGTTGTTGTGCTATGTATTTGCCTTTTTATTCTCGATGGCAACCCTTAGCTGGTAGTCTGGTACTAGTGTTTGATACATTGGACATGTTGTGTTACGAAAATTGATAGGGAGTTTGTTTTCGAAAGAATCAGACACTGGTCTCTGCTCGATGCCCAATCTTGTTTACCAAAGATTGAAAGGTTCTTTATTAATTTTGCTATGAGTAGCCTAAAGTTTAATCATCATTTCCTCAACTGGTGGTGTTGATAAATCATTAAATCTGAATCGTTCTCTTATCAATTCCAAGTAAATCTAAACCCATAGGGGAAAATATACTTCCCCGATGAAACATGTTTAATCCTTGCGGCTGCAGTCTGAAAGTGGTTATATTCGATATAAACATGGATAATCGTCGTATCAGTTGTCATCCACTCATCAAAGTAAGTCCTAGACATGCATATACTCCCCGATGGATGGATGGATGGATGTATGATGTATCGCCCCATGACCATGGCAACTATAACTGAAACCCCTCCGCTTTGGTTATCCCTTTCATTTGGGCTGTTCTTTTTGTTGTTTTCCATGTTCCTTTTTCACTTGTCACAGTAGTACGTACGTACTTGTTAATTGACATGAAATGTAACTGCTCATGTTTTCAGCGACGGAGGTGTGCAATGAGAAACGGTACAAGTTTCTATCAGGTGAAGCTTACCGTTCAAATCTGTGTATGTTTTTTTGAATATACAGTAGCAAAGATTGGGTGGTGCTGACAGACAGACATTTGTGTGCGTGTGTCCAGATTTCGTGCCGCTGAGGGTGACGGCCGGAGATGCACTCAAGGTTGTGGCGGAGCGGTCCTAGACAGACCAGGTGGTTTGGTGCCACGCCATAGGTTCTCTTATCTTGTGCGTAGCGGAGTGTATGGAGATCCACCTTGGGCAAGGCAAGCACATTCATTCATGTTGTGCGGATTCGATCGGCAACCCAACCACCCTTGTATGCCCATGCATGTTGATGTGGGTCTGCTCTGAATTACCAGTATCTCAACATTTGATCTGAGTTACTACATGGGCGCCAGTTTATTATTCTTACCTGTGCTAATCAATCAATCAATTAATCAACGGGAAATTACACAGAGGCCATGTATGTTATGTATGTATGTATGTATGCATGTATGAATGTGCTCATAACAGAGTGAAACAAGTAACCAAGAACCCTTTGTAGTTGATTTGGTTTCTGTGCACTTGACCGGCGGCGGAGGGAAGGGGCATCGAATTCCTTCCTTGTGCTCCGTCCATCCAGCACCAACCATTGTTGTTCTCGTGCCTTCGTTGAATTTTTTGCGGGGAAAATTTCATTGGATTTTAAATTAATATAAATTTATTTTTAAAATTTGTTTGAATCAGATTTAAAATTTCAAGATTAAAAACAGTTCGGACCCCATCGAAATATGCCAAATTTTCGTTGATTTTTTTTACCGTTGCTGTAATGCTAACAAAAAAATATGGGCCTCAAAAAATCCTCATGAATTAGCAAAGAAGCTGTAAATTGTTAAAAATATGGGATGTATGTTGTTTTCCAGAGATTTGGAGGCTGACTTGTGGGCCTACTAAGTTCACGCGTACGCAGGGCTTTGTCAACTTAGTCAACAAACTATTCTAGCAGCAGTGACCGTTGGATTGTTAATCCAACGGTCGTGCCACTTCTTCAATCTCTGATCTTCTTACTCCAGCCGCCCAAACCAAATGCCAGCGGGTCCGCCTAATCCTGCCTCCCGTGGCCGTCTGTGCTGCCGCACAGGCCTCACCGTCCCATCCTACTCCCACCGCTGGTCAGGCCTCCCCTCTACTCACCCACACCTGCTGTTATTCTTGGCGACGGCGGCTCACACCGCAGCCGAACCAGTCAACCCTCGTACTCCCCTCCGCGTGGGCATCCACTGCCTCGTCTTCCCTGGCTCTGTGTCGTTCCTTCCTAGGCCTCGACGTCGTCCACCGCCTTAATACTCTCGGCCCGGTGAGGTCAACAAAAGACAACCATCGGAAGAGGACTTTAGGCGGTGAGGCTGACAGCTGGACCCACCAGCTACATCTTCGCACGTAAGTAAGCACCTGCTTATTACTCGCAAAAAATGAATCCTCCCCTGACAGCTGGGACCCCAGCAGCTATATCTTCGCATGCAAGGAAATGCGTCCTTATCATCCCTGACAGCTGTGACCCACCCGATCGAAGCGTACGTAGCGTTATCTGTTTGGTCGCGAACGTGTACGTACATACTGGTCGATCGGTCTCTCTGCAAGGATGAATCGTAGCCGAGTAAGTAGCGACATGTGTCGTAGTAGAGCCGCCGACGTAGCAGTTCAGGCAGTACCGTCTAAATCGTGTACACGTACGTACAACCACGTAACAAAAAATGCGGCCAGGTGCGTACATACGGTGTGACACCCCAAGTAATTAACAACAGTGATCAACCTTAGTTAAAGCCATGTCAGCAAGATTAACAGTGTATAGTCATCATTTGCATCATATTGCATTTCAAACTCATAATTCAAACTTCAAATTTAACTTAAAGTGAAAATAAAAGTTGTTCAAATCTAGGAACTAAAATGTTCATAATATTATAAATATTCCAGAGACAATTCTAAAATTATAATCAACATTTACTAAATTAATTATGTGACTCTAACAGCAACAAAACAGAGATATTTAATCCATATTCATTTAATTAAAATCCAAATGAAATTACTGCGGCTTCAAACCATTTTCTGACAGTGGCAAATAATGCACCATATTTAATAAGCTAAGTCTCCTATTTTGCGAAAGTCTTTTGGAATAAAAATAAAAGGCAAAACAAAAAGGAAAAGAGAAAAAAGAAAACAAAAACAGAAAATGGAAAAGGGGCCCACTGTGGCTGGGCTCTAGTCAAACAGCCGGCCCAGCCCACTCCCCACCTCGTCTCCCTCCTCTTTTCACCGTGCGCGCGCTGTCGCCACGCCCGCACGCCGCGCGCTGGCCCTCCCTCTCCCTGGTCGACAGCGCGCTGCCGCGCCCCCCCGTGGAGGATAAGGGCAGAGCCCGCGACCCTCTGGCCTCTCCCTCTCCACTCCCTCTCCCTCTCTTCCCCTTCCCCATCGCAGCCGAGCGCCGCCGTCGCCATGAACGCCATCGCCCACGCGCTCTGCGGCCTCCCCGCCACCTAAGACCGCGCCAGGAGGACCGCCTGTGTCGACTACGTCGACTACGAGGACGCGCTCGAGCTCGGCGCCCCGCAACGGTCGAATCGCGCCCTTCCCCTTCCTCGGATCGCCGCCGCTGCACCGCCTCGACCCACGCCGCCCTGAGCTCCCCTAACTTCCCCGGGCCTTCCCTGCACCGCTGTGAGCCACCCGATCCTCCCCGACCTCTTCCTTATCCTCCCCGTGCGCCGTAGTTAGCTCCCCCGCGTGCTTAAGCTTCGGTCGCCGTCGGTCATCGTCGCAGCCGGCGCCGCGGGCCGTTTCAACGGCCGCCGTTGCCGCCGTTCGACGCGGTGTGATGCCCGCGTTCGAATGCGCCAAGTCTCGCACCGAACGAGCCCCCGCAACCCACTTCTCCTCGCGCCACCGAACGCCACCGCCGCCTCGCTCATCTCCGACGATGTTCCGGCCATCCCTGACGCTAGCCACGGCCACCATCGGACGCGGCGCGTCACGCCCGTCCCCTAGGACGAAACCGCGGGCCGAATGGCCCCCTGTGCGTCGTTTCCGCGCGTCGCCGCCGTCTTTGGTGGTCGCCGGAGCGCGCGCCGGCGTTTAAACGCCGGCCGACCGACGTGGCGCTGACCTGGCCGCCCCTGTGCCATTGACCGATGGGCCCTGGGGCCCCCTGTTGACCAGTTGACCAAGTCAACTGTGCTGACTGGGCAGGCCCCAGTCAATGACATACGGGCCCCACCCCATTAAGCGTTTTTAAAATAAATAAAATATGTTAATTAGTTAATTACTTAATGAAATCACTAATTAGCCACTGACCAGTAGGGCCCACCATCTAATTAAGTTAATTAGTTTGAATTAACCCTGTTAGTTAGTTACAGAGGCTGACATGTGGGTCCCAGTGGGACCCACCTGTCAGGTTTGACTCCGGTCAGCCCCTGTTGACTGCTGACGCCAGCAATGCGTCATGTTGATGTCACCTTTCACTATTCTGGATAATGTTGGATTAAAATAATTAAATAAATTCCAGAAAACAATTAAAACTTTAGAAAATCATAGAAAATTAAACCGTAGCTCAGATCAAAAAACTTTGTACATGAAAGTTGCTCAGAACGACGAGACGAATCCAACCGTGCCATCTGTTTCCGTGTTGGGACCCTCTATGGAGGTGAACCCACAACTTTTAGTCTGTTTCTGATAGATGAATAGTGCATAACCACCGGTTACGAAATCCAACTTCAATCCTAAAATAATTGTTATGACTTAGACATGCTTTTAGGCAACCCTGCACTGCACGTTAGCTTAGCCTGCTCCGTGTTGCATAGGTTTGCCGTGTATTTATTTGTTTCCTCTCCCTCTTCTCTCTCGGTAGACCCCGACACCGACGTCGTCACCGAGACCGACGCAGCTCAGGAGCCCGACGACACCGTTGACGACCTTGCCTTTGCCGCCGAGCAACCAGGCAAGCACCCCCCTTGAGCATGCCTATATCGCCTATTCTCTTCTCTCTTGTGCTTGCATTAGAATTGCTGCTGCTACTGCTTACCTATTCTGATGCATAGCCTGTTTATTGTAACCTGCTATTGATACCTTACCTGCTTATACTAAACTGCTTGGTATAGGCTGGATAGAGACCCCAGTGACCCCACTTGTCTCGGTTGCCCCGCTGGATCATCAGAAGACTCGACGACCAGGCCCCAGCACCGCATATCACACCCCCTTAGTTGTACGACACTACTGGGTTACTAACGAGTGTCGAGGGTGATACCCCGTCAGCACTTCCGATGTTAACCTTGTAGGGTAGATAATTGGTCGTGGTCATCGAGGGTGATTCCTCCTTCTCCACTTTCGATACGACCCTGTCGCGCAACGCTTCAAGTGTGAACCTCGAGGGTGATTCCTCCGAGTTCACCTTGACGGATACATCGATCAGGAATCCAATGAGGGTGATACCTCAGATTCCCATGATGTCATGGACACACGGATACTTGGACTGTACAACTGTTACTTGGAAAGGCGGGTCGACCCTGAGGGGTACCCGCGAGTGTTGTGGAGACGGGTTGACCTGGACGGTGCCCGAGTGATGAATACGAGGCGTGGCCGGGCATTCTTAGCCCCTGCCGCAAGTCCTCGAGACGGGGCGACGGGGTCACATCGATCGTGAGTCTCTGCTTGTTACCGCACCCCACCCCCAATGTACTAACGATTTGGATATGTGGTCTGAGTGGGCCTCTGGCCCGATAGCACTAATCATCACGCGGGAATAAATATGGGTACTCTGCATCATGGCATCAGCCGAAAGCTCTGACAGACGTCCAGTTCAGCATTGTGGCACGGTCGGATCGTGCCGACCATCCGATGCGGTGCTGGTATCCACCCTGCACACAACGACCCGGAGTGCACAGGGCGATGGCCCAAGACCCCTGAGTGCTTAGGATGTAGACCGGCGGGGACCTCTCTGCTGAGCTTTAGGTAGGGCTGCGGTGTGTCGTTTGGCCGAGGCCGGGCATGACCCAGGAAAAGTGTGTCCGGCCGGAGTTAATCGAGCATGGTGGGTAAGTTGGTGCACCCCTGCAGGGAAGAACTAATCTATGCATAGCCGGATCCTCGGTAACGGACGCTCGGAGTTGTATCCCGATCGATACAACTAGAACTGGATACTTGTGATGAGAATTGGACAGTATGGCTCTGGGATTGCTTTCTCGCAGGGAGTCGAGAAAGGATCTCTGGCCGAGGTTGATACTTAATGTTACTACTACTTCATACTATGCTAATCTACACTCTTCTAATGCTGCAAGACCGCCGAAGATGCTAGTCTTCGATAGGACTAGGCCTTCTCTCTCTTCTGGCATTTCTGCAGCCCAATCCATATATACAGCCTCCCTTTGATAATCTTTAATATGTAGTGTAGATCCTTGCTTATTGAGTACTTCGGATGAGTACTCATGATTGCTTTGCTTTCTTTTCTCCCCATACCCCTTTTGTTGCAACCAGATGACGGAGCCCCTGAGACAGCTGCACCCGCCGACGATCGCTACTACTACCCCAAGGGTGGATACTACTACGAGCTGTCCAACGACCAGGAGTAGGTTTGGAGGGTCCCAGGCAGGAGGCCTGCGCCTTTCGATCGTAGTGTTTTATTTTGCCCCGCCTTTCTAAAGGCCTATCTGTTAACTTATATCTGTACTCAGATATCTGATGCTTCCGCTGATGCTTGTATGACATCGAGCTTATGTATTCGAGCCCTCGAGGCACCTGGCTTGTAATATAAAGCTTGTATGACTTTATTTATGTTTTAGAGTTGTGTTGTGATATCTTCCCATGAGTCCTTAGGCTTGATCGTGTGCATTTGCATGTATGATTAGTGCACGATTGAGCCAGGGGCGTCACAGGTTGGTATCAGAGCCGACTGCCTGTAGGAACCCCCCCCTTCCAACTCCTTGGCCGAAGTTGAGTCTAGTAACCGAAAAACTAATTTACTAACTTGGCTGTGTGGCTTACGGGCCCACGTCGCCAATTGGGTGGTATTAGGATCTTTTATTCCTCGTCTTTACTCTGGGACTCTGATCTCTCTTCTATTCGGGTTAAAATGAATTTTACTAACGCCGACACTTAGGATCTCGTAAATCTCGTCTACCCGGAGAGCTGGATATCTGTGCTTAATTCCTTACCGTTGATCTGATTAGTCTGATAATCATTTTCCTTTCCATTGTTATGTTTAACCTTTCTCTCCGAGTTGTATTACACTTCTCATTGTCATTTGACAATCCTGAATTTCCTCTGTTTCAGATGGATCGTTTGTTTCCACCACGCCCTACGACGCAGCTTGTGCTTCGCACTTTGGCTCGTGATGCCCCTGGTTTTCCAACTGTCCTCATCGCCCTCCTGACCAGACTGGGCTACCGCTTGTACCCCGAGTACATGGTCTATGAGGATTACCGCGAGATCAACCAGGAACAGTACCATGCTAATGTTCGTATCTATGATCAGCGCGATGACTCAGATACTGAGCTGCACCTTTTCCACGGTATCGGCGTGACAATTGAGATGGCAGTCCATGATGCCGCCTACTCTGCTGTCGCACGTCTTCGAGGAGAGTCCAGCGTTAGCTTGGATGCCTCTGAGTTCCGATACATTCCGTATGCCCCTGCTGGAGATGCTACTGGATACTACACAGCTATCTGTGCCCCGTACGAGCGACGTCGTTACGACCCGCAGTTCCTGATTCAGTACACTCAGGCTCTGGATCGCACTGTTCGGGCTCTTGCCGTTGAGTTGTTTGCAACTCGAGCACGTCTCTACGATGCTATGACGCAGTTGCTACCAGCTGTTCATGCAGGGATACATCCAGAGCACATCCTTTACCCGCGCAGGACTCAGATGTACACTGATATTGATTTGCCTGCTGTTAGAGGACACATACCTACACGTGGACCTCTTCTTTCAGCTCGAGACCGGGTTCTGCATCAGAGTGCACATGGAGCGTAGGATCCTTCCGCGACGAACATTCGTCGTCCGCACTTGCAGTTACCCCGTTTTCGTGGTTCTTCCCAACGTTGATGTAGCCTTTGCTATGTCGCGTGGTGTACTTCTTTACCGCGTGCCTGCGCGCAGCCTAGCATGTCTTGCTTTAAATTTGCGCAGTTATAATGTCCGCATGTACCCGACTCTGTGTATGGATCTGTATGTCTTAATTGACTACTGTTAAGTATCTAGTACATTGCTTAATTATTGTCGTGATACATCATGCTTGTCTCTAAACGCCCGCAAATGCTTTTACTAAACTACCCCTGTCAAAACTTAGCAGGATGGTTAGACCAGGTGGTCGTGGTCGTGGTCGTGCCCCTGAACGCCCCCCACCACCAGATTATATGGCAGCTATGATGCAACAGTTCGAGCTAAACCGTCAGTTCATGACTGGGATTATGGGTCAGTTCCCGCAACAGAACAACCAGAACCAGAACCCTCCTTCAATAACTCTGCCGGAATTTATGCGACTTAACCCCACTCACTTCCGCAACTCTGAGAAGCCACTGGATGCTGATGACTGGATTCGCGACATCACTCGCGAGATGGAGTCTGCGAATGTCTCCCCTGCCAACTTTGTCGCCTTCGCATCCTTTTTCTTAAAGGGTCCCGCTGCTCAATGGTGGGACACCCACAAACATACACTGCCTGCTGGAACAACCGTTACTTGGCCTGAGTTCCAGGCTGCTTTCCGTGCCCGATATATTCCTCAAGGAATTATGGACCGGATGGAAACCCAGTTCCACAACCTCACTCAGGGCAACAAGACTGTCGAAGCTTATCAGCAGGAATTCCTTGACCTATCCCGCTATGCTGAAGAAGACATCGCCACAGATGCTCGTAGACAAGAGAAGTTCCGTAATGGACTCCACCTAGACATCGAGCTTGCACTTGCTGCTCAAGATTTCACCGACTTTACTACTCTTGTGAACAAGGCTATTCTGCTTGAGACAACTCAAATGAAGCATAAGGAGTCGCAGAAGCGCTATCGTGATGTTGGCTCATCTTCGGGCTCAACACAGAAGCGTCGAGTCTGGATTCCCAACAACGTGTTCCGTCCAGCTGCCCCTGCGCCAAGGAACAACTATGCTACACCACGTGTTCCACCCATTGCTCCTCTTCGCCCTGAAGATGGTCTGTGCTTCAAGTGTCGCAAACCAGGCCACCTTGCTAAGGACTGCCGCCAGACTCAGAATCAGTTGGCTTTCCCTCGTACTGACCGTGGCAATGGTCGTGGCAACAATCAGGCCCGCAACTATAATATTGGGTCTGCTGCTCATGGTCGTGGACACGCTTACAACATTGATATTGAACAAGTCCAGGATCAACCTGCCACTGTGATGGGTACCCTTCTCATTAACTCAGCACCTGCTTCTGTTTTATTTGATTCAGCAGCATCACATTCATTCATCTCTGGAAAAAAAATTGCATTCATGCATGACCTTCATTATGAGGAAATGCATACTCCGTTAGGCAGCTGGGCTAGTGAATTACCATGCCCAGACAACTCAAAATGTTGAGGCTAAAATATACACCTTGAATGCGTTGAATGCTTCTCCGCTTGAGGGGATCGAAAACATTCCAGTTGTTCGAGATTTTCCGAACGTTTCTTCGGAAGAACTTCCAAGAATACCCCGCTTTCTTTCAGTCTTCCTCTTAATTCTCGGGACGAGAATTCTTATTAGTGGAGGAGAATTGTGACACCCCATGTAATTAACCACAGTGATCAACCTTAGTTAAAGCCATGTCAGCAAGATTAACAATGCATAGTCATCATTTGCATCATATTGCATTTCAAACTCATAATTCAAACTTCAAATTTAACTTAAAGTGAAAATAAAAGTTATTCAAATCCAGGAACTAAAATGTTCATAATATTCTAAATATTCCAGAGACAATTCTAAAATTATAATCAACATTTACTAAATTAATTATGTGACTCTAACAGCAACAAAACAGAGATATTTAATCCATATTCATTTAATTAAAATCCAAATGAAATTACTGCGGCTTCAATCCATTTTCTGACAGTGGCAAATAATGCACCATATTTAATAAGCTAAGTCTCCTATTTTGCGAAAGTCTTTTGGATTAAAAATAAAAGACAAAACAAAAAGGAAAAGGGAAAACAGAAAACAAAAATAGAAAATGGAAAAGGGGCCCACTGTGGCTGGCCTCTAGTCAAACAGCCGGCCCATCCCACTCCCCACCTCGTCTCCCTCCTCTGTTCACCGCGCGCGCTGTCGCCGTGCCCGCACGCCGCGCGCTGGCCTCCCCTCTCCCTGGTCGACAGCGCGCTGTTGCGCCCCCCCGTGGAGGATAAGGGCAGAGCCCGCGACCTCCTAGCCTCTCCCTCTCTTCCCCTTCCCCATCGCAGCCGAGCGCCGCCGTCGCCATGAACGCCATCGCCCACGCGCTCTGCGGCCTCCCCGCCACCTGACACCGCGCCAGGAGGACCGCCTGCGTCGACTACGTCGACTACAAGGACGCGCTCGAGCTCGGCGCCCCGCAACGGTCGAATCGCTCCCTTCCCCTTCCTCGGATCGCCGCCGCTGCACCGCCTCGACCCACGCTGCCCCGAGCTCCCCTAACTTCCCCGGGCCTTCCCTGCACCGCTGTGAGCCACCCGGTCCTCCCCGACCTCTTCCTTCTCCTCCCCGTGCGCCGTAGTTAGCTCCCCCGCGTGCTCAAGCTTCGGCCGCTGTCGGTCATCGTCGCACCGGTGCTGCAGGCCGTTTCAACGGCCGCCGTTGCCCCCGTTCGACGCGGTGTGATGCCCGTGTTCGAATGCGCCAAGTCCCGCACCGAACGAGCCCCCGCAACCCACTTCTCCTCGCGCCACCGAACGCCACCGCCGCCTCGCTCGTCTCCGGCAATGTTCTGGCCATCCTCGACGCTAGCCACGGCCACCATCGGACGCGGCGCGTCGCGCCCGTCCCCTAGGATGAAACCGTGGGCCGAATGGCCCCCTGTGCGTCGTTTCCGCGCGTCGCCGCCGTCTTCGGTGGTCGCCGGAGCGCGCGCCGGCGTTTAAACGCCGGCCGACAGACGTGGCGCTGACCAGGCCACCCCTGTGCCACTGACCGATGGGCCCGGGGGCCCCTGTTGACCAGTTGACTGAGTCAACTGTGCTGACTGGGCAGGCCCCAGTCAATGACATACGGGCCCCACCCCATTAAGCGTTTTTAAAATAAATAAAATCTGTTAATTAGTTAATTAGTTAATTAAATCACTAATTAGCCACTGACCAGTAGGGCCACCATCTAATTAAGTTAATTAGTTTGAATTAACCCTGTTAGTTAGTTACAGAGGCTGACATGTGGGTCCCAGTGGGACCCACCTGTCAGGTTTGACTCCGGTCAGCCCCTGTTGACTGCTGACGCCAGCAATGCGTCATGCTGACGTCACCTTTCACTATTCTGGATAATGTTGGATTAAAATAATTAAATAAATTCCCGAAAATAATTAAAACTTTAGAAAATCATAGAAAATTAAACCGTAGCTCGGATCGAAAAACTTTGTACATGAAAGTTGCTCGGAACGACGCGACGAATCCAACCGTGCCATCTGTTTCCGTGTTGGGACCCTCTACGGAGGTGAACCCACAACTTTTAGTCTGTTTCTGATAGATGAATAGTGCATAACCACCGGTTACGAAATCCAACTTCAATCCTAAAATAATTGTTATGACTTAGACATGCTTTTAGGCAACCCTGCACTGCACGTTAGCTTAGCCTGCTCCGTGTTGCATAGGTTTGCCGTGTATTTATTTGTTTCCTCTCCCTCTTCTCTCTCGGTAGACCCCGACACCGACGTCGTCCCCGAGACCGACGCAGCTCAGGAGCCCGACGACACCGTTGACGACCTTGCCTTTGCCGCCGAGCAACCAGGCAAGCACCCCCCTTGAGCATGCCTATATCGCCTATTCTCTTCTCTCTTGTGCTTGCATTAGAATTGCTGCTGCTACTGCTTACCTATTCTGATGCATAGCCTGTTTATTGTAACCTGCTATTGATACCTTACCTGCTTATACTAAACTGCTTAGTATAGGCTGGATAGAGATCCCAGTGACCCCACTTGTCCCGGTTGCCCCGCTGGATCATCGGAAGACTCGACGACCAGGCCCCAGCACCGCACATCACACCCCCTTAGTTGTACGACACTACTGGGTTACTAACGAGTGTCGAGGGTGATACCTCGTCAGCACTTCCGATGTTAACCTTGTAGGGTAGATAATTAGTCGTGGTCATCGAGGGTGATTCCTCCTTCTCCACTTCCGATACGACCCTGTCGCGCAACGCTTCAAGTGTGAACCTCGAGGGTGATTCCTCCGAGTTCACCTTGACGGATACATCGATCAGGAATCCAACAAGGGTGATACCTCAGATTCCCATGATGCCATGGACACACGGATACTTGGACTGTACACCTGTTACTTGGAAAGGCGGGTCGACTCTAAGGGGTACCCGCGATTGTTGTGGAGACGGGTTGACCTGGACGGTGCCCGAGTGATGAATACGAGGCGTGGCCGGGCATTCTTAGCCCCTGCCGCAAGTCCTCGAGACGGGGCGACGGGGTCACATCGATCGTGAGTCTCTGCTCATTACCGCACCCCACCCCCAATGTACTAACGATTTGGATATGCGGTCTGAGTGGGCCTCTGGCCCGATAGCACTAACCATCACGCGGGAATAAATATGGGTACTCTTCATCGTGGCATCAGCCGAAAGCTCTGACAGACGTCCTGTTCAGCATTGTGGCACGGTCGGATCGTGCCGACCATCCGAGGCGGTGCTGGTATCCACCCTGCACACAACGACCCGGAGTGCACAGGGCGATGGCCCAAGACCCCTGAGTGCTTAGGATGTAGACCGGCGGGGACCTCTCTGCTGAGCTTTAGGTAGGGCTGCGGTGTGTCGTTTGGCCGAGGCCGGGCATGACCCAGGAAAAGTGTGTCCGGTCGGAGTTAATCGAGCGTGGTGGGTAAGTTGGTGCACCCCTGCAGGGAAGAACTAATCTATGCATAGCCGAATCCTCGGTAACGGACGCTCGGAGTTGTATCCCGATCGATACAACTAGAACTGGATACGTGTGATGAGAATTGGACAGTATGGCTCTGGGATTGCTTTCTCGCAGGGAGTCGAGAAAGGATCTCTGGCCGAGGTTGATACTTAATGTTACTACTACTTCATACTATGCTAATCTACACTCTTCTAATGCTGCAAGACCACCGAAGATGCTAGTCTTTGATAGGACTAGGCCTTCTCTCTCTTCTGGCATTTCTGCAGCCCAGTCCACATATACAGCCTCCCTTTGATAATGTTGCATATGTAGTGTAGATCCTTGCTTGTTGAGTACTTCGGATGAGTACTCACGGTTGCTTTGCTTTCTTTTCTCCCCATACCCCTTTTGTTGCAACCAGATGATGGAGCCCCTGAGACAGCTGCACCCGCCGACGATCGCTACTACTACCCCGAGGGTGGATACTACTACGAGCTGGCCAACGACCAGGAGTAGGTTCGGAGGGTCCCAGGCAGGAGGCCCGCCTTTCTAAAGGCCTATCTGTTAATTTATATCTGTACTCAGATATCTGATGCTTCCGCTGATGCTTGTATGACATCGAGCTTATGTTTTCGAGCCCTCGAGGCCCCTGGCTTGTAATATAATGCTTGTATGACTTTATTTATGTTTTAGAGTTGTGTTGTGATATCTTCCCGTGAGTCCTTAGGCTTGATCGTGTGCATTTGCGTGTATGATTAATGCACGATTGAGCCAGGGGCGTCACATACGGGCGGGGTCTTGAACGCGTACTCGCGCTTACGTTCGACCAGGCCTCGTGTACATGGAGAGGCAACGGACGGCAGCAACGACGTCATGTTCATCGGCAACCTACTGGCTGGGTCAGAACGAAGAAACAACATCGTGTTAATTGGGAGGCAACCGACTGGGTCGGAATGCGTCCTGTTCATCGGAACCAACCGACTGGGTCGAAACAGCCGAAGTAGGGTCGCGTACTGCAAAACGGAGGAAACGGAGTTCTCTTCGACCGCCTACGATTGAAACGTGGTCCTGCTCACCGGGAGGGGTCTAGCGGACTGCAAAACGGAGGAAACGGACTTCCCTTCGACTGCCTACGGTCGTAACGGGGTCCTGTTCATCAGGAGGGGTGTGGCGTACCGCAAAACGGTACTCCACGGGCTACTACTGTTCATCCACCATCTACTGCCTCGCTCCAGCCTCCACAGGCTACTGTTCATCCACCATCGACTTCGTCCAGCCTCCACCGGCTACTGTTCATCCAGCCTCCACGGGTCCTGTTCATCCACCCCTAAACGGCTGGGGTGTGGCTGCCTCCTCGGGGTCCTGTTTATCCAGCGGCAATCGCCTACTACCATGGGGTCCTGTTCATCCAACCTCCATCGGGAGTTGTTCATCCACAGCCAACCAACCCGGCTCGACTCACCATGTCTCGACTCGTTCTACGTATCGCGCGCGCGGCAGCAACAGACACTGTTCATCAAGGGGCAACCCAACTCCGGCTGGCTACGTCTCGCACGGGGACTTGATCGGCTTCAGTAAGCAGCAGCAACGATCGATCGCTTGGGTTCAGTTAGCAGCAGCAGCGAAGGAATCGCTCGGGCTAAATTAGCAGTGAAAGAATCGTTCGGGTTCAGTTAGCAGCCAAGGGATTGATCGGCTTCAGTACGTACCTAGCTAGTGCGATCGCTCGGCTTCAGTAAGTGACCGCCTCGCTCGGGTTCAGTTAGCGAATGCCTTGCACAAACGCACGTACGAGAAAAACGCGCAAACCACACTGCATAGCTCGGCCCTAACCACCCACCGTAACCGGGAACTCCCCAAAATTTTCCTCGCCCTCACTTCTACCATGATTTTTTACGTCATGGACAGCCCAAAGAATGTCATGCAGGTGCGTCTCCGGCCCGCCCAGTACGAAAAGCCCATTTTTTGTCATATAAATAGGAGCCCACCACATCTATGATGATACGTGTTTTTGTCACAATTATCGTCATACAAGGGTCATAATCATGACAGTAAACATTTTCGTTCGGGTCATAATATCACGGATGTGTTTTTTTGTTGTGTCTTGTCTTGCTGCCCGTTGCTAGTGTCCCGAATCATCAAAGTGCGATTGCTTGAGTGAACGCCACTACACATTACACAACAAGGAACTGTCAATCCGCATTTCGGCCGCCACCTAGCCTACAACGGCCTCTGCCCCACGCTCGTTACCGGGAAAAAACTAAAGAAGTATAATGTGCTTGGGGGGAGGGGCAATGGCCCCCAGCCGCAACAAAGGCCAAGGAGGCAAGGGGCCAAGCTCATCTAATCCTTACTAATGGTTAGCAAAGTTATTTTTAATTATTGTTGGTGTTATGCTATGCTAAACATAATTAAATAATGCTAGTATTTGCTTCGATAAGAACATCTTTGTGTCTGAATTGCTGATCAGAGGGCTTGATAATGTTCATTTTGGAAGAACTTTGTGGGGTGAATCTTTAAAATTATGGATACATATAAAAGAAGCTTGTAATGGACTGGAATGATCAGGAAGATACCATTAAATGGACCTTGACTTCAGTGAAATCCTACCATGGGGAGCTGATTGAAAATAGGGCAAAATTTCCCCATAAATTCTAAAATGCCTTCCAGAATTAAGGTCTTTATGTTGCTGGTTCCTAGAAACATCGTTTTACCCAAGGTCTTTATGTTGTACGATTCCATGATCCAAATTAACCCCCTCTGATTCTTTGATTTTATCTGCAACTTTAGAAAAGGTGAGAAATCTGCAACTTTATCACTAAAAAAAGTGATAACATACCTCATACTTTCATCAACTTTATCTGCAACTGGTGTCTGACTATGTGCAGACAACTGCCATGAACATTCATATGATCAAACAATTAGGAAATCATATCACGCCCAAGCCATGTACAACCATAAGAAATTGCGTAGAGAAAATGTGGAGAACAAACATAGTAATTTAGTTTGATTGGATGAATTGCTTTCCTGCCAACAACACATGAAGAGTGTACAATTCCACACACATGAACAACAAATCAAGACGACCGAGAGGACTGAGTCATTTATCATTCCAAAATCCCTTGTCATTGACCATGCAGTTTGAAAGAACATGAACATCAACACGTCTTCAAATTGTTCCAACAATAAAAAACAATCTTGTTGGATCTTGTAGTCAATTAGGTGTGGACGAAAAAAAACTAACCACTTCCTCCTAGTAACCCAAAGACCTTCGATCGACGCAAATAATTGAATTCGGTACATAAACTAATTGAACTGGTGGGCAGAAAACAATCTGTGAATCGATTTAAAGGAATCCAACGTTGATACCTTTTTTGTTGAGGATGGGATATTCATAGCCAACACGGGGCTTCATGGTCAGTCTCGTGGCGTACAACGAGCTCCTTGTGGCCGAGCTCGGCGGCGAGGGGTTGTGGGTGGTGCTTCTTCTCGTGATTTATAATGTAGGTCGAGGTGATGGGAGGTGATAAATGGTGTCTTTCATTGCATTTGTGGCCGGGAGATCTCTTGGTCGTGGCGATTACGAGCAGAAGAGAAAGCGGCGCATGTAAGACTAGCCATAGTGGGGAGTAACTTAGACTAGTATAACATACATATGTTATTAGTCTATGCTATACGTCGATAGTAGGGAGTAATATATGTGTGGTGTCAAGCAACACTTCACTTATTAGGTTATAGACTCATCTTGTCTTGGTATGCGTGATGTTACTCATAGTGTGAGTAACTATCTATGTTACTACTTTACTTGTCTCTCTCCTCATTAATTAACTGCCACGTCATCCTTTTTGCTTATATGTTATCTATGTTACTCCCACTATGGGTAGTCTAACACTCAGGTAATAGAGGGTGACGTAACGGGAGGGGTTGAATTAAGGTTTCCGTTTCAATGTATTGGTGGCTGCACTTGTGGCCGGGGGAACTCGTCGGTTGTGGCGGCCTATATGCTCCCTTGTTTTTAAGGCCTCACAATCAATTGATGTCTTGATTTTAGAATTGGGTCACTTGATTTGACTGGGTTAATAATATAATTTTAAGGATCTCCCTCATTCAATTATTTTAATTCACTATACTCCCTAATTTTAGAGGTATTTAGTTTTAAATTTGGTTCACGATTTTGATCGGATCAACGGTTTCTCATCAATCGATAACAACCGACCTAAAAAAACATATCAGTCTCTACACCCTCTCATCACCTAAAAAAATGTCAATATGTGATACTATAGCACCAATAATACTTTTGATTCACTTTGCTCCCTAATTTGGAGCTCTCTCATCGATTGAGGTATTCAATTTTGAATTTGGTTCATGTTTGACCAGATCAACAATTTTCAAATTAATCGACAACAACCGGCCTATAAAGACATATCAATCCCGCGCCCCACTCACCACATAAAGAAACACCAATATGTGATGCTGTAACACCAATATAATAAATGCATCCATCGACGTTGTAATTTTTTTCCCACATAAGTATCGGTTGATTAGCAGATAACACGAAATCACACCACGAGGGACCCACCAAACACCGCATTCTAAATTAAAAAAAATACACACTCCATCACCTCCCTCACTCGCCAAATAAAATCTCACTCGGTTTCAAAATATAAGGTGAATTAGTTTTAAAATAGTCAAATTTTAAACTTTTTTTCGCGGGAAATATTTGATCTATTTATCTTCAATCCTGCAGTACAACGTACACAAGAAATAATAAATATTACATCCAGATTCGTATACCACCTAGCAACGACTACAATCACTGAAGCAAGCCAAAGGCGCGCCGCCGTCATCGCTCCCCATTGCCAGAGCCGGTCACAACTTGTTGTAGTAGACAGTCGCGAAATCATCGTGCTAAGGCCCCATAGGACCAACATACCAGAACAACAACCGCCACCGATGAAGAGAAGTTTATATCAGAAGGATCCAACCTAAATACACATGAACAGAGACCAAGAAAGACCGGGTCCGAACGGATCCACCAAAGACAACCACAGACCGAATCCCGCGAGATCCGTCGAAGACAAACCTCCACACGCCCTCCGACGATGCTAGACGCATCACCGGGACAGGGGCTAGAAGGGGAGAACTTTATTCCATCTTCAAGGAGCTGCCACCATCTCGTCTTCCTAAGCAGGACACAGACACTAACAAAACTTGAAGAATGCTACTTCTTGAGCTTGTGTTGGTTTTTCCCTTGAAGAGGAAAGGGTGATGCAGCAAAGTAGAGATAAGTATTTCCCTCAGTTAAGAACCAAGTTATCAATCCAGTAGGAGAAACACGCAAGTCCCCAATATATGCACCTACACAAACAATCAAACACTTGCACCCAATGCTAAAAATGGGTTGTCAATCCCTTCACGGTCACTTGCAAAGGTGAGATCTGATAGAGATAGATATAAAAGATTACTAAAAAGTAAAATAAATTGCAGCAAGGTATTTTTGGTATTTTTGATATATAGATCTGAAAATATAATAAGGAAAATAGACCCGGGGGCCATAAGATTCACTAGAGGCTTCTCTCTTGAAGGCAAAAAATACGGTGGGTGAACAAATTACTGTCGAGCAATTGATAGAAAAGCGCAAAGTTATGACGATATCCAAGGCAATGGTTATGAATATAGGCATCACGTTCGTGTCAAGTAGATCGACTCCTGCCTGCATATACTACTATTACTCCACACATCGACCGCTATCCAGCATGCATCTAGAGTATTAAGTTCATAAAGAACGGAGTAACGCCTTAAGTAAGATGACATGATGTAGAGGGATAAACTCAAGCAATATGATGAAAACCCCATCTTTTTATCCTCGATGGCAACAATGCAATACGTATCTCGCTACCCCTACTTTGTCACTGGGTGAAATCAAGCAAGATTGAACCCAAAACTAAGCACCTCGCCCATTGCAACAAAAATAAATCTAGTTGGCCAAACCAAACCGGTAATTCAAAGAGAAATACAAAGATATTAAATCATGCATATAAGAATTCAGAGAAGATTCAAATAATATTCATAGATAAGCTGATCATAAATCCACAATTCATCGGATCTCGACAAACAAACCGCAAAAGAAGATTACATCGGATAGATCTCCAAGAACATCGAGGAGAACATGGTATTGAGAATCAAAGAGAGAGAAGAAGCCATCTAGCTACTAGCTATGGACCCGTAGGTCTGTGGTAAACTACTCACTCTTCATCGGAAGGGCAATAGGGTTGATGTAGATGCCCTCCGTGATCGAAACCCCCTCCGGTAGGATGCCGAAAAAGGCCCCAAGATGGGATCTCACGGGAACAGAAGGTTACGGCGGCGAAAAAGTATTTTGGTGGACGCTTCTGGTTGTTCGGCAATATTTGAGAATTTATAGGCCAAAGATTAGGGGTTAGAGGAGCTCCGAGGGACCCACAAGGCAGGGGGGCGCGCCCTGCACCCTTGCCGTCGCCTCGGGACTCTTCTGACATGGTTTCCAAGTCCTACGTGTGTCTTCTGGTCCAAGAAAAAGCATCATAAAGTTTTATTCCGTTTGGACTCCGTTTCATATTCTTTTTCTGTGAAACTCAAAAACAAGAAAAAACATAATAGGTTAGTCCCAAAAATAATATAAAATAGCATATTAATGCATATAAAACATCCAAAACAGATAATATAATAGCATGGAACAATAAAAAATTATAGATACGTTGGAGACGTATCAAGCATCCCCAAGCTTAATTCCTACTCGTCCTCGAGTAGGTAAATGATAAAAACAGAATTTTTGATGTGGAATGCTACCTAACATATTTATCCATGTAATTTTCTTCATTGTGGCATGAATGTTCAGATCCATAAGATTCAAAACAAAAGTTTAATATTGACATAAAAACAATAATACTTCAAGCATACTAATAAAGCAATCATGTCTTCTCAAAATAACATGGCCAAAGAAAGTTATCCCTACAAAATCATATAGTCTGGCTATGCTCCATCTTCATCACACAAAGTATTAAATCATGCACAACCCCGATGACAAGCCAAGCAATTGTTTCATACTTTTGATGTTCTCAAACTTTTTCAACTTTCACGCAATACATGAGCGTGAGCCATGTACATAGCACTATAGGTGGAATATAATATGGTGGTTGTGGAGAAGACAAAAAGAAGGAGATGGTCTCACATCAACTAGGCGTATCAACGGGCTATGGAGATGCCCATCGATAGATATCAATGTGAGTGAGTAGGGATTGCCATGCAACGGATGCACTAGAGCTATAAGTTTATGAAAACTCAAAAAGAAACTAAGTGGGTGTGCATCCAACTCGCTTGCTCACGAAGACCTAGGGCAATTTGAGGAAGCCCATCATTGGAATATACAAGCCAAGTTATATAACGAAAAATTTCCACTAGTATATGAAAGTGAAAACATAGGAGACTCTCTATCATGAAGATCATGGTGCTACTTTGAAGCACAAGTGTGGCAAAAAGATAGTAACATTGTCCCTTATCTCTTTTCTCTCATTTTTTTTGGTGGGCTTCTTTGGACTCTTTTATTTTTTTTAAAGTCCGGAGACTCATCCCAACTTGTGAGGGAATCATAGCTTCCATCATCCTTTCCTCACATGGGACAATGCTCTAATAATGATGATCATCAAACTTTTATTTACTTACAACTCAAGAATTACAACTCAAAACTTAGAACAAAATATGACTCTATATGAATTCCTCCGGCGATGTACCGGGAAGTGCAATGATCTAGCATAGCAATTGACATCAAAAAACGGACAGGCCATGTAAACATCATGCTAGCTATCTTACGATCATGCGAAGCAATATGACAATGATGGAGCGTGTCATAATAAAACGAAATGGTGGAAGTTGTGTAACGCCCGGATAATTAAGCTACAGTAATCCCCGTTAATGATGCCATGTCATCACATTACTCTTGCTAATCCTCGCTTGATCCAAATCTTAGTTCAAACTCAAATTCAAATTAAAGCCCAAAATTCAAATTTCTCAAACATGCAAAATAAAATGTTCAAAGTGTGGCAAATATTCCATAACTAATTATGGTGGTGACCTAACACTTTTGTAAAGTATTTAAATGACCTTTTGTGAGTATAACAGTGGGTAAAAATAATTATTAAATTCTTTTTAAATTATAAAAATACTAAACTATTTTATTTTAACCTCAAACTAAATGTGGCAGTGGTATAATTAGTAAAACCAATTTAGGTGCTATTCCTATATTTTATAAAGCTAATTGCTTTTCAAAAATAAAAGAAAACTAAAACTGTAAAAAGAAAATGCAAAAAAGGGAGATAAAAAGAAAAAGGGGGAACTTCCCCCTGCCTCCTAGGCCTAGCCACCGAACTGGCCCAGCCAACCCAACCCCCACCATGGTCGCTCTCCCCTCCTCCCTGTTCATCGGTCTTAGGTCGCTACAGGGGCATGGCTGCCCCCGACCACCTCGCCGGCGACGCCCGGAGAGGATAAGGCCTCCATAGAGGCCTCCCCCCCAGATATTTCTCCCACATCCGCCCTCGCTCCTCCCTCACTCTCTCCCTCGCCTCGCCAGATCCGCCCACTCCCGAACGCCTCCGTTGCCGCTGTTGCAGTCGACCTCGCAGCAACCGTCGCCCCCACGCCGAGCTGGGAGGTCCCGCGAATCCGTCGTCGACTACTTCCTCCTCCTTGTGCACGGGATCAAGCTCGACCGGTCCTGAGCTCCGCCATCGACCTCCCCTTCAACTCGGACACTGCACCGTTCTCCGCCGGCGCCTGTCGCCTCCCCGTCCCCTCCACGACTCGCCTCACCGAGCCTCGACGACCCCCTTCCCGCAACGCCTGTGAGCGCCCGTCCCCTCACTCCTTTCCCATCATTTCGTTGCCCCTAGTCGCCGACGCCATTGAAGCCAAAGCTCGCCACTGATGCACTCTCCTGCATCGCTGTACTTGGCCGCCGCGGCCTGTCGCGCTGGCTGCGCACACGCGCCCGTAGCCCCGCGCCTCCCCTTTTGTCCCCGCTCCCGCTGCTCGCTGCTCGCCGCCCTACCGCAGCCCCGCGCTCGGCCGCGTCCCCTACCACCGCTGCTGCGTCGGGCCGCCGCGACCGATGCCTCCCCTCGCCGCACTTGCCGAACCGCCGCCTTGCACCTGCTGTTGTTGCGCCCGCGCAGCCAGGCCGCGCGCTGCTCACCCCCCGTGCACTCCCGTCGCCCAGCCATTGCCTCCACCCGCCGCAGCCGACCGCCCGCGCCCAATCCGCCTGCAGCTCGCCGCTGCCTGCGCCGCTGGCCGCCTCTGATCCTCGCCGCGGCGCCCTTCCGCAGCCCCGACTTGCTGCCGCTCGCCTCGCCCCGCTCCCAGTCGCGCCGCTCGCCGCCGCTGCCGGCCCGGGTCCCGCTCGCGCGCCCATGGCTGCCGCTGCCCGCAACCTCGCTGAGGCCACGGCCTCGCCGCGCCTCGCCGTGCCTCTGTTGCCCCTGTGCGGGTGCACGGGCGCCACACCCGCAGCACCGTCTAGCCTAGCGCCCGTGTGGCTCGGTTGAGCCACTGGCCAAAGGGCCCCACACCCCTGTTATAAAAAAAGAGATTTTAAAAAAATAAGAAAAATAACAGGGGCCCCCACCCCCTGTTGACCAGTCACGTTGACTGGTCAACTGGGCCCCCCTGGACCCACTGTCAGCCTATGTGTACAATCTAT
This sequence comes from Thinopyrum elongatum, assembly GCA_011799875.1. Lineage (NCBI taxonomy): Eukaryota > Viridiplantae > Streptophyta > Magnoliopsida > Poales > Poaceae > Thinopyrum > Thinopyrum elongatum. The sequence goes on from CM022301.1 coordinate 604,105,829, forward strand.
GTACACATGGCTGGATACCCATAGCGTTTTAATCATTATTTTCGAATTAATAATAGATTGCAGAATATTACTAAAACTTTAGAAATTCGTAGAAAATAATCCGTAACCCGGATGAAAAAGTTTTACACATGAAAGTTGCTCAGAAAGACGAGATGAACCCGAATACGCAGTCCGTTCGTCTGCCACAAATCTATAGCATAGTGAACATGCAACTTTCCCCCTCCGATTCATCTATCCGAAAATGCCAAACTTCAGGAAACCTTTCCCGGATGTTATCCCCCCTTCGCCGGTATCGAGTAACACTGCGTTAGAACACCCTTAGCTCTGCATGTAGTCATGTCATGCATCTATGTGCTTTGTATTTACTGTTTTCCCCCCTCTTCTTCTCCGGTAGATCTTGAGACTGTTGGAAATATGCCCTAGAGGCAATAATAAAATGGTTATTATTATATTTCCTTGTTCATGATAATTGTCTGTTATTCATGCTATAATTGTGTTATCCGGAAATCGTAATACATGTGTGAATACATAGACCACAACATGTCCCTAGTAAGCCTCTAGTTGACTAGCTCGTTGATCAATAGATGGTTACGGTTTCCTGACCATGGACATTGGATGTCATTGATAACGGGATCACATCATTAGGAGAATGATATGATGGACAAGACCCAATCCTAAGCCTAGCACTAGATCGTGTAGTTCGTTTGCTAAAGCTTTTCCAATGTCAAGTAACTTTTCCTTAGACCATGAGATTGTGCAACTCCCGGATACCGTAGGAGTGCTTTGGGTGCACCAAACGTCACAACGTAACTGGGTGGCTATAAAGGTGCACTACGGGTATCTCCGAAAGTATCTGTTGGGTTGGCACGAATCGAGACTGGGATTTGTCACTCCATGTAACGGAGAGGTACCTCTGGGCCCACTCGGTAGGACATCATCATAATGAGCTCAATGTGATCAAGGAGTTGTTCACGGGATGATGTGTTACGGAAACGAGTAAAGAGACTTGCCGGGAACGAGATTGAACAAGGTATCGAGATACCGACGATCGAATCTCGGGCAAGTATCGTACCGATAGACAAAGGGAATTGCGTACGGGATTGATTGAATCCTCGACATCGTGGTTCATCCGATGAGATCATCGAGGAGCATGTGGGAGCCAACATGGGTATCCAGATCCCGCTGTTGGTTATTGACCGGAGAGTCGTCTCGGTCATGTCTGCGTGTCTCCCGAACCCGTAGGGTCTACACACTTAAGGTTCGGTGACGCTAGGGTTATAGAGATATTAGTATGCGGTAACCCGAAGGTTGTTCGGAGTCTCGGATGAGATCCTGGACGTCACGAGGAGTTCCGGAATGGTCCGGAGGTAAAGATTTATATATGGGAAGTCCTATTTTGGCCACCGGAAAATGTCGTGCCCGGTAAGCCAGCTGCCGGGAAGAAGTCGAAGAATGGACCCAAGCCTGAGACTGAGTGCTTTTATTGCAAGGGAAACGGTCACTGGAAGCGAAACTGCCCCAAGTACTTGGCGGACAAGAAGGCCGGCAATACCAAAGGTATATATGATATACATGTAATTGATGTGTACCTTACCAGCACTCGTAGTAGTTCCTGGGTATTTGATACCGGTGCGGTTGCTCATATTTGTAACTCAAAGCAGGAACTGCGGAATCAGCGTAGACTGGCAAAGGACGAGGTGACGATGCGCGTCGGGAATGGTTCCAAGGTCGATGTGATCGCCGTCGGCACGCTACCTCTGCATCTACCTACGGGATTAGTTTTAAACCTCAATAATTGTTATTTAGTACCAGCTTTGAGCATGAACATTGTATCTGGATCTCGCTTAATGCGAGATGGCTACTCATTTAAATCTGAGAATAATGGTTGTTCTATTTATATGAGAGATATGTTTTATGGTCATGCCCCGCTGGTGAATGGTTTATTGAATCTCGAACGTGATGTTACACATGTTTATAATGTGAATGCCAAGAAATGCAAGGTTGATAACGATAGTCCCACATACTTGTGGCACTGCCGCCTTGGTCATATCGGTGTTAAACGCATGAAGAAACTCCATGCAGATGGACTTTTGGAGTCTCTTGATTATGAATCATTTGACAGATGCGAACCATGCCTCTTGGGCAAGATGACCAAGACTCCGTTCTCCGGAACAATGGAGCGAGCAACCAACTTATTGGAGATCATACATACTGATGTGTGTGGTCCAATGAGTGTTGAGGCTCGCAGTGGTTATCGTTATGTTCTCACCCTCACCGATGATTTGAGTAGATATGGGTATGTCTACTTGATGAAGCACAAGTCTGAGACCTTTGAAAAGTTCAAGGAATTTCAGAGTGAGGTTGAGAATCAACGTGACAAGAAAATAAAGTTCTTACGATCAGATCGTGGAGGAGAATATTTGAGTCATGAATTTGGCACGCACTTAAGGAAATGTGGAATTGTTTCACAACTCACGCCGCCTGGAACACCTCAGCGTAATGGTGTGTCCGAACGTCGTAATCGCACTCTATTGGATATGGTGCGATCTATGATGTCTCTTACCGATTTACCGCTATCCTTTTGGGGTTATGCTTTAGAGACTGCCGCATTCACTTTAAATAGGGCACCGTCAAAATCCGTTGAGACGACACCGTATGAATTATGGTTTGGGAAGAAACCTAAGCTGTCGTTTCTGAAAGTTTGGGGATGCGATGCTTATGTGAAGAAACATCAACCAGAGAAGCTCGAACCCAAGTCGGAAAAATGCGTATTCATAGGATACCCTAAGGAAACTATTGGGTATACCTTCTACCTAAGATCCGAGGGCAAGATCTTTGTTGCCAGGAATGGATCCTTTCTAGAGAAAGAGTTTCTCTCGAAAGAAGTAAGTGGGAGGAAAGTGGAGCTTGATGAGATGACCCTCGAACCGGAGAGTAGCGCAGCACAGGAAAATGTTTCTGTGGAGCCTACACCGGCTAGAGAGGAAGTTATTGATAATGATCATGATCAAGCTACCACTGAACTTCGAAGGTCCACGAGGACACGTTCCGCACCAGAGTGGTATGGCAATCCTGTCCTGGAAATCATGTTGTTAGACAACAGTGAACCTTCGAACTATGAAGAAGCGATGGCGGGCCCGGATTCCGACAAATGGCTTAAAGCCATGAAATCCGAGATAGGATCCATGTATGAAAACGAAGTATGGACTTTGACTGACTTGCCCGATGATCGGCAAGACATAGAAAATAAATGGATCTTTAAGAAGAAGACTGACGCGGATGGTAATGTGACCATCTATAAGGCTCGGCTTGTCGCTAAGGGTTATCGACAAGTTCAAGGGGTTGACTACGATGAGACTTTCTCACCCGTAGCGAAGCTGAAATCCGTCAGAATCATGTTAGCAATTGCCGCATACTATGATTATGAGATATGGCAAATGGACGTCAAAACGGCATTCCTTAATGGTTTTCTTAAGGAAGAGTTGTATATGATACAATCGGAAGGTTTTGTCGACCCTGAGAATGCTGACAAGGTATGCAAGCTCCAGCGCTCAATCTATGGGCTGGTGCAAGCATCTCGGAGTTGGAACATTCGCTTTGACGAGATGATCAAAGCGTTTGGGTTCACACAGACTTATGGAGAAGCCTGTGTTTACAAGAAAGTGAGTGGGAGCTCTGTAGCATTTCTCATATTATATGTGGATGACATACTGCTGATGGGAAATGATATAGAATTCTTGGAAAGTATAAAGGCCTACTTGAATAAGTGTTTTTCAATGAAGGACCTTGGAGAAGCTGCTTATATATTAGGCATCAAGATCTATAGAGATAGATCGAGACGCCTCATAGGTCTTTCGCAAAGCACATACCTTGATAAGATATTGAAGAAGTTCAATATGGATATTTCCAAGAAGGGGTTCTTGCCTGTATTGCAAGGTGTGAAATTGAGATCGGCTCAATGCCCGACCACGGCAAAAGATATAGAAGAGATGAGTGTCATCCCCTATGCCTCAGCCATAGGGTCTATTATGTATGCCATGCTGTGTACCAAACCTGATGTAAACCTTGCTGTAAGTTTGGTAGGTAGGTACCAAAGTAATCCCGGCAAGGAACACTGGACAGCGGTCAAGAACATCCTGAAGTACCTGAAAAGGACTAAGGATATGTTTCTCGTATATGGAGGTGACGAAGAGCTCGTCGTAAAGGGTTACGTCGACGCTAGCTTCGACACAGATCCGGATGACTCCAAGTCACAAACCGGATACGTGTATATTTTGAATGGTGGAGCGGTAAGCTGGTGCAGTTGCAAGCAAAGCGTCGTGGCGGTTCTACATGCAAAGCGGAGTACATAGCAGCCTCGGAGGCAGCACACGAAGCAGTATGGATGAAGGAGTTCATCACCGACCTAGGAGTCATTCCAAATGCGTCGGGTCCAATGGCTCTCTTCTGTGACAACACTGGAGCTATTGCCCTTGCCAAGGAGCCCAGGTTTCACAAAAGGACCAGGCATATCAAGCGTCGCTTCAACTCCATACGTGAACATGTTCAAGATGGAGACATAGATATTTGTAAAGTGCACACGGATTTGAATGTAGCAGATCCGTTGACTAAACCTCTTTCACGAGCAAAACATGATCAACACCAGTACTCTATGGGTGTTCGATTCATCACAATCTAACTAGATTATTGACTCTAGTGCAAGTGGGAGACTGTTGGAAATATGCCCTAGAGGCAATAATAAAATGGTTATTATTATATTTCCTTGTTCATGATAATTGTCTGTTATTCATGCTATAATTGTGTTATCCGGAAATCGTAATACATGTGTGAATACATAGACCACAACATGTCCCTAGTAAGCCTCTAGTTGACTAGCTCGTTGATCAATAGATGGTTACGGTTTCCTGACCATGGACATTGGATGTCATTGATAACGGGATCACATCATTAGGAGAATGATATGATGGACAAGACCCAATCCTAAGCCTAGCACTAGATCGTGTAGTTCGTTTGCTAAAGCTTTTCCAATGTCAAGTAACTTTTCCTTAGACCATGAGATTGTGCAACTCCCGGATACCGTAGGAGTGCTTTGGGTGTACCAAACGTCACAACGTAACTGGGTGGCTATAAAGGTGCACTACGGGTATCTCCGAAAGTGTCTGTTGGGTTGGCACGAATCGAGACTGGGATTTGTCACTCCGTGTGTCGGAGAGGTACCTCTGGGCCCACTCGGTAGGACATCATCATAATGAGCTCAATGTGATCAAGGAGTTGTTCACGGGATGATGTGTTACGGAAACGAGTAAAGAGACTTGCCGGTAACGAGATTGAACAAGGTATCGAGATACCGACGATCGAATCTCGGGCAAGTATCGTACCGATAGACAAAGGGAATTGCGTACGGGATTGATTGAATCCTCGACATCGTGGTTCATCCGATGAGATCATTGAGGAGCATGTGGGAGCCAACATGGGTATCCAGATCCCGCTGTTGGTTATTGACCGGAGAGTCGTCTCGGTCATGTCTACGTGTCTCCCGAACCCGTAGGGTCTACACACTTAAGGTTCGGTGACGCTAGGGTTGTAGAGATATTAGTATGCGGTAATCCGAAGGTTGTTCGGAGTCCCAGATGAGATCCCGGACGTCACGAGGAGTTCCGGAATGGTCCGGAGGTAAAGATTTATATATAGGAAGTCCAGTTTCGGCCACCGGGAGAGTTTCGGGGGTCACCGGTATTGTACCGGGACCACCGGGTGGGGCCACCTATCCCGGAGGGCCCCATGGGCTGAAGTGGCGTGGGAACCAGCCCCTGGTGGGCTGGTGCACCCCACCCAAGGGCCCAAGGCGCCTAGGGTTGGAAACCCTAGGGGGCCGTTGCCCCCCGAGGGGGCATGCGCCCCTGGATGGAAACCCTAAGGGGACCGTTGCCCCCCGAGGGGCCGCCGCCCCCCCTCTAGATGGGATCTCCAAGGGGGCATGCGCCCCCCTAGCCCCTATATATAGTGGAGGGGAGGGAGGGCAGCCGCACCCTAAGCCCCTGGCGCCTCCCTCTCCCCCCGTGACACCTCTCCCTCTCGCTGAGCTTGGCGAAGCCCTGCCGAGATCCCCGCTGCTTCCACCACCACGCCGTCGTGCTGATGGATCTCCATCAACCTCTCCTTCCCCCTTGCTGGATCAAGAAGGAGGAGACGTCTCTCCCAACCGTACGTGTGTTGAACGCGGAGGTGCCATCCGTTCGGCGCTCGGTCATCGGTGATTTGGATCACGACGAGTACGACTCCATCAACCCCGTTCTCTTGAACGCTTCCGCTCGCGATCTACAAGGGTATGTAGATGCACTCCCCTCTCACTCGTTGCTAGTTGACTCCATAGATTGATCTTGGTGATGCGTAGAAAATTTTAAAATTCTGCTACGTTCCCCAACAGTGGCATCATGAGCCAGGTCTATGCGTAGTATCTTGCACGAGTAGAACACAAAGTAGTTGTGGGCGTCGATTTGTCAATCTTCTTGCCGTTACTAGTCTTATCTTGATTCGGCGGCACTGTGGGATGAAGCAGCCCGGACCGACCTTACACGTACGCTTACGTGAGACTGGTTTCACCGACTGACATGCACTAGTTGCATAAGGTGGCTAGCGGGTGTCTGTCTCTCCCACTTTAGTCGGATCGGATTCGATGAAAAGGGTCCTTATGAAGGGTAAATAGAAATTGGCATATCACGTTGTGGTTTTGGCGTAGGTAAGAAACGTTCTTGCTAGAAACCTATAGAAGCCACGTAAAAAAATTTGCAACAACAATTAGAGGACGTCTAACTTGTTCTTGCAGCATATGCCGTGTGATGTGATATGGCCAAAGGATGTGATGAATGATATATGTGATGTATGAGATGATCATGTTCTTGTAATAGGAATTACGACTTGCATGTCGATGAGTATGACAACCGGCAGGAGCCATAGGAGTTGTCTTAATTTATTATATGACCTGCGTGTCATTGAAATTCGCCATGTAATTACTCTACTTTATTGCTAACCGTTAGCCGTAGTAGTAGAAGTAATAGTTGGCGAGACAACTTCATGAAGACATGATGATGGAGATCATGATGATGGAGATCATGGTGTCATGCCGGTGACGATGATGATCATGGAGCCCCGAAGATGGAGATCAAAAGGAGCGAAGTGATAATGGCCATATCATGTCACTATTTTGATTGCATGTGATGTTTATCATGTTTTTGCATCTTATTTGCTTAGAACGACGGTAGCATATATAAGATGATCCCTCACTAAAATTTCAAGAAAGTGTTCCCCCTAACTGTGCACCGTTGCGAAGGTTCGTTGTTTCGAAGCACTACGTGTTGATCGGGTGTGATAGACTCTAACGTTCGAATACAACGGGTGTAAGCCAGATTTACACATCAATACACTTAGGTTGACTTGACGAGCCTAGCATGTACAGACATGGCCTCGGAGCACAAGAGACCGAAAGGTCGAACATGAGTCGTATAGAAGATACGATCAACATGGAGATGTTCACCGTTGATGACTAGTCCGTCTCACGTGATGATCGGACACGGCCTAGTCGATTCGGATCATGTATCACTTAGATGACGAGAGGGATGTCTATCTGAGTGGGAGTTCATTAAATAATTTGATTAGATGAACTTAATTGTCATGAACTTAGTCTAAAATCTTTACAATATGTCTTGTAGATCAAATGGCCCACGCTAATGTTGCCCTCAACTTCAACGCGTTCCTAGAGAAAACCAAGCTGAAAGACGATGGTAGCAACTATACGGACTGGGTCCGTAACCTGAGGATTATCCTCGTAGCTGCCAAGAAAGCATATGTCCTTGAAGCACCGCTAGGTGACGCACCTGTTTTCCCAGCAACTCAAGATGTTATGAACGTCTGGCAGTCGCGTAGTGATGATTACTCCCTGGTTCAGTGCGGCATGCTTTACAGCTTAGAGTCGGGGCTCCAAAAGCGTTTTGAGCAGCACGGAGCATATGATATGTTCCAAGAGCTGAAAATGGTTTTCCAAGCTCATGCCTGGGTCGAGAGATATGAAGTCTCCAACAAGTTCTACAGTTGTAAGATGGAGGAGAATAGTTCAGTCAGCGAGCACATACTCAAGATGTCTGGGTTGCACAACCGCTTGTCTCAGCTGGGAGTTAATCTTCCGGATGACGCGGTCGTTGACAGAATCCTTCAGTCGCTTCCACCTAGCTACAAGAGCTTCGTGATGAACTTTAATATGCAGGGGATGGAGAAAACCATTCCTGAGGTATATTCAATGCTGAAATCAGCGGAGGTGGAGATCAAAAAGGAACATCAAGTGTTGATGGTGAATAAAACCACTAAGTTCAAGAAAGGCAAGGGTAAAAAGAACTTCAAGAAGGACAGCAAGGGAGTTGCCGCGCCCGGTAAGCAAGCTGCCGGGAAGAAGTCGAAGAATGGACCCAAGCCTGAGACTGAGTGCTTTTATTGCAAGGGAAACGGTCACTGGAAGCGGAACTGCCCCAAGTACTTAGCGGATAAGAAGGCCGGCAATACCAAAGGTATATATGATATACATGTTATTGATGTGTACCTTACCAGCACTCATAGTAGCTCCTGGGTATTTGATACCGGTGCGGTTGCTCATATTTGTAACTCAAAACAGGAGCTGCGGAATAAGCGGAGACTGGCGAAGGACGAGGTGACGATGCGCGTCGGGAATGGTTCCAAGGTCGATGTGATCGCCGTCGGCACGCTACCTCTACATCTGCCTACGGGATTAGTTTTAAACCTCAATAATTGTTATTTAGTACCAGCTTTGAGCATGAACATTGTATCTGGATCTCGCATAATGCGAGATGGCTACTCATTTAAATCTGAGAATAATGGTTGTTCTATTTATATGAGAGATATGTTTTATGGTCATGCCCCGCTGGTCAATGGTTTATTCTTATTGAATCTCGAATGTGATGTTACACATATTCATAGTGTGAATGCCAAAAGATGTAAGGTTGATAACGATAGTCCCACATACTTGTGGCACTGCCGCCTTGGTCACATTGGTGTCAAACGCATGAAGAAACTCCATGCAGATGGACTTTTGGAGTCTCTTGATTATGAATCATTTGACAGATGCGAACCATGCCTCTTGGGCAAGATGACCAAGACTCCGTTCTCCGGAACAATAGAGCGAGCAACCAACTTATTGGAAATCATACATACTGATGTGTGTGGTCCAATGAGTGTTGAGGCTCGCGGTGGTTATCGTTATGTTCTCACCCTCACCGATGATTTGAGTAGATATGGGTATGTCTACTTGATGAAGCACAAGTCTGAGACCTTTGAAAAGTTCAAGGAATTTCAGAATGAGGTTGAGAATCAACGTGACAAGAAAATAAAGTTCTTGCGATCAGATCGTGGAGGAGAATATTTGAGTCATGAATTTGGCACGCACTTAAGAAAATGTGGAATTGTTTCACAACTCACGCCGCCTGGAACACCTCAGCGTAACGGTGTGTCCGAACGTCGTAATCGCACTCTATTGGATATGGTGCGATCTATGATGTCTCTTACCAATTTACCGCTATCTTTTTGGGGTTATGCTTTAGAGACTGCCGCATTCACTTTAAATAGGGCACCGTCAAAATCCGTTGAGACGACACCGTATGAATTATGGTTTGGGAAGAAACCTAAGCTGTCGTTTCTGAAAGTTTGGGGATGCGATGCTTATGTGAAGAAACTTCAACCAGAGAAGCTCGAACCCAAGTCGGAAAAATGCGTATTCATAGGATACCCTAAGGAAACTATTGGGTATACCTTCTACCTAAGATCCGAGGGCAAGATCTTTGTTGCCAGGAATGGATCCTTTCTAGAGAAAGAGTTTCTCTCGAAAGAAGTAAGTGGGAGGAAAGTGGAGCTTGATGAGATGACCCTCGAACCGGAGAGTAGCGCAGCACAGGAAAATGTTTCTGTGGAGCTTGCACCGGCTAGAGAGGAAGTTAATGATAATGATCATGATCAAGCTACCACTGAACTTCGAAGGTCCACGAGGACACGTTCCGCACCAGAGTGGTACGGCAATCCTGTCCTGGAAATCATGTTGTTAGACAACAGTGAACCTTCGAACTATGAAGAAGCGATGGCGGGTCCGGATTCCGACAAATGGCTTGAAGCCATGAAATCCGAGATAGGATCCATGTATGAAAACGAAGTATGGACTTTGACTGACTTGCCCGATGATCGGCAAGCCATAGAAAATAAGTGGATCTTTAAGAAGAAGACTGACGCGGATGGTAATGTGACCATCTATAAGGCTCGGCTTGTCGCGAAGGGTTATCGACAAGTTCAAGGGGTTGACTACGATGAGACTTTCTCACCCGTAGCGAAGCTGAAATCCGTCAGAATCATGTTAGAAATTGCCGCATACTATGATTATGAGATATGGCAAATGGACGTCAAAACGGCATTCCTTAATGGTTTTCTTAAGGAAGAGTTGTATATGATGCAACCGGAAGGTTTTGTCGACCCTGAGAATGCTGACAAGGTATGCAAGCTCCAGCGGTCAATCTATGGGCTGGTGCAAGCATCTCGGAGTTGGAACATTCGCTTTGATGAGATGATCAAAGCGTTTGGGTTCACACAGACTTATGGAGAAGCCTGTGTTTACAAGAAAGTGAGTGGGAGCTCTGTAGCATTTCTCATATTATATGTGGATGACATACTGCTGATGGGAAATGATATAGAATTCTTGGAAAGTATAAAGGCCTACTTGAATAAGTGTTTTTCAATGAAGGACCTTGGAGAAGCTGCTTATATATTAGGCATCAAGATCTATAGGGATAGATCAAGACGCCTCATAGGTCTTTCGCAAAGCACATACCTTGATAAGATATTGAAGAAGTTCAATATGGATCAGTCCAAGAAGGGGTTCTTGCCTGTATTGCAAGGTGTGAGATTGAGCTCGGCTCAATGCCCGACCGCGGCAGAAGATATAGAAGAGATGAGTGTCATCCCCTATGCCTCAGCAATAGGGTCTATTATGTATGCCATGCTGTGTACCAGACCTGATGTAAACCTTGCAGTAAGTTTGGTAGGTAGGTACCAAAGTAATCCTGGCAAGGAACACTGGACAGCGGTCAAGAACATCCTGAAGTACCTGAAAAGGACTAAGGATATGTTTCTCGTATATGGAGGTGACGAAGAGCTCGTCGTAAAGGGTTACGTCGACGCTAGCTTCGACACAGATCCGGATGACTCCAAGTCACAAACCGGATACGTGTATATTTTGAATGGTGGAGCGGTAAGCTGGTGCAGTTGCAAGCAAAGCGTCATGGCGGGTTCTACATGCAAAGCGGAGTACATAGCAGCCTCGGAGGCAGCACACGAAGCAGTATGGATGAAGGAGTTCATCACCGACCTAGGAGTCATTCCAAATGCGTCGGGTCCAATGGCTCTCTTCTGTGACAACACTGGAGCTATTGCCCTTGCCAAGGAGCCCAGGTTTCACAAGAAGACCAGGCATATCAAGCGTCGCTTCAACTCCATACGTGAACATGTTCAAGATGGAGACATAGATATTTGTAAAGTGCACACGGATTTGAATGTAGCAGATCCATTGACTAAACCTCTTTCACGGGCAAAACATGATCAACACCAGAACTCTATGGGTGTTCGATTCATCACAATGTAACTAGATTATTGACTCTAGTGCAAGTGGGAGACTGTTGGAAATATGCCCTAGAGGCAATAATAAAATGGTTATTATTATATTTCCTTGTTCATGATAATTGTCTGTTATTCATGCTATAATTGTGTTATCCGGAAATCGTAATACATGTGTGAATACATAGACCACAACATGTCCCTAGTAAGCCTCTAGTTGACTAGCTCGTTGATCAATAGATGGTTACGGTTTCCTGACCATGGACATTGGATGTCATTGATAACGGGATCACATCATTAGGGGAATGATGTGATGGACAAGACCCAATCCTAAGCCTAGCACTAGATCGTGTAGTTCGTTTGCTAAAGCTTTTCCAATGTCAAGTAACTTTTCCTTAGACCATGAGATTGTGCAACTCCCGGATACCGTAGGAGTGCTTTGGGTGCACCAAACGTCACAACGTAACTGGGTGGCTATAAAGGTGCACTACGGGTATCTCCGAAAGTATCTGTTGGGTTGGCACGAATCGAGACTGGGATTTGTCACTCCATGTAACGGAGAGGTACCTCTGGGCCCACTCGGTAGGACATCATCATAATGAGCTCAATGTGATCAAGGAGTTGTTCACGGGATGATGTGTTACGGAAACGAGTAAAGAGACTTGCCGGTAACGAGATTGAACAAGGTATCGAGATACCGACGATCGAATCTCGGGCAAGTATCGTACCGATAGACAAAGGGAATTGCGTACGGGATTGATGGAATCCTCGACATCGTGGTTCATCCGATGAGATCATCGAGGAGCATGTGGGAGCCAACATGGGTATCCAGATCCCGCTGTTGGTTATTGACCGGAGAGTCGTCTCGGTCATGTCTGCGTGTCTCCCGAACCCGTAGGGTCTACACACTTAAGGTTCGGTGACGCTAGGGTTATAGAGATATTAGTATGCGGTAACCCGAAGGTTGTTCGGAGTCTCGGATGAGATCCTGGACGTCACGAGGAGTTCCGGAATGGTCCGGAGGTAAAGATTTATATATGGGAAGTCCTATTTTGGCCACCAGAAAATGTTCGGGATTTTTCGGTATTGTACCAAGAAGGTTCTAGAAGGTTCCGGAGTGGGGCCCACCTGCATGGGGGGACCCACATGAACGTGGGTAGTGGGGGCAAGGCCCCACACCCCTAGTCAAGGCGCACCAAGATTCCCCCTTAGAAGGAATAAGATCATATCCCGAAGGGATAAGATCAAGATCCCTAAAAAAGGGGGATAACAATCGGTGGGGAAGGGAAAGGATGGGATTTCTTTCCTTCCACCTTTGCCAACGCCCCAATGGACTTGGAGGTGCATGGGAGAAACAGCTCAGCCCCTGGCGCCTCCCTCTCCCTCCCGTGACACCTCTTCCTCCTCCAGTAGCGCTTGGCGAAGCCCTGCTGAAATCCCGCTGCTTCCACCACCACACCGTCGTGCTGCTGGATCTCCATCAACCTCTCCTCCCCCCTTGCTGGATCAAGAAGGAGGAGACGTCTCTGCTCCGTACGTGTGTTGAACGCGGAGGTGCCGTCCGTTCGGCGCTCGGTCATCGGTGATTTGGATCACGACGAGTACGACTCCATCAACCCCGTTCTCTTGAACGCTTCCGCTCGCGATCTACAAGGGTATGTAGATACACTCCCCTCTCACTCGTTGCTAGATGACTCCATAGATTGATCTTGGTGATGCGTAGAAAATTTTAAAATTCTGCTACGTTCCCCAACAGTGGTATCAACACCAGTACTCTATGGGTGTTCGATTCATCACAATGTAACTAGATTATTGACTCTAGTGCAAGTGGGAGACTGTTGGAAATATGCCCTAGAGGCAATAATAAAATGGTTATTATTATATTTCCTTGTTCATGATAATTGTCTGTTATTCATGCTATAATTGTGTTATCCGGAAATCGTAATACATGTGTGAATACATAGACCACAACATGTCCCTAGTAAGCCTCTAGTTGACTAGCTCGTTGATCAATAGATGGTTACGGTTTCCTGACCATGGACATTGGATGTCATTGATAACGGGATCACATCATTAGGAGAATGATGTGATGGACAAGACCCAATCCTAAGCCTAGCACTAGATCGTGTAGTTCGTTTGCTAAAGCTTTTCCAATGTCAAGTAACTTTTCCTTAGACCATGAGATTGTGCAACTCCCAGATACCGTAGGAGTGCTTTGGGTGTACCAAACGTCACAACGTAACTGGGTGGCTATAAAGGTGCACTACGGGTATCTCCGAAAGTGTCTGTTGGGTTGGCACGAATCGAGACTGGGATTTGTCACTCCATGTGTCGGAGAGGTACCTCTGGGCCCACTCAGTAGGACATCATCATAATGAGCTCAATGTGATCAAGGAGTTGTTCACGGGATGATGTGTTACGGAAACGAGTAAAGAGACTTGCCGGTAACGAGATTGAACAAGGTATCGAGATACCGACGATCGAATCTCGGGCAAGTATCGTACCGATAGACAAAGGGAATTGCGTACGGGATTGATTGAATCCTCGACATCGTGGTTCATCCGATGAGATCATCGAGGAGCATGTGGGAGCCAACATGGGTATCCAGATCCCGCTGTTGGTTATTGACCGGAGAGTCATCTCGGTCATGTCTACGTGTCTCCCGAACCCGTAGGGTCTACACACTTAAGGTTCGGTGACGCTAGGGTTGTAGAGATATTAGTATGCGGTAATCCGAAGGTTGTTCGGAGTCCCAGATGAGATCCCAGACGTCACGAGGAGTTCCGGAATGGTCCGGAGGTAAAGATTTATATATAGGAAGTCCAGTTTCGGCCACCGGGAGAGTTTCGGGGGACACCTCTCCCTCTCGCTGAGCTTGGCGAAGCCCTGCCGAGATCCCCGCTGCTTCCACCACCACGCCGTCGTGCTGCTGGATCTCCATCAACCTCTCCTTCCCCCTTGCTGGATCAAGAAGGAGGAGACGTCTCTCCCAACCGTACGTGTGTTGAACGCGGAGGTGCCGTCCGTTCGGCGCTCGGTCATCGGTGATTTGGATCACGACGAGTACGACTCCATCAACCCCGTTCTCTTGAACGCTTCCGCTCGCGATCTACAAGGGTATGTAGATGCACTCCCCTCTCACTCGTTGCTAGTTGACTCCATAGATTGATCTTGGTGATGCGTAGAAAATTTTAAAATTCTGCTACGTTCCCCAACAGAGACCGCTGCTGATGCCCCTGTGATCGACGACGTCGACGATGACCCTCCTTCCATTTCAGCAGAGCTTCCAGGCAAGCCCCCCTTTGATCATCCCGATATCGCCCATTCCATTCTCTCTCTTGCTTGCATTAGATTTTGCTACTGTAATTGATTGCTCCTATTCTGATGCATAGCCTGCTTTTGTACCTCCTATTGTTACCTACCTGCTTATCCTTAACTGCTTAGTATAGGTTGGTTGGTGATCCATCAGTGACCCCCACCTTGTCCTTGTTGCCCCTGCTTCATCATCGACGACTCGATCAACGTGATCGACGACCAGAGCCCGACACCTCACATCACATCACGCCCCTTTTGTTGCTCGACTTTGCAGAGCTACTATCGAGTGCCGAGGGTGATACCTCATAACGCACTCCTGATGATAACTCAGTAGTGTAGTTATTTGGTCGTGGTCATCGAGGGTGATTCCTCCTTCACCATTCCCGATACGACTCTGTCGTGCAACACCTCAAGTGTGAACCTCGAAGGTGATTCCTTCTAAGTTCAGCTTGACAATTACAACGTGTGGAATCCACCGAGGGTGATTCCTCGAGGTTTCCCCCTTGATGTTCGGACACATGGTTACCTTGACTTTACTTGAGACCTTTGTGAAAGTCGGGCGGGCCTGGAGAGCACCCGCAAGATAATTATGTGGCACGGCCGGGCATTCTGGGCCCTTGCCATAAGTCCATGGGACGGGGCGACGGGGTCAATCGATCGCGAGTCTCTACTCGTCTCCGCAAGCTACGAATACACTAATGGTTTGGGTATTTGTTCTGAGTTGGCCTCTGGCCTTTACGCACTAACCACCACGCGGGAACAGTTATGGGCACTCGGCGTCGTAGTATCAGCCGAAGCTTTGTCAGACGTCCAGTTCAACATTGTGGCCGGGCCAGATCGCGCCATCCAGGCAGAGGTGGTGCTAGTATCCCCCTGCTCACAACGACCCGGAGTGCAACGGGCGATGGGCCCAAGACCCCGGAGTGCTTAGGATGTAGACCGGCGGGGACCTCTCTGCTGAGCCTAGGTAGGGCTGTGACGTGTTGATCTTCCGAGGCCGGGCATTGACTCAGAAAAGTGTGTCCGGCCAGAGTAATCAAGCGTGTTGGAAAACGTGGTGCACCCCTGCAGGGAAGATTATCTATTAATAGCCGTGTCCACGGTAACGGACGTTCAGACTTGTATCCTGATCTATTATAACTAGAGATGGATACTTGAGACATGAGATGGATATGTGGCTCCGGGATTGCTTTCTCCCAGGGAGTCGAGGAAGGATCTCTGGGCATTAATACTACAACATGTTTGTTAAATATAAACTGCTATTCTATACTCTTCTGAATGCTGCAAGATGCTTGGAGCTGCTTGAAGATGCTAGTCTTCGATAGGCTAGGCCTTCCCCTCTATTCTGGCATTCTGCAGTTCAGTCCACAGATACATACCTTCCTTTGATACCAATGCATACTTAGTATAGATCTGATGCTTGCGAGTACTTTGGATGAGTACTCACGGTTGCTTTGCTACCCCTTTTCCCCCTTCTTTCTTCTTTCTGGTTGTTGCAACCAGATGGTGGATCCCAGGAGCCAGATGCCACCGCCGACGTCTTCTACTACCGATGGTGCCTGCTACTACATGGAGGCCGCCGAAGACCAGGAGTAGTTAGGAGGTCCCAGGCAGGAGGCCTTGCCTCTTCGATCGTTGTTGCTTTTGTGTTTGCCTTCTTAAGGCAGTCTTGTTTAACTTATGTCTGTACTCAGATATTGTTGCTTCCGCTGAGTCTTGTGTATCAAGCTTCTGTATTCGAGCCCTCGAGGCCCCTGTCTTGTAATATAAAGCTTGTATTATTTTAATTTGTGTCTAGAGTTGTGTTGTGATATCTTCCCGTGAGTCCCTGATCTTGATCGTACACATTTGCGTGTATGATTAGTGTACGGTCGAATCGGGGGCGTCACAAGTTGGTATCAGAGCCGACTGCCTGTAGGAACCCCCTTTCCAACTCCTTGGTCGAAGTTGAGTCTAGTCTTTGAAAACTATTTTACTAACATGGCTGTGTGGCTTACGGGCCCACGTCGCCATTGGGTGGTATTAGAATCTTTTACTCCTCGTCTATACTCTGGGACTCTGATCTCTCTTCTATTCGGGTTAAATGATTTTGCTAACTCTAACATTAGGATCTCATGATCACGTCCACCCGGAGGTTTGTATTACCTCTTTATCGAATTGAGGGCCAAGTTCTGCTACACAATATTCATTGACCGCAGGATCCTCTTGTCGAGGGCACCCTGCGTCGTCACTTGGAAATCCCTCACTCTAGTTGTTTTCTCCGATGGCTGATGTAGCCTTTGCTATGTCCTGTTGTTGTATCCCTCCATCGCGTGCATGCGTGCCGCCTAGTATGTCTAGGGTGTTTCTCTTGTCCGAGCTCATACGAACAGCATGTAATTGGCTTTATATATGTATCAGTATGTCTTTAATGACTACTTCTTTGTACATACTACGCCTTTGCTCACTGTTCTGATTACATCATGAATGACTCCATGCACTTGCTCCACCCCTTGTTAAATTACCCCCCTATTGCATTTAAGCAGGATGGTTAGACCCGCTGGTCATGACCGCCCGAATACATGGCCGGAATGATACAACAGTTGAGCTGAATCGCCAGTTCATGGAAGGCGTCATGGCCCAGTTTCTGTGCCCTGATATGAACCAGCAGCCAGCCCCAGTGACTCTGCAAGACTTTGCGCATCTCAACCCTGTCATTTACCGCAGCTCAACTCAGCCCCTTGATGCTGATGACTGGCTCCGTGACATCACTTTCGAGCTAGAGTCTGCTGATGTAGCCCCTGCTAACTATGTCACCTTCGCGGCTTACTACCTTAAAGGTCCCGCTGCTCAATGGTGGGACAGCCACAGGCGTTCCTTACCTATTGGAACCGCCATCACTTGGCCGGAATTCCAATCTGCATTCCGCAGGCCAATGTCGAACCACCATGGTTAGTCACAACGTCCCCGTTGAACTTGAAGGGTTGGAATTCCATGTTTTCCCCATTGTTTTGAAGTCTTCCGATGTTGACCTCATTCTGGGAATGGTGGTTGAAAACACATACCGCTTCTATCATCTGCGCCACTAAAACCGCCCATCTACTACATCCTTCTAATGAAATAGTGAGCTACCATGCTCATCTTGTTCGGAATGCCGAAGCACGGATTTATTCCTTGAATGCGTGAAACGCTTCTCCTTTTGTGAGAATTGAAAGCGCTACATCGAAATCTGAAGTATCTGTTCGGTCCGCGTTCTCGATCAAGTTGAACATTGCTACCGTCAGAGGGCTACCAAATTGCTTAATGTTCAGTGGTCAAATCATTCTGAAGATGAAGCCACTTGGAAACGCGAGGATCGTCTTCGTGATGAATACCCTTTTTTTTCCTTCTACCTCCTAAATCTCGGGACGAGATTTCTTGTAGTGGAGAAGATTTGTAACGCCCGGATAATTAAGCTACAGTAATCCCCCATTAATGATGCCATGTCATCACATTACTCTTGCTAATCCTCGCTTGATCCAAATCTTAGTTCAAACTCAAATTCAAATTAAAGCCCAAAATTCAAATTTCTCAAACATGCAAAATAAAATGTTCAAAGTGTGGCAAATATTCCATAACTAATTATGGTGGTGACCCAACACTTTTGTAATGTATTTAAATGACCTTTTGTGAGTATAATAGTGGGTAAAAATAATTATTAAATGCTTTTTAAATTATAAAAATACTAAACTATTTTATTTGAACCTCAAACTAAATGTGGCAGTGGTATAATTAGTAAAACCAATTTAGGTGTTGTTCCTATATTTTATAAAGCTAATTGCTATTCAAAAATAAAAGAAAACTAAAACTGTAAAAAGAAAATGCAAAAGGGAGATAAAAAGAAAAAGGGGGAACTTCCCCCTGCCCCCTGGGCCTGGCCACCGAACTGGCCTAGCCAGCCCAACCCCCACCATGGTCGCTCTCCCCTCCTCCCTGTTCATCGGTCTTAGGTCGCTACAGGGGCATGGCTGCCCCCGACCACCTCGCCGGCGACGCCCGAAGAGGATAAGGCCTCTACCGAGGCCTTCCCCCCCCCAGATATTTCTCCCACATCCGCCCTCGCTTCTCCCCCACTCTCTCCCTCGCCTCGCCAGATCCGCCCACTCCCGAACGCCTCCATCGCCGCTGTTGCCGTCGACCTCGCGGCAACCGTCGCCCCGACGCCGAGCTGGGAGGTCCCGCGAATCCGTCATCGACTACTTCCTCCTCCTTGTGCACGGGATCAAGCTCGACCGGTCCCGAGCTCCGCTATCGACCTCCCCTTCAACTCGGACCCTGCACCGTTCGCCGCCGGTGCCTGTCGCCTCCCCATCCCCTCCACGACTCGCCTCACCGAGCCTTGACGACCCCCTTCCCGCAACGCCTGTGAGCGCCCGTCCCCTCCCTCCTTTCCCCTCATTTCGTTGCTCCTAGTCGTCGATGCCATTGAAGCCGAAGCTCGCCGCTGACGCACGCGCCCGCGTTGCTGTACTTGGCCGCCGCGGCCTGTCGCGCTGGCTGCGCACACGCGCCCGCAGCCCCGCGCCTCCCCTGTTGTCGCCGCCCTACCGAGCCCCGCTCTCGGCCGCGTCCCCTGCCACCGCTGTTGCGTCGGGCCGCCGCGACAGACGCCTCCCCTCGCCGCACTTGCCGAACCGCCGCCCTGCGCCTGCCGCTGTTGCGTCCGCGTAGCCAGGCCGCGCGCTGCTCACCCCCCCGTGCACTCTCGTCGCCCAGCCGCTACCTCCACCCGCCGCAGCCGACCGCCCCCGCCCAAGCCGCCTGCAGCTCGCCCCTGCCCGCGCCGCTGGCCGCCTCTGCTCCTCGCCGCAGCGCCCTTCCGCAGCCCCGCCTTGCTGCCGCTCGCCTCGCCCCACTCCCAGTCGCGCCGCTCGCCGCCGCTGCCGGCCGGGGTCCTGCTCACGCGCCCACTACTGCCTCTGCCCGCAGCCTCGCCGAGGCCACGGCCTCGCTGCGCCTCGCTGTGCCTCTGTTGCCCCTGTGCGGGTGCACGGGCGCCGCACCCGCAGCCCCGTCTAGCCCAGCGCCCGTGTGGCTCGGTTGAGCCACTGGCCAAAGGCCCCACACCCCTGTTATAAAAAAAGAGAATTTAAAAGAATAAGAAAAATAATAATAGTTAATTAATTAATTAAATTAATTAATTAGGTTTAACTAAACTAATTACTTAGTCTAATTAATCATCTAATTAGATGATGTGATTATGACAGGGGGCCCCCACCCCCTATTGACCAGTCACGTTGACTGGTCAACTGGGACCCCCTGGACCCACTGTGAGCCTCTGTGTACAATCTGTGTACACATGGTTGGGTACCCATAGCGTTTTAATCATTATTTTTGAATTAATAATAAATTGCAGAATATTACTAAAACTTTAGAAATTCGTAGAAAATAATCCGTAACTCGGATGAAAAAGTTTTATACATGAAAGTTGCTTAGAAAGACGAGACGAACCCGAAAACGCAGTCCGTTCGTCTGACACACATCCATAGCATAGAGAACATGCAACTGTCCCCCTCCGATTCATCTGTCCGAAAATGCCAAACTTCAGGAAAACTTTCCCAAATGTTATCCTCCTTCACCGGTATCGAGTAACACTGCGTTAGAACACCCCTAGCTCTGCCTGTAGTCATGTCATGCATCTATGTGCTTTGTATTTACTGTTTTTCCCCCTCTTCTTCTCCAGTAGATCCTGAGACCGCTGCTGATGCCCCTGTGATCGACGACGTCGACGACGACCCTCTTCCGTTTCAGCAGAGCTTCCAGGCAAGCCCCCCTTAGATTATCCCGATATCGCCCATTCCATTCTCTCTCTTGCTTGCATTAGATTTTGCTACTGTAATTGATTGCTCCTATTCTGATGCATAGCCTGCTTTTGTACCTGCTATTGTTACCTACCTGCTTATCCTTAACTGCTTAGTATAGGTTGGTTGGTGATCCATCAGTGACCCCCACCTTGTCCTTGTTGCCCCTGCTTCATCATCGACGACTCGATCAACGTGATTGACGACCAGAGCCCGACACCTCACATCACATCACGCCCTTTTGTTGCTCGACTCTGCAGAGCTACTATCGAGTGCGGAGGGTGATACCTCATAATGCACTCCTGATGATAACTCTGTAGTATAGTTATTCGGTCGTGGTCATCGAGGGTGATTCCTCCTTCACCATTCCCGACACGACTCTGTCGTGCAACACCTCAAGTGTGAACCTCGAGGGTGATTCCTCCTTCACCATTCTCGATACGACTCTGTCGTGCAACACCTCAAGTGTGAACCTCGAGGGTGATTCCTCCTAAGTTCAGCTTGACGATTACATCGAGTGGAATCCATCGAGGGTGATTCCTCGGGGTTTCCCCTTGATGTTTGGACACACGGTTACCTTGACTTTACTTGAGACCTTTGTGAAAGTCGAGCTGGCCCGGAGAGCACCCGCAAGATAATTACGTGGCACGGCCGGGCATTCTGGGCCCTTACCATAAGTCCACGAGACGGAGCGACGGGGTCACATCGATCGTGAGTCTCTGCTCGTCTCCGCAAGCTACTAATACACTAATGGTTTGGGTATTTGTTCTGAGTTGGCCTCTGGCCTTTACGCACTAACCACCATGCGGTAACAGTTATGGGCACTCGGCGTCGTAGTATCAGCCAAAGCTTTGTTAGACGTCCAGTTCAGCATTGTGGCCGGGCTGGATCGCGCCATCCAGGCAGAGGTGGTGCTAGTATCCCCCTGCGCACAACGACCCGGAGTGCAACGGGCGATGGGCCCAAGACCCCGGAGTGCTTAGGATGTTGACCGGCGGGGACCTCTCTGCTGAGCCTAGGTAGGGCTGCGACGTATTGATCTTCCGAGGCCGGGCATTGACTCAGAAAAGTGTGTCCGGCCAGAGTAATCAAGCGTGTTGGAAAACGTGGTGCACCCCTGCAGGGAAGATTATCTATTAATAGCCGTGTCCACGGTAACGGACGTTCAGACTTGTATCCTGATCTATTATAACTAGAAATGGATACTTGAAACATGAGATGGATATGTGGCTCCGAGATTGCTTTCTCGCAGGGAGTCGAGGAAGGATCTCTGGGCGTTAATACTACAACATGTTTGTTAAATATAAACTGCTATTCTATTCTCTTCTAAATGCTGCAAGATGCTTGGAGCTGCTTGAAGATGCTAGTCTTCGATAGGCTAGGCCTTCCCCTCTATTCTGGCATTCTGCAGTTCAGTCCACAGATACATACCTTCCTTTGATACCAATGCATACTTAGTATAGATCTGATGCTTACGAGTACTTTGGATGAGTACTCACGGTTGCTTTGCTACCCCTTTTCCCCCTTCTTTCTGGTTGTTGCAACCAGATGGTGGATCCTAGGAGCCAGATGCCACCGCCGATGCCTTCTACTACCCGATGGTGCCTGCTACTACATGGAGGCCGCCGAAGACCAGGAGTAGTTTGGAGGTCCTAGGCAGGAGGCCTTGCCTCTTCGATCGTTGTTTCTTTTGTGTTTGCCTTCTTAAGGCAGTCTTATTTAACTTATGTCTGTAATCAGATATTGTTGCTTCCACTGATTCTTATGTATCGAGCTTCTGTATTCGAGCCCTCGAGGCCCCTGGCTTGTAATATGAAGTTTGTATTATTTTAATTTGTGTCTAGAGTTGTGTTGTGATATCTTCCCGTGAGTCCCTGATCTTGATCGTACACATTTGTGTGTATGATTAGTGTACGGTCGAATCAGAGCCGATTGCCTGTAGAAACCCCCTTTCCAACTCCTTGGCCGAAGTTGAGTCTAGTCTTTGAAAACTGTTTTACTAACATGGCTGTGTGGCTTACGGGACCACGTCGCCATTGGGTGGTATTAGGATCTTTTACTCCTCGTCTATACTCTGGGACTCTGATCTCTCTTCTACTCGGGTTAAATGATTTTGCTAACTCTAACATTAGGATCTCATGATCACGTCCACCCGGAGGTTTGTATTACCTCTTTCTCGAATTGAGGGCCAAGTTCTGCTACACAGTATTCATTGACCGCAGGATCCTCTTGTCGAGGGCACGCTGCGTCATCACTTGGAAATCCCTCACTCTAGTTGTTTTCTCCGATGGCTAATGTAGCCTTTGCTATGTCCCGTTGTTGTATCCCTCCACCGCGTGCATGCGTGCTGCCTAGTATGTCTAGGGTGTTTCTCTTGTCCGAGCTCATACGAACAGCGTGTAATTGGCTTTAAATATATATATATATATATATATATATATATATATATATATATATATATATATATATATATATATATCAGTATGTCTTTAATGACTACTTCTTTGTACATACTACGCCTTTGCTCACTGTTCTGATTACATCATGAATGACTCCATGCACTTGCTCCACCCCTTGTTAAATTACCCCCCCTGTTGCATTTAAGCAGGATGGTTAGACCCGCTGGTCGTGATCGCCCGAATACATGGCCGGAATGATATAATAGTTGAGCTGAATCGCCAGTTCATGGAAGGAGTCATGGCCCAGTTTCCGCGCCCTGATATGAACCAGCAGCCAGCCCCATACGTGCATGCTACGGGAATCACAAACTTTAACACAAGTATTTTTACCAATCCACAATTACTTACTAGCATGACTCTAATATCACCATCTCTATATCTCAAAACAATCATAAGGAATCAAACTTCACATAGTATTCAACGCACTTTATATGAAAGTTTTTATTATATCCCTCTTGGATACCCATCATATTAGGACTAAACTAGTTGATACCCCGTGCATTGCTGCGGAAAATAGAGGAAAAATTTCTATAAAACATGATCTATACAAAAATTGGAAATTTAGTGCATAGAAATCTTCAATATAAGTACAATGAAATGATCCAAAATATAGTTTGTATAAGCACTAAACTCATATCTGAATATTCTGAAGTCAAAATCCTTCAAACATCTTACATGTGTTATGATTCATGAGAGAATAGAGAAGTAAAATATCAGAACACATGGAAAAAACCACTGTCGATCTTCCAGGGCTTGCTTATTTCATTCATTTCAAAGCAACGTATGGACAACACATGTCTCCGATTTAGTTTAGCTTCTAACACAAAAAATTTCATATTTTTAGCATCCGGAGAGATGATCTAGGTTCGTTAAAAAGATGTAAATGGATATGAAGATAAACATCGGAAGAGTGAGTGATATGCATGCTATGTATTTGTGCTTCATGAGTCAACAGAGCAACACCCAATACGTAACAGAAATTAAATTTTTACCAATCACTCGCAAGCAGAGACCTTGGGCAGCTCCAGATGCACTTGATTGGCGCCTTCCTTGGCTCAGAGCAGATTAACAACAACAAAAAATCAACATGTATTCTTTTCAGACAAATATATATGCGATCAATTTTGGAGCACGAAGAATTCAGTAAACGATGATTCACTTTCTTCGCCTGTAAAAGAAGTGCTTGAAGTTAAAATTCAGGTTCAAGATGCCGCTCTCGAAGGTGCACCTGAATGGCTGAATCCCGCCTTGTGAGAGTACTCCCACTCCTTGTTTATGATCCTGAAGGCGATGTCCTCATATGGCGGCCCGGCGTGGAACCTGATGATGCAGGGATCTCCGCTGTCCCCGTCCTCGTGGATGGCGTACTCCGGAGGCTTCGTGCCTGCGAGGTCAGGCTAGTACACCACGAACTTGTAGGCCTTGACGATCTTGGGCGGCGGCCGATCATGGTCGTACTGCACGCGGTTGTACTTGTTCAACTCGAACCCTGACTGCACCCGCGTGATGTACTTGGGCTTCATCCTCTGCTCCGGTCTCGGAGGCATCTGTGGCAGTGCGACCAGTCAGAGTGCCCGTGACCCTTCCTCGTCGTCGGCGTCGGCCATGATGCCCATCCGCCTCTTTGATGCTCTTGCGGTCTTGCCCCCATTGACGCTCTTCACGTCGGCGAAGATCAAATAGGGCAACAAATCCACGCCCAGCCATCTTGGAGCTCAGTACGGTGATGAGGAAGGGCATGGCTATGTGTCATCGAGCCGGCCAGCAGCAGGGCCACCAGCGCCCACGCTTTTCATCACCGGTGCAAACTGAAAGCCACCGGTTAGCACCTTTGTGCCCAGTGAATACGCCTGTGGATGACGGGGATTTAAAAGCACAGGTGGAAGGGAAGCGGATGTGGACCAGAATTTAGGAGAAATCAATCATAATCTCTTCCGTTGCCGAAAATAGTGGATCTCAATTAAAAACAGAAGCAGCGGCGGACTTCCAGGAAGTTCAGTACGTAGTTGCCACAATAACAAACGTAGCAGGAAAGAACTATGCCTATGGGCTTCCAACACTCTCACGTAACAACCAAAGAGGCTAGCCCACCACGTAACAAATGGAGGAGTGGAAAGGCATCGACCGGGATCGTGGGAATGAAAAATAGTGGGTGAAGTGGCTTCACCACAGGCCAGGAAAATCAGGTAGTGGGGGGCTCCTATTTAGATATAATAGATTCATAACCAAAAAAATTACCATGCTGTTTAGAGAAACTCTCAAAATAATATAAATGAAGCATGAGAGTTCAACAATTTCTATAAAATAAAGCCACCGCCGTGCTCTAAAAAGATATAAGTGAAGCACTAGAGCAAAATTGCCTAGCTCAAAAAATATAAGTGAAGCACATAGAGTATTCTAATAAATCACGATTCATGCGTGTCCCTCTCAAAAGGTGTGTACAGCAAGGATGATTGTGGCAAACTAAAAAATAAAGACTCATATCATACAAGACGCTCCAAGCAAAACACATATCATGTGGTGAATAAAAATATAGTCTCAAGTAAATTTACCGATAGACGAAGACGAAAGAGGGGATGCCATCCGGGGCATCCCCAAGCTTAGATGCTTGGTTGTCCTTGAATATTACCTTGGGGGTGCCTTGGGCATCTCCAAACTTAGGCTCTTGCCACTCCTTATTCCGTAGTCCATCAAATCTTTACCCAAAACTTGAAAACTTCACAACACAAAACTCAACAGAAAACTCATGAGATCCGTTAGTATAAGAAAATAAATCACTACCTTTTTGGTACTGTTGTGAACTCATTCTTTATTTATATTCGTGTAATATCTACTGTATTCCAACTTCTCCATGGTTCATACCCCCCGATACTACTCATAGATTCCTCAAAATAAGCAAACAACACATAGAAAACATAAACTGTCAAAAACAGAACAGTCTATGAAGATCTGAATATTTCATATACTTATGTAACTCCACAAATTCTGGAAAATTCAGAAGTCATAGGAAATTTGTATATCAATCTTGTGTAAAAAATTCAGAATTGTTTTACGCTTCTGTGAATTTTCAAAATTGTTTTACTGAACGCAAAAGTTTCTGTTTTTCAGCAAGATCAAATCAACTATCACCGTAAGCCATCCCAAAGGTCTTACTTGGCTCAAACATTAATTAAAACATGAAAATACATCTAACCAGAGGCTAGATGAAAAATTTATTGAAAAACAGAACAAAAAAAAGAACAAAAATAAAATTGGGTTGCCTCCCAACAAGCGCTATTATTTAACGCCCCTAGCTAGGCATAAATCATAGATCTAGGTATTGTCATCTTTGTTATGCAATCCATAAGTAGCCCTCATAATAGATTCATAAGGCAATTTAATTTTCTTTCTTGGAAAGTGTTCCATGCCCTTCCTTAACGGAAATTGAAATCTAATGTTTCCTTCTTTCATATCAATAATTGACCCAATCGTTCTACGGAAAGGTCTACCAAGAATAATAGGACAAGTAGGATTGCAATCTATATCAAGAACAATGAAATCTACGGGCACATAATTCCTATTTACAATAATAAGAACATCATTAATTCTTCCCATAGGTTTCTTAATAGTGGAATCCGTAAGATGCAAATTTAAAGAACCATCATCAAATTCACGGAAACCTAACACATCACATAAAGTTTTTGGAATTGTGAAAACGCTAGCACCCAAATCACACAAAGCATGGCACTCATAATCTTTAATCTTAATCTTAATAGTAGGTTCCCACTCATCATAAAGCTTTCTAGGGATAGAAACTTCTAATTCAAGCTTTTCTTCAAAGGATTTCATCATAGCATCAAATATATGTTTAGTAAAAGCTTTATTTTGATTATAAGCATGACGAGAATTTAACATGGATTGCAACAAGGAAATACAATCTATCAAAGAACAATTATCATAATTAAAATCCTTGAAATCCAAAAGAGTGGGTTCATTGCTACTTAAAGTTTTGACCTCTCCAATCCCACTTTTATCAATTTTTGCATCAAGATCTATAAACTCCAAATCATTGGGACGCCTTTTAACTAAAGTTGACTCATCTCCAGTCCCATCTTTATCAAGATTTATATTATAAAACAAAGATTCAATAGGAGTCGCATCAATCACTTTAATATCTTCATTATTTTCACAAAAACTAGAACACACTTTTACAAACTAAACTCGCTTAGCATTCATCTTAGCGGTTCTTTCTTTGCACTCATCAATAGAGATTCTCATAGCTTTCAGAGATTCATTAATATCATGCTTGGGTGGAGTAGATCTAATTTTCAAAGAATCAAACTCAAGAGAAATTATATCCACGTTCCTAGCCAAATCATCAATCTTAAGCAATTTTTCTTCAACCAAAGCATTGAAATTCTTTTGAGAACTAATAAATTCTTTAATATTGTTCTCAAGATCAGAGGGCATCTTATTATAATTTCCATAAGAATTGTTGTAGTAATTACCATAATTATTAGAGGAATTACTAGGAAATGGCCTAGGATTGAAATTACCTCTATATGCGTTATTACCAAAATTATTCCTACCAACAAAATTCACATCCATAGATTCATTATTATTCTCAATCAAAGTAGAAAAAGGCATATCATTGGGATCAATAGGAACACTCTTACTAGCAAACAATTTCATAAATTCATCCATCTTTCCACTCAAAACATTAATCTCTTCAATCGCATGCACTTTTTTACTAGTAGAAGATTTTTCGGTATGTCATTGAGAATAATTAACCATAATATTATCTAGGAGTTTAGTAGCTTCTCCTAAAGTAATTTCCATAAAATTACCTCCCGCGGCCGAATCTAAAAGATTTCTAGAAGCAAAATTCAATCCGGCATAAAATTTTTATATGATCATCCATAGATTTAAACCATGAGTAGGGCAATTTCGTATCATCAATTTCATCCTCTCCCAAGATTGTGCAACATGTTCATGATCAAGTTGCTTAAAATTCATAATATCATTCCTAAGGGAGTTGATCTTAGCGAGAGGAAAATACTTGGAAATAAAAGCATCTTTACACTTATTCCATGAATCAATACTATTTTCAGGCAAAGATGAAAACCAAGTTTTAGCACGATCTCGTAGTGAGAACGGAAATAGCTTCAATTTAACAATATTATTATCCACATCTTTCTTCTTTTGCATATCACACAACTCAACGAAATTATTTAGATGGGATGCGACATCTTCACTAGGAAGGCCGGAAAATTGATCTTTCATAACAAGATTCAGCAAAGCGGCATTAATTTCATAAGATTCCGCACTAGCGGCGGGAGCAATCGGAGTACTAATAAAATCATTAATATTAGTATTGAAAAAATCACACAATTTAGTATTTTCTTGAGACATCATGACAAAGCAAGCAATCTAACACACGAGCAACCAAAAAGAAAACGAAAAAGATGAACGAAAGAAGGGCGAATAAAAAGGCAAATATTTTTGTATTTTTCTAAAAACGCTTTAGAAGTGGGGGAGAGGAAAACGAGAGGCAAATGGCAAATAATGTAATGTAAGAGATGAGAGTTTATGATGGCTACTTGGTAGGCTTGATGTAGATCTCCCCGGCAACGGCGCCAGAAATTCTTCCTGCTACTTCTTGAGCTTGTGTTGGTTTTTCCCTTGAAGAGGAAAGGGTGATGTAGCAAAGTAGAGATAAGTATTTCCCTCGGTTAATAACCAAGGTATCAATCCAGTAGGAGAAACACGCAAGTCCCCAATATATGCACCTACACAAACAATCAAACACTTGCACCCAACGCAAAAAAGGGGTTGTCAATCCCTTCACGGTCACTTGCAAAGGTGAGATCTAATAGAGATAGATATAAAAGATTACTAAAATGTAAAAGTAAATAAATTGCAGCAAGGTATTTTTGATATATTGATCTGAAAATATAATAAGGAAAATAGACCCGGGGGCCATAGGTTTCACTAGAGGCTTCTCTCTTGAAGGCAAATAATACGGTGGGTGAACAAATTACTGTCGAGCAATTGATAGAAAAGCGCAAAGTTATGACGATATCCAAGGCAATGATTATGAATATAGGCATCACGTCCGTGTCAAGAAGACCGACTCCTGCCTGCATCTACTACTATTACTCCACACATCGACCGCTATCCAGCATGCATCTAGAGTATTAAGTTCATAAAGAACGGAGTAGCGCCTTAAGTAAGATGACATGATGTAGAGGGATAAACTCAAGCAATATGATGAAAACCCCATCTTTTTATCCTCGATGGCAGCAATGCAATACGTGTCTCGCTACCCCTACTTTGTCACTAGGTGAAATCACGCAAGATTGAACCCAAAACTAAGCACCTCTCCCATTGCAAGAAAAACCAATCTAGTTGGCCAAACCAAACCGATAATTTGAAGAGAAATACGAAGATATTAAATCATGCATATAAGAATTCAGAGAAGATTCAAATAATATTCATAGATAAGCTGATCATAAATCCACAATTCATCAGATCTCGACAAACACACCGCAAAAGAAGATTACATCGGATAGATCTCCAAGAACATCGAGGAGAACATGGTATTGAGAATCAAAGAGAGAGAAGAAGCCATCTAGCTACTAGCTATGGACCCGTAGGTCTGTGGTAAACTACTCACGCTTCATCGGAAGGGCAATAGGGTTGATAAAGATGCCCTCCGTGATCGAATCCCCTTCGGCAAGATGCCGGAAAAGGCCCCAAGATGGGATCTTACAGGAACAGAAGGTTACGGCGGTGGAAAAGTATTTTGGTGGACGCTTCTGGTGGTTCGGGAATATTTGGGAATTTATAGGCCAAAGATTAGGGTTAGAGGAGCTCCGAGGGACCCACAAGGCAGGGGGGCGCACCCTGCACCCTTGCCGTCGCCTCGGGACTCTTCTGACTTGGTTTCCAAGTCCTACGTGTGTCTTCTGGTCCAAGAAAAATCATCGTAAAGTTTTATTCCGTTTGGACTCCATTTGATATTCCTTTTCTGCGAAACTCAAAAACAAGGAAAAAACAGAAACTGGCACTGGGCTCTGGGTTAATAGGTTAGTCCCAAAAATAATATAAAATAGCATATTAATGCATATAAAACATCCAAAACAGATAATATAATAGCATGGAACAATCAAAAATTATAGATACGTTGGAGACGTATCAAAGAAGCACCTAAAAACAAAGCCCTCCCGCCGGCAAGGTCCGGGATCCACCGCGCACCCATGGCCCTAAGGCCACAGGAGGCGTGGCAGATCGGCAGCGCCGCTGACGGGAGGCAAAAACCCTAGCCGCATTTGTAGGGAAACGTTGCATGGAAAACAAAAAAATTTCTACGCACACGCAAGATCTATCCATGGAGATGTATAGCTACGAGAGGGGAGAGCATCTTCATACCCTTGAAGATCGCTAAGCAGAAGCGTTTATCAACGCGGTTGATGTAGTCGTACACCTTCACGATCCATCCCGATCAAGTAGCGAACGTACGGCACCTCCGCGCTCAGCACACGTTCAGCTCGATGACGTCCTCGCCTTCTTGATCCAGCAAGAGGGGCGAAGTAGTAGATGAGTTCCGGTAGCACGACGGCGTGGTGACGGTGTTGGTGAAGAACAATCTCCGCAGGGCTTCGCCAAGCACAACGAAAACTATGACGGAGGATAAACTAGATGGGACGGGGTTGCCGGCACACGGCTTGGTGAATCTTGATCTGTCTTGGGTGCTAGCCATGCCCCTCTATTTATATGTTGAGCCCTGTTGTCAAAACTTGGAGTAAAATCCTCCTCAAAGTCGGTTTGCCTGAAAGGCAAGAGTCCTTCTCGGACTCCATGGCCAGACGCCAGGGTTCCCGGCATCTGGGCCCAGACGCCAAGGTCCCTGGCATCTGGCCTCTGGTCTCTGCAAAACTTCCTTTTACTCTTTCCAAAACCCTCGTGGGCTTTCCCCTTTGGTCCAAATAAAGTGTTCTCATACCCAAACATTTCGGGAAACATCCGAAACCCCTACCGGTGAATTCTGGAACCCTTTCGAAGACCAAACACCATTATCCCATATATCAATCTTTACCTCCGGACCATTCCGGAGCTCCTCGTCATGTCCGTGATCTCATCCGGGACTCCGAAAAACATTCGGTTACCAATATACATAACTCATATAATACTATATCGTCAACGAACGTTAAGCGTGCGGACCCTACGGGTTCGAGAACTATGTAGACATGACCGAGACACCTCTCCGATCAATAACCAATAGCGGAACCTGGATGCCCATATTGGCCCCTACAAATTCTACAAAGATTATTATCGGTCGAACCGTATGACAACATACGTAATTCCCTTTGTCCATCGGTATGTTACTTGCCCGAGATTCGATCGTCGGTATCTTCATACCTAGTTTAATCTTGTTACCGGCAAGCCTCTTTACTCGTTCCATAATACATCATTCTACAACTAACTTATTAGTCACTTTGCTTGCAAGGCTTCTTATGATGTGTATTACCGTGAGGGCCCAGAGATACCTCTCCGATACTCGGAGTGACAAATCCTAATCTTGATCTATGCCAACTCAACAAACACCTTCGGAGATACCTGTAGAGCATCTTTATAATCACCCAGTTACGTTGTGATGTTTGATAGAACACAAGGTATTCCTCCGGTATCCGGGAGTTGTATAATCTCATAGTCGAAGGAATATGTATTTGACATGAAGAAAGCAATAGCAATAAAACTGAACAATCATTATGCTAAGCTAACGGATGGATCTTGTCCATCACATCATTCTCCTAATGATGTGATCTTGTTATCAAATGACAACACATGTCCATAGTTAGGAAACCTTAACCATCTTTGATTAACGAGCCAATCTAGTAGAGGCATACTAGAGACACGGTATTTGTTTATGTATTCACACATGTATTTAAGTTTCTGATCAATACAATTCTAGCTTGAATAATAAACCTTTATCATGAATAAGGAAAATAAAATAACAACTTTATTATTGCCTCTAGGGCATATTTCCTTCAGTCTCCCACTTGCACTAGAGTCAATAATCTAGATTACATTGTAATGAATCTAACACCCATGGAGTCTTGGTGCTGATCATGTTTTGCTTGCGGAAGAGGCTTAGTCAACGGGTCTGCCACATTCAGATCCGTATGTACTTTGCAAATTTCTATGTCTCCATCCTTGACCTTTTCATGAATGGAGTTGAAGCATCTCTTGATGTGTTTGATTCTCTTGTGAAACCTGGATTCCTTCGTTAAGGCAATTGCTCCAGTGTTGTCACAAAAGATTTTCATTGGACCCGATGCACTAGGTATTACACCTAGATCGGATATGAACTCCTTCATCCAGACTCCTTCATGTGCTGCTTCCGAAGCAGCTATGTACTCCGCTTCACACGTAGATCCCGCCACGACGCTCTGCTTGGAACTGCACCAACTGACAGGTCCACCATTCAATATAAACACGTATCCGGTTTGTGACTTAGAGTCATCCGGATCAGTGTCGAAGCTAGCATCGACATAACCATTTACGACGAGCTCTTCATCACCTCCATAAACGAGAAACATATCCTTTGTCCTTTTCAGGTACTTCAGGATGTTCTTGACCGCTGTCCAGTGATCCACTCCTGGATTACTTTGGTACCTCCCTGCCAAACTTATGGCAAGGCACACATCACGTCTGGTACACATCATAGCATACATGATAGAACCTATGGTTGAGGCATAGGGAATGACTTTCATTTTCTCTCTATCTTCTGCAGTGGTCTGGCTTTGAGTCTGACTCAACTTCACACCTTGTAACACAGGCAAGAACACTTTCTTTGACCGATCCATTTTGAACTTCTTCAAAACTTTATCAAGGTATGTGCTTTGTGAAAGTCCTATTAAGCGTCTTGATCTATCTCTATAGATCTTGATGCCCAATATATAAGCAGCTTCACCGAGGTCTTTCATTGAAAAATTCTTATTCAAGTATCCTTTTATGCTATCCAAAAATTCTATATCATTTCCAATCAATAATATGTCATCCACATATAATATCAGAAATGCTATTGAGCTCCCACACACTTTCTTGTAAATACAGGCTTCACCGTAAGTCTGTATAAAACCATATGCTTTGATCACCTCATCAAAGCGTATATTCCAACTCCGAGATG
Source organism: Thinopyrum elongatum (assembly GCA_011799875.1). Lineage (NCBI taxonomy): Eukaryota > Viridiplantae > Streptophyta > Magnoliopsida > Poales > Poaceae > Thinopyrum > Thinopyrum elongatum. The sequence goes on from CM022301.1 coordinate 604,139,251, forward strand.
CTTGCACCAGTCCATAGATGGATCGCTGGAGCTTGCACACTTTGTTAGCACCTTTAGGATCGACAAAACCTTCTGGTTGCATCATATACAACTCTTCTTTAAGAAATCCATTAAGGAATGCAGTTTTGATGTCCATTTGCCAGATTTCATAATTATAAAATGCGGAAATTGCTAACATGATTCGGACAGACTTAAGCATCGCTACGGGTGAGAAAGTCTCATCGTAGTCAACTCCTTGAACTTGTCGAAAACCTTTCGCGGCAAGTCGAGCTTTGTAGATAGTAACATTACCATCAGCGTCAGTCTTCTTCTTGAAGATCCATTTATTCTCAATGGCTTGCCGATCATCGGGCAAGTCCGCCAAAGTCCACACTTTGTTCTCATACATGGATCCTATCTCAGATTTCATGGCCTCAAGCCATTTATCGGAATCTGGGCTCATCATAGCTTCTTCATAGTTCGTAGGTTCGTCATGGTCTAGTAACATGACTTCCAGGACAGGACTACCGTACCACTCTGGTGCGGAACGTGCTCTGTTCGACCTACGAGGTCCAGTAGTAACTTGATCCAAAGTTTCATGATCATCATCTTTAACTTCCTCTCTTGTTGGTGTAGGCATCACGGGAACGGATTTCTCTGATGTGCTACTTTCCAAATTGAGAGAAGGTACAATTACATCATCAAGTTCTACTTTCCTCCCACTCACTTCTTTCGAGAGAAACTCCTTCTCTAAAAATGTTCCATTCTTGGCAACAAAGATCTTGCCTTCGGATCAGTGGTAGAAGGTGTACTCAATTGTTTCCTTAGGTTATCCTATGAAGACGCACTTCTCCGATTTGGGTTTGAGCTTATCAGGCTGAAGCCTTTTGACATAAGTGTCGCAACCCCAAATTTTAAGAAACGACAGCTTAGGTTTCTTGCCAAACCACAGTTCATATGGTGTCGTCTCAACGGATTTAGACGGTGCCCTATTGAACGTGAATGCAGCTGTCTCTAATGCATAACCCCAAAACGATAGTGGTAAATCAGTAAGAGAGATCATAGAACGCACCATATCTAATAAAGTACGGTTACGACGTTCGGACACACCATTGCGCTGTGGTGTTCCAGTGGCATGAGTTGTGAAACTATTCCACATTGTTTTAAATGAAGGCCAAACTCGTAACTCAAATATTCGCCCCCGCGATCGGATCGTAGAAACTTTATTTTCTTATTACGATGATTCTCCACTTCACTCTGAAATTCTTTGAACTTTTCAAATGTTTCAGACTTGTGTTTCATTAAGTAGATATACCCATATCTACTCAAATCATCTGTGATGGTCAGAAAATAACGATACCCGCCGCGTGCTTCAATACTCATCGGACCGCATACATCGGTATGTATTATTTCCAACAAGTCATTAGCTCGCTCCATTGTTCCGGAGAACGGAGTTTTATTCATCTTGCCCATGAGGCATGGTTCGCAAGTATCAAATGATTCATAATCAAGTGATTCTAAAAGTCCATCTGTATGGAGTTTCTTCATGCCCTTTACACCAATATTTCCTAAACGGTAGTGCCACAAATATGTTGCACTATCATTATCAACTTTGCATCTTTTGGCATCAATACTATGAATATGTGTATCACTCCCTTCGAGATTCAACAAGAAAGACCACTCTTCAAGGGTGCATGACCATAAAAGATATTACTCATATAAATAGAACAACCATTATTCTCTGATTTAAATGAATAACCGTCTCGCAATAAACAAGATCCAGATATAATGTTCATGCACCAAATAACAATTATTCAGGTCTAAAACTAATCCCGAAGGTAGATGTAGAGGTAGCGTGCCGACGGCGATCACATCGACCTTGGAACCATTTCCGACGCGCATCGTCACCTCATCCTTAGCCAATCTTTGTTTAATCCGCAGCTCCTATTTCGAGTTACAAATATGAGCAACTGAACAAGTATCAAATACCCAGGCGCTGCTACGAGCATTAGTAAGGTACACATCAATAACATGTATATCAAATATACCTTTGTTAACTTTGCCATCCTTCTTATCCGCCAAGTATTTGGGGCAGTTCCGCTTCCAGTGACCAGTTCCTTTGCAGTAGAAGTACTCAGTTTCAGGCTTGGGTCCAGCATTGGGCTTCTTCCCGGGAGTGGCAACTTGCTTGCCATTCTTCTTGAAGTTCCCTTTCTTTCCCTTGCCCTTTTTCTTGAAACTAGTTGTCTTGTTAACCATCAACACTTGATGCTCCTTCTTGATTTCTACCTCCGCAGCCTTGAGCATTGCGAAGAGCTCGGGAATTGTTTTGTTCATCCCTTGCATATTATAGTTCATCACGAAGCCTTTGTAGCTTGGTGGCAGTGATTGAAGAACTCTGTCAATAACACAATCAACTGGAAGATCAACTCCCAGCTGAGTCAAGTGATTATAATACCCAGACATTTTAAGTATGTGTTCACTCACAGAACTGTTCTCCTCCATCTTGCAGCTATAGAACTTGTTGGAGACTTCATATCTCTCAACCCGGGCATTTGCTTGAAATATTAACTTCAACTCCTGGAACATCTCATATGCTCCATGACGTTAAAAACGTCTTTGAAGTCCCGGTTCTAAGCCGTAAAGCATGGCACACTGAACTATTGAGTAGTCATCAGATTGAGCTTGCCAGACGTTCATAACATCAGCTTCAGCTCCTGCAGCAGGCCTTTCACCCAGCGGTGCATCAAGGACATAATTCTTCTGTGCAGCAATGAGGATAATCCTCAAGTTATGGACCCATTCCGTGTAGTTGCTACCATCATCTTTCAACATGGCTTTCTCTAGGAACGCATTAAAATTCAGGGGAACGGTAGCTCGGGCCATTGATCTACAACATAGATATGCAAAACTATAAGACTAAGTTCATGATAAATAAAGTTCAATTAATCAAATTACTAATGAACTCCCACTTCAATATACATCCCTCAAGTCATCTAAGTGATACGTGATCCAAATCAACTAACCCATGTCCGATCATCACGTGAGATGGGGTAGTCATCAATGGTGAACATCTCTATGTTGATCATATCTACTATATGATTCACGTTCGACCTTTTGGTCTCCAGTGTTTCGAGACCATGTCTGTACATGCTAGGCTCGTCAAGTTTAACCCAAGTATTCTGTATGTGCAAAACTGTCTTACACCCGTTGTATGTGAACGTAGAGTCTATCACACCCGATCATCACGTGGTGTCTCGAAATGACAAACTGTAGCAACGGTGCATACTCGGGGAGAACACTTTTATCTTGAAATTAAGTGAAGGGATCATCTTATAATGCTACCGCCGTTCTAAGCAAAATAAGATGCGTAAAAGATAAACATCACATGCAATCAAAATATGTGACATGATATGGCCATCATCATCTTGTGCTTTTGATCTCCATCTCCAAAGCATCGTCATGATCTCCATCGTCACTGGCTCGACACCATGATCTCTATCGTTGCGTTGTGGTCATCTCGCCAACTATTGCTTCTACAACTATTGCTAACGCCTAGCGATAAAGTAAAGCAATTACATGGCGATTGCATTTCATACAATAAAGAGACAACCACAAGGCTCCTGCCGGTTGCTGATAAATTTACAAAACATGACCATCTCATACAATAACGTATATCACATCATGTCTTGACCATATCACATCACAACATGCCCTGCAAAAACAAGTTAGACGTCCTCTACTTTGTTGTTGCAAATTTTACGTGGCTGCTACGGGCTTCTAGCAAGAACCGTTCTTACCTACGGCAAAAACCACAACGGTAATTTATCAAGTTTGCTGTTTTAACCTTCTTCAAGGACCGACTGTAGTCACATTCGATTCAACTAAAGTAGGAGAAACAGACACCCGCCAGCCACCTTTATGCAAAAATAGTTGCATGTCTGTCGGTGGAACCGGTCTCATGTGCGTGGACATGAATGGTTGGTCCGGGACGCTTCATCCCACAATACCGCCGAATCAAAATAAGATGTTGATGGTAAGCAGTATGACTATCACCGCCCACAACTCTTTGTGTTCTACTCGTCCATATCATCTACGCATAGACTTGGCTCTGATACCACTGTAGGGAAATGTTGCATGGAAAACAAAAAAAATTACGCACACGCAAGATCTATCCATGGAGATGTATTGCTACGAGAGGGGAGAGCATCTTCATACCCTTGAAGATCGCTAAGCGGAAGCGTGTATCAACGTGGTTGATGTAGTCGTACGCCTTCACGATCCGTCCCGATCAAGTACCGAACGTACGGCACCTCCGCGTTCAGCACACGTTCAGCTCGATGACGTCCTGGCCTTCTTGATACAGCAAGAGGGGCGAAGTAGTAGATGAGTTCCGGCAGCACGTTGGCGTGGTGATGGTGTTGGTGAAGAACAATCTCCGCAGGGCTTCGCCAAGCACAACGAAAACTATGACGGAGGATAAACTAGAGGGGACGGGGTTGCCGACACACGGCTTGGTGAATCTTGATCTGTCTTGGGTGCTAGCCCTGCCCCTCTATTTATATGTTGAGCCCTGGGGTCGAAACTTGGAGTAAAAGCCTCCTCAAAGTCGGTTTTGCCCGAAAGGCAAGAGTCCTTCTCGGACTCCAGGGCCAGACGCCAGGGTTCCCGGCGTCTGGGCCCAGATGCCAGGGTCCCTGGCGTCTGGCCTCTGGTCTCCACAAAACTTCCTTTTACTCTTTCCAAAACCCTCGTGGGCTTTTCCATTTGGCCCAAATAAACTGTTCTCGTACCCAAACATTTCGGGAAACATCCGAAACCCCTTCCGGTGAATTTCGGAACCCTTCCGAAGACCAAACACTATTATCCCATATATCAATCTTTACCTCCGGACCATTTCGGAGCTCCTCGTCATGTCCGTGATCTCATCCGGGACTCCGAACAACATTCGGTCACCAGCATACATAACTCATATAATACTATATCGCCAACGAACGTTAAGCGTGCGGACCCTACGGGTTCGAGAACTATGTAGACATGACCGAGACTCCTCTTCGGTTAATAACCAATAGCGGAACCTGGATGCCCATATTGGCTCCTACATATTCTACGAAGATCTTTATCGGTCGAACCTTATGACAACATACATAATTCCCTTTGTCCATCGGTATGTTACTTGCCCGAGATTCGATCGTCGGTATCTTCATACCTAGTTCAATCTCATTACCGGCAAGTCTCTTTACTCGTTCCGTAATACATCATTCTGCAACTAACTCATTAGTCACTTTGCTTGCAAGGCTTCTTATGATGTGTATTATCGAGAGGGCCCAGAGAAACCTCTCCGATACTTGTAGTGACAAATCCTAATCTTGATTTATGCCAACTCAACAAACACCTTCGGAGATACCTGTAGAGCATCTTTATGATCACCCAGTCATGTTGTGATGTTTGATAGAACACAAGGTATTCCTCCGGTATCCGGGAGTTGCATAATCTCATAGTCGAAGGAATATGTATTTGACATGAAGAAAGCAATAGCAATAAAACTGAATGATCATTATGCTAAGCTAACGGATGGGTCTTGTCCATCACATCATTCTCCTAATGATGTGATCTTGTTATCAAATGACAACACATGTCCATGGTTAGGAAAACTTAACCATCTTTGATCAACGAGCCAGTCTAGTAGAGGCATACTAGGGACACGGTATTTGTTTATGTATTCACACATGTATTTAAGTTTCCGATCAGTATAATTCTAGCATGAATAATAAACCTTTATAATGAATAAGGAAATATAAAATAACAACTTTATTATTGCTTCTAGGGCATATTTCCTTCAGCATTTTCTTGGAGGTGAGACATAGGGATGAGCCACGTCAAAATACCGACATCCATCATACCAAATAAATAAAATATGAAAATTCATTTCATGATAAATCTAGTGTTACCGATTTAATATTATGGATATTGATATACTCCTCCGCCCCAAAATAACTGTCTCAACTTTGTACTAAGTTAGTACAAAGTTGTATGAAAGTTGAGACACTTATTTGGAGACGAAGGGAGTATTTCTCTACAAATTTGATCAAGCTTAAAAATCTTTGACTTTAAAAAAAACTAATACAACTTATATTTTGAAACACAAGTTGTAGAAAAATTATGAAAATCCAATAACACCAACTACGCAGCAAAACACGTTGAACCCTTCTAGTAACTTTCTATTTCCGGAGTTTCCGTCGGTCGGGTCAAGAAAGAGTCAACGATATGATGAAGCGAAACACTTGTTTGTGGCACGCTGGCTGAAACTTCGGCCAGTCACGTCCACACGTGCAGCGTCCCACGATTCAGACCACGACACGTAAGTACAGTGGACCCACATGCGAGCTAAATCTAGTGCCTTATTTTCTTCCTCCATCATTCTACTCAGCCTGTTTCTTCTACCTCCAGCCGCCGCGGCTCTACTCCTCTACAGTCTCCCCCACACAACTCGCAACCCCACAAGCTCTCTCACCGGCAGCGATGTGCTCGCGTGCGAGAAAGCGTCGACGGCGGGGACGTCTACCTCTGACGGCGAGTTGCAACCAAACAGAGATGACGTTGTTTGCTGCCTCTGGTTTCCCCCTTTGTTTTTGCTGCCTGCGCACACAGCGCTGTGAGGTCAACGCTCACGATGATGCAACAGTCGCCATGAATGTGTCCATACACAGCTTCGTTTTTTTTCTTTTACGGAGTGCTGCAATGATACGTCTCCAACGTATCTATAATTTTTTATTGTTCCATGCTATTATATAATCTATCTTGGATGTTTTATATGCATTAATATGCTATTTTATATTATTTTTGGGACTAACCTATTAACCTAGAGCCCAGTGCCAGTTTCTGTTTTTTCTTTGTTTTTGAGATTTACAGAAAAGGAATATCAAACAGAGTCCAAATGAGCTGAAAATTTATGGTGATTTTTATGGACCAGAAGAAGCCCACGGAGCATCGGAGTTGGGCCAGAAGAGTCCCGAGGCAACCACAAGGGTGGAGAGCGCGCCCACCCCCTAGGGCGCGCCCCCAGGCTTGTGAACTCCTCGGGAACCCCCCTGACTTGTTTTCGACGCCAAAAATTCCTATAAATATAGAAACCCCGAGAAGAAACCTAGATCGGGAGTTCCGCCGCCGCAAGCCTCTATAGCCACGAAAAACCAATCGGGAGCCCGTTTCGGCACCCTGCCGGAGGGGAAACCATCACCGGAGGCCATCTTCATCATCCCGGTGGTCTCCATGACGAGGAGGGAGTAGTTCACCCTCAGGGCTGAGGGTATGTACCAGTAGCTATGTGTTTGATCTCTCTCTCTCGTGTTCTTGATTTGGCATGATCTTGATGTACCGCGAGCTTTGTTATTATAGTTGGATCATATGGTGTTTCTCCCCCTCTACCTTCTTGTGATGAATTGAGTCTTGCTCTCTGAGGTTTCGTTATGTTGGATTGAGTATTGGATTTGAGAACACTTGATGTATGTCTTGCGATGGGATATATGTGGTGACAATGGGATGTCCTATTGATTTACTTGATGTATGTTTTGGCACTCAACTCGTGGATTCCCGAGGTGACATTGGGGTAATCTATGCATAGGGGTTGATGCACGTTTTCGTCCTACGTTCTCCGATAGGGACTTTGGAGTGATTCTTTGTTGCACGTTGATGGATTGCCATATGATCTAAATATGTTATCATTGTTGAGAGACTTTGCACTAGTGAAAGTATGAACCCTAGGCCTAGTTTTCAAGCATTGCAATACCATTTTTGCTCACTTTTGTTACTAGTTACCTTGCTGTTTTTATATTTTCAGATTACAAAAACCTATATCTACTATCCATATTACACTTGTATCACCATCTCTTCGCCGAACTAGTGCACCTATACAATTTACCATTGTATTGGGTGTGTTGGGGACACAAGAGACTCTTTGTTATTTGGTTGCAGGGTTGTTTGAGAGTGACCATCTTCATCCTATGCCTCCCACGGATTGATAAACCTTATGTCATCCACTTGAGGGAAATTTGCTACTGTCCTACAAAACTCTGCACTTGGAGGCCCAACACAAGTCTACAAGAAGAAGGTTGTGTAGTAGACATCAAGCTCTTTTCTGGCGCCGTTGCCAGGGAGGTGAGTGCTTGAAAGTATATCTTTAGATCTTGCAATTGAATCTTTTAGTTTCTTGTTTTATCACTAGTTTAGTCTATAAAAGAAAACTAAAAAAAATGGAATCGAGGTTGCCTCATATTATTCATCTCTATAATGTCTTTCTTGAAAATGATGCAAAGGAAAATTGTGCTCAAGTGTTAGAAGAAGAACTCGATAAAATGTTTGGCACAAAATCTTTGAAGGATGAGCATGATTGCAATGTTGTTAGTATGAATTCCTTGAATATCCATGATGCTAATGATATGCAAAGCCATAAGTTTGGGGATGCTATGTTTGATGAAGATGATATTTTTTGTCCCCTAAGTTTTGATAAGAAAATTTATTATGATGAAAGCATGGCTCCTATTTATGATGATTATATTGATGAAAGTGGATTTGGAGAGGTCATGACTTTATTTAATGATGATTCCACTATTTTGGAAGAGGTTCCAATTGATTATGAGAACAAAGTTGCTATCTATGATGATTATTGTGATGACATGTATGCTATAAAGAATAATGATAACCATGAAACTTGTCATCATAATTTTATTTTTCAATTGGATTATGCCTCACATGATAGTCATTTTGTTGAGTTTTCTCCCACTACTATTCATGAGAATAAATTAACTTATGTGGAGAGTAATAAAAATTATATGCTTGTGGATCATGAAAAGAGTGTTTTATGTGATGGTTATATTATTGAATTCATTCATGTTGCTACTGAAAATTATTATGAGAGAGGAACTTATGCTTCTACATATTGCAATAATATCAAGTTTCCTCTCTATGTGCTTAAAGTTTTGAAGTTATGCTTGCTTTGCCCTCCTATGCTAGTTGATTCTTGTTCCCATAAATTTTTTGCTCACAAAATCCCTATGCATAGGAAGTGGGTTATCTTAAATGTGCTAGTCATATTCTTCATGATGCTCCCATTATGTTTCAATTCTTATCCTTTATGTGAGCATCATTGAAATCATCATGCCTAGCTAAAAGGCTTTAAAGAAAAGCGCTTGTTGGGAGACAACCCAATATTTATCCCTACTGTTTTTGTGTGTTCAAATGATTAAGATACTGTAGTAATCATGTTTTATAGCTTTTTTTTCAATAAAGTGCCAAGTAAAGCCTTTGGGATAGTGTGGATGATCGTTGACTTGATTCTGTGCAAAAACAGAAACTTTTACATAAAGTACAGAAATTCCTATCATTTACGGGACTGTGGAAAAATTCTGAATTTTTTACAGTTGATGGGTATACAAATTATATACGTTGTACTAATTTTTCAGAATTTTTCGAGTTACAGAAGTATGACCTTAATTCAGATCTTTACGTACTGTTCTGTTTTTCATAGATTCTGTTTTCGATGCATAGTTTTCTTGTTTTCTAGTTTCTATGGCTTATATTGCCCAATATAAATTGTAGAAATGGTAGGGTACAGTAGGCATCATGTGAGAAAATTTTTGAATCTTGTCTTGACAGTACCAAAGTGAATGATTTTTTATCATACTAACCCATCTCACGAAGTTCCGTTAAGTTTTGTGTGATTGAAGTTTTCAAGTTTTGGGTGAGATATCGATATGAGAAGAATAAGGAGTGACAAGACCTTATGCTTGGGCATGACCAAGGCACCCTAAGGTAATATTTAAGGAAGACCCAAGCAACTAAGCTTGGGGATGCCCCGGAAGGCATCCCCTCTTTCGTCTTCAATATTATCGGTAACATCACTTGGAGCTATATTTTTATTCGTCACATGATATGAGTTTTGCTTGGAGCGTCATTTTATTTTATTAGGATTTGCTTGCTGTTATTTAGATTAATGTTTTGCATCTTTTATTTCAATAAAAGTGTCAAGTATGCCTTTACCATGCTTATTTTGCAAGTCTATATGTTGCTGTTTTGAAAACAGAAAGTTTTCTATCATTGTCTGAATTCTTATGGAAAGTCAGAACATGATAAAATCTTGAAATTTTTACACAATGAGTAACAATTTTTTTTTACAGTGTGGTAATTTTTCAGAATTTTTTGAGTTAGCGAAGTATGAGTATAATTGCACTCTTTACAGACTGTACTGTTTAGACAGATTGCTGTTATGTTTGCATTGTTTCCATATGCTTGCTTGTTTAATGATTCTATTCGAGGATAGGAGTATTAAATATGCAGAGTAATTTAGTATGCAATGTTAAATAATAATTTTAGTGATTTGCTACAGTAGAGAATGATAAGGTTTTGCATTTGATTTATACTAACTTTTCTCACGAGTTCTTGTTGAGTTTTGTGTGGATGTAGTTTTTAAGATTTAGGGAAACCGTGATATAAAAGGAATTAAGGAGACACAAAAGCTCAAGCTTGGGGATGCACAAGGAATCCCTGATATTTCAAGAAGTCTCAAGCATCTAAGCTTGGGGATGCCCCGGTAGGCATCCCACCTTTCTTCATCAACAATGATCGGTTAGTATGTCATTTTATTTTGCTTCTTCACATGATGTGTGCTATTTTTAGAATGTCATTTTATTTTGTTTTGCTTGATGTTTGAATAAAATACTTAAGATATGAAATTCTTAAATGAGAGAGAGTCTTCACATAGCTACTTAATTATTTGACTACTCATTGATCTTCACTTATATCTTTTTGGAGTAGTTTGTCAGTTGCTCTAGTGCTTCACTTATATTTTTTTAGAGCACGGCGGTGGTTTTATTTTATAGAAATTGATGAACTCTCATGCTTCACTTATATTATTTTGAGAGTCTCTAAACAGCATGGTAATTTGCTTAGTTTATGAATTTAGTCCTAATATGATGGGCATCCAAGAGGGATATAATAAAAACTTTCATATAAAGAGCATTGAATAGATGAGAAGTTTGATTCCTTACATTTGTTTTGAGATATAAAGATGGTGATATTAGAGTCATGCTAGTGAGTAATTGTGGATTGGTAGAAATACTTGTGTTAAAGTTTGTGATTCCCATAGCATGCATGTATGGTGAACCGTTATGTGATGAAGTCGAAGCATGATTTATTTTTTTATTGTCTTCCTTATGAGTGGCGGTCGGGGACGAGCGATGGTCTTCTCCTACCAATCTACCCCCCTAGGAGCATGCGTGTAGTACTTTGTTTCGATAGTTAATAGACTTTTGCAATAAGTATGTGAGTTCTTTATGACTAATGTTGAGTCCATGGATTATACGCACTCTCACCCTTCCACCATTGCTAGCCCCTCTAGTACCGCGCAACTTTCGCCAATGCACTACACCCACCATATACCTTCCTCAAAACAGCCACCATACCTACCTATTATGGCATTTCCATAGCCATTCCGAGATATATTGCCATGCAACTTCCACCATTCCGTTTATTATGACACGATTCATCATTGTCATATTGCTTTGCATGATCATGTAGTTGGCATAGTATTTGTGGCAAAGCCACCGTTCATATTTTTTTTATACATGTCACTCTTGATCATTGCACATCCCGGTACACCGCCAGAGGCATTCATATAGAGTCATATTTTGTTCTAGAATCGAGTTGTAATTCTTGAGTTATAAGTAAATAAAAGTGTGATGATCATCATTATTAGAGCATTATTCCATGTGAGGAAAGGATGATGGAGGCTATGATTCCCCCACAAGTCGGGATGAGACTCCGGACAAAAAGAAAATAAAAAAATAAAAAAGAGGCCACAGAACCCAAACAAAAAAGAGAAAAAAAGAGGCCAAAGACCTAAAATAAAAAAAATGAGAGAAAAGAGAGAAGGGGCAATGCTACTGGAAGTGGATTAGGAGCACTCGGCGGCACTCCACTCTGAAATCCTGCCCGCTACCCTAGTCGCTCGGGATCAGTGCCACTTTTGACAAAATGTTTTGTTACGTGTGAATACACAACCCACATGTAGAAAGAAACAGTTTGTACTTGTGCTGCTCCATTTAATAGGAACACAGAAGAGTTAAGAGCGGGTAACAGGAGGCTCTGCAAAACGGAGCGGAACGAGCACCGAGGCATACCGGGGAGCGGCTGGACCTCCGAGCCACACGGGCATCAGCTTGACGATGTCGCTGGAAGTACGTCGTTCTTGTGCTGTACAGAGGCTCTGGAGTCGGAAACTGGCCAATGGCCATGGCATCGGTGTTTCTCTACGGCTCTACGCCATGCTCACGAATGCACCTCGTGTTACTTGTGGACCAGGTCACCAGGGGATGTCGCTGCCCGGCCTGTTCCCGGGCACCTCGTGGCCTCATGGCTCCTGCTGTTGGACTTGGACAAGGTTCTCCTTGTCGTCTAATTGGCCTACCCGCTGTCATGGTGAGGGGATGTCAAACAGGCGCAAGCTCGGGACAAAGGGCGTTGCCCACAAGCATGAAGCTCATGTCCTCGACCAAGAGCACAACGTAGAAATCACGGATGCTGAGGAGGAGCATGTCCATGCGAAGCTTGACGGCGACGGAGACGACCCAGAAGCAGACGACGTATACGCAGCTGGGGAAGCGACCAATTCTTATCGTGGATGCAGTACCATTGGGTATGTAGGAAGTCAAGCCATGGTGCTGGCAGCGAGGGAATACGCGGTGTTGCTGGCCACTGCCACGCAGGACATGGCAAGCTTGGACGATGGCTCCATCAATTTGCTCATTGTCGACGGCATAGAGGTCCTACTGGCTTCCTTCATAAGACGTTTCTCGCTGGCTGCGTGAAAGCCGGACTTGGTTTCAGCGGCTAGGATAGACGTTGTGTCGTTGGCAGTTGGCCGTGTCCACACGGGGTGCGGCAAGCTCGGACAGCTACCTCGTCCTCCTCCAATGCTGTTCCCTGTGGCGACGTAGTCTTTCTCGTTCGTCCTGGTTTTTTCCACGTCCACGTTGCCGAAGGAGAAGACTAAGAGCGAAAAGAAGAAATAGAAAAGTAGAGAGAGGAAGAAGAACATGAGAGTGTCCATGGTGGGGAAGAACTGGAGTCGAGGGGAAGATGGATGGAGCAGTTGGGAGGAAGAGGAGCTCCTAAGCATGCATTGAATTAGATTTGGGGTAGTTGGCTGCTGGTAGGTGAGTTCGTACACTGCAAGGGACAGAACCTTTGGCATGTGCGTGGAATTAAAGACAGATTATGCAAATAATAAAGGAGAAGATGAGAGGATACAGCTCAGAACACTATGAGGCTAATATAATGATTGAGGATCCCGAGACGCATGGGGGGTTGAGATTCCGGTGCGCGGCGTCGCCGAGTGCTCCTATGCAATTTCGCAATGCTACTATCCTTTTACCACACTTGTGCTTCAAAGTAGCACCATGATCTTCATGATAGAGAGTCTCCTATTTTGTCACTTTCACATACTAGTGGGAATTTTTCATTATAGAACTTGGCTTGTATATTTCTATGATGGGCTTTGTCAAATTGCCCTGGGTCTTCGTGAGCAAGCAAGTTGGATGCACACTCACTTAGTTTCTTTTTGAGCTTGCATACACTTATAGCTCTAGTGCATCCGTTGCATGGCAATCCCTACTCACTCACATTGATATCTATTGATGGGCATCTCCATAGCCCGTTAATACACCTAGTTGATGTGAGATTATCTCCTTTTTTTTGTCTTCTCCACAACCACCACATTCTATTCCACCTATAGTGTTATATCCATGGCTCACGCTCATGTATTGCATGAAAGTTGAAAAAGCTTGAGAACATTAAAAGTATGAAACAATTGCTTGGCTTGTCATCGGGGTTGTGCATGATGAAATACTTTGTGTGATGAAGATAGAGCATTGCGAGACTATATGATTTTGTAGGGATAACTTTCTTTGGCCATGTTATTTTGAGAAGACATGATTGCTTTATTAGTATGCTTGAAGTATTATTGTTTTTATGTCAATATTAAACTTTTGTTTTGAATCTTATGGATCTGAACATTCATGCCACAATAAAGAAAATTACATGGATAAATATGTTAGGTAGCATTCCACATCAAAAATTCTATTTTTATCATTTACCTACTCGAGGACGAGCAGGAATTAAGCTTGGGGATGCTTGATACATCTCCAACGTATCTATAATTTTTGATTGTTCCATGCTATTATATTATCTGTTTTGGATGTTTTATATGCATTAATATGCCATTTTATATTATTTTTGGGACTAACCTATTAACCTAGACCCCAGTGCCAGTTTCTGTTTTTTCTTTGTTTCTGAGTTTTACAGAAAAGGAATATCAAACGGAGTCCAAATGAGCTGAAAATTTACGGTGATTTTTTATAGACCAGAAGAAGCCCACGGAGCATCGGAGTTGAGCCAGAAGAGTCCCGAGGCAACCACAAGGGTGGAGGGTGCGCCCCCTGGCTTGTGGACTCCTCGGGAACCCCCCTGACTTGTTTCCAACGCCAAAAATTCCTATAAGTATAGAAACCCCCGAAAAGAAACCTAGATCGGGAGTTCCGCCGCCGCAAGCCTCTGTAGCCACGAAAAACCAATCGGGAGCCCGTTCCGGCACCCTGCCGGAGGGGGAAACCATCACCGGAGGCCATCTTCATCATCCCGGTGGTCTCCATGATGAGGAGGGAGTAGTTCACCCTCGGGGCTGAGGGTATGTACCAGTAGCTATGTGTTTGATCTCTCTCTCTCTCTCGTGTTCTTGATTTGGCACGATCTTGATGTACCGCGAGCTTTGTTATTATAGTTGGATCATATGGTGTTTCTCCCCCTCTACCTTCTTGTGATGAATTGAGTCTTGCTCTCTGAGGTTTCGTTATGTTGGATTGAGTATTGGATTTGAGAACACTTGATGTATGTCTTGCGATGGGATATATGTGGTGACAATGGGATGTTCTATTGATTCACTTGATGTATGTTTTGGCACTCAACTCGTGGATTCCCGAGGTGACATTGGGGTAATCTATGCATAGGGGTTGATGCACATTTTCGTCCTACGTTCTCCGATAGGGACTTTGGAGTGATTCTTTGTTGCACGTTGATGGATTGCCATATGATCTAAATATGTTATCATTGTTGAGAGACTTTGCACTAGTGAAAGTATGAACCCTAGGCCTTGATACGTCCATTTAGCATCATGTTTTCCTACTGTTATTTATATTGTTTTTATGTATAATAATGCTTTTTGGAGTAATTCTAATGCCTTTTCTCTCATAATATGCAAGGTTCACACAAGGAGGGAGAATACCGGCAGCTGGAATTCTGGACCTGAAAAAGCTTCGTCAGGCCACCTATTCTGCACAACTCCAAATGAGCTAAAACTTCACGAAGATTTTTTATGGAATATATAAGAATTATTGGAGCAAATAACTACCAGAGGGGGCCCACCAGGTGGGCACAACACACCTGGGCGCGCCAGGGAGCCCAGGCGCGCCCTGGTGGGTTGTGCCCTCCTCGGCCCACCTCCGGTGCCGCTGTTCTGGTATATAAGTCATTTTGACCTAGAAAAAATAAGGAGAGGACTTTCGGGATGAAGCACCGCCGTCTCGAGGCGGAACTTGGGCAGGAGCACTTTTTCCCTCCGGCGGAGCGATTCCGTCGGGGGAACTTCCCTCCCGGAGGGGGAAATCATCGTCATCATCATCACCAACAACTCTCCCATCTTGGGGAGGGCAATGTCTATCAACATCTTCAACAGCACCATCTCCTCTCAAACCCTAGTTCATCTCTTGTGTTCAATCTTTGTACCGGAACCTTAGATTGGTGCTTGTGGGTGACTAGTAGTGTTGATTACATCTTGTAGTTGATTACTATATGGTTTATTTGGTGGAAGATTATATGTTCAGATCCATTATGCTATTTAACACCCCTCTGATCTTGAGCATGATTATCATTTGTGAGTAGTTACTTTTGTTCTTGAGGTCACGGGAGAAATCTTGTTGTAAGTAATCATGTGAACTTGATATGTGTTCGATATTTTGATGATATGTATGTTGTGATTTCCTTAGTGGTGTCATGTGAACGTCAACTACATGGCACTTCACCTTATTAGGGCCTAAGGGAATGCATTGTGGAGTAGTTATTAGATGATGGGTTGCGAGAGTGACAGAAGCTTAAACCCTAGTTTATGCGCTACTTCGTAAGGGACTGATTTGGATCCAAAAGTTTAATGCTATGGTTAGATTTTATCTTAATACTTTTATCGTAGTTGTGGATGCTTGCGAGGGGGTTAATCATAAGTAGGATGTTTGTTCAAGTAAGAATAGCACCTAAGCACCTGTCCACCCACATATCATATTATCAAAGTAGCGAACACAAATCAAACCAACATGATGAAAGTGACTAGATGAAATTCCCGTGTACCCTCAAGAACGCTTTGCTTATCATAAGATACTGTTTTGGCTTGTCCTTTGCCTCAAAAGGATTGGGCTACCTTGCTGCACTTTTGTTACCGTTACCGTTACTTGCTCGTTAAAACTATCTTGCTATCAAACTACTCGTTACTTATAATTTCAGTGCTTGCAGAGAATACCTTGCTGAAAACTACTTGTCATTTCCTTCTGCTCCTCATTGGGTTCGACACTCTTACTTATCGAAAGGACTACGATTGATCCCCTATACTTGTGGGTCATCAAGGCTCTTTTCTAGCGCCGTTGCCGGGGAGTGAAGCGCTCATGGTAAGTGGAAATCGGTAAGGAAAAATTATTACTACGTGCTGAAATTTATTGTCACTTGTTACTATGGAGAACAATCCTTTGAGGGGTTTGTTCGGGGTAACTTCACCTCGACCGGAACCAAAATTAGTTACTGTAAGTGCATCTAGTGCCACCCCTAGTTGGTTTTGGAGTATTGACGACAAACCTGGTTGAGGGACTAATGTGTTTGTGAGAATTGCAGGATAACACAGGTAGTAGTCCCTCATTGATTCGGTTTACCTACCGGAGATGACCCCTAAAAATGTGTGAAGACATTGAAGACAATGGTGGTACGTGAAGATATTCACATGGAAGACTATGACATGAGAAGACATCGCATGAAGACTTTGGAGCGCGAAGACATAGTTGTTTCGTTGTTTCCTTTTTCTTCTTTGTTGAGTCATAGGAACCACCGTACTGTTAAGTAGGGTCCAAGTGAACACAGTCAGTGTGACTGAAGTGATGCTCAACCAAATCCTAAGTCTTCGAGCGAAGACTATGAGAGCAAATCTTATCCAGAGCTGGATGAGTCAGCTTTACTTGTAGCCCAAGTCAAGCTGCCGCGTGTGTTTAAAATCTGACCGTTGGAACACGTGTCAGTTCCTTAGTGACCCAGGGTCATTTCGGACAAATCAGGTTGGGTTGCCCAGTGGCTATAAATAGCCCACCCCCTACACCATAAATTGGTGGCTGCTCAGAGTTAGTACACGGCTTTTGTCGTTTGAGAGCAACCCACCTCCGAAGCATTTGAGAGAGAGATCCTTGCGAGGACAAAGCCCAAATCACCCAAAGCCCAAAGAGTGTTTGGCATCACTGAAGTCTTTCTGTCTGTGTGACCTGAAGACTTGTTACACTTGAGGACTGTGAATCCTCCAGCCGGTTAGGCGTCGCGTTCTGAGCATCCAAGAGTCATTGTGGATTGCCGGTGAACGAAGTCTGTGAAGGTTTGGAAGTCTACCTTGAAGACTTACCAGAGTGAGTGGGCGAGGACTAAGTGTCCTTAGCTCAAGGGGAATAAGGTGAAGACGCGGTCTTCTGAGTTGAATCTCAGCCTCCCTAACCAGACATACAGTTGTCACAGCAACTGGAACTGGTCCAACAAATCCTTGTCCTCTCCATGCAACTGGTTCTATCTCTTCCCTTACTTATTTACAGTTTATCTTCGTGAAGTCATTTGCATGCTTGCCTGATTTGTTTGACTTCACTGTGTGACGACTATTGTTGTTTGGCTTCATACCATCTTCCATCTTGATCCATACTACCTAGCTGCTAATAGTCTCCGTGTTATAGCTTCATTACTTGCTTGACTATGGCTTGTCTAGTGTAGTCTACCTTCCGCTGCATACCCTTAGGTTCATTTCTACTGTGTGTCTTCGAAACTCTCATGTTTTGAAGACTTTCATAAAAATCACCTATTCACCCCCCTCTAGTCGATAACTAGCACTTTCAATTGGTATCAGAGCAAGGTACTCCCTTGTTCTGTGTGATTCGGTTTAACCACCTAGAGTTTTAGCTATGTCGACTGCAGGGATAATCAAAGTCTCCGCTGCGTGCCCTATCTTCGATGGCACTGAATACCCCTACTGGAAGAATAAGATGCGCATGCATCTTGAAGCCATTGATGTCGACCTCTGGTATGTCGTCAAGAATGGCGTTCCCAAGACCGGTGAAGGTGTCACTCCTACTGATGTCAAGAAGTTCGTTCAATTGGATTCTACTGCCAAGAACATCATCTGTGGTCATCTGACCAAAGGACAGTATGGCCGTGTGAGTGCTCTGGAAACATCGAAGCTAGTCTGGGACTGGCTCTCCAAGGTCAACGAAGGCGTCTCAACTCAGAGGGCTCAAAGGATCAGTGTGCTTCGCAACCTCTTCAACCACTTCAAGAGACACGACAATGAGAACGTCCAGCTCACATTTGATCGCCTCACTGATATCACAAATGAGCTTCAGGCACTCGGCGCTACTGAGATCACCAAGCATGAAATCGTCAAGACACTTCTAAGATCACTTGACAGCTCGTTTGACACCCTAGCCTTGATGATACAAGAACACCCTGACTTCAAGACTCTCGATCCGTCTGACATACTTGAGAGGCTCAACACACATGAGTTTTAGCTATCTGAGAAACGAGATATCTATGGTCCCAACTATGGCCGAACTCGCGCTTTGAAGGCAAAGGCTGTTTCCTCATCTGAAGAAGAATCTGACTGCAGTTCTGATGATCCTGAAGACATTGGAAAGGAGCTTGCTATGCTTGTGAAGAAGTTCCAGAAATTCACGAAGAAGAAAGGCCTCAGAAAGTCTTCACGATCCAGCTCAAGAAATGATGAAGCTTCTACCCATGACCACAAGAAGAGAACATGCCACAAGTGCAAGAAACCTGGTCACTACATCTCTGAGTGTCCACAGTGGGACAATGAGAAGAAGAAGAAGAAGAAGAGCAAGGAATATGATTCTGATGACAAGAAGAAGAAGAAGAAGTCCTCAAAGTCTTATTCCAAGTCTTCATCGAAGTCTTCATCACACAAGAAGAGTTCATCTGGCAAGGCTCGTGCTTTTGTTGGCAAGGAGATGGATTATGAGGAGGAGTCTGCTTCTGAGGAGGCGGAGGTGGAGTCTGAGGAGGAGTCCGACTCTGGCGTTGCAAGTCTGGCTCTAGCTACAGCCTACGTTACCAAGTCCATCTTCAACACTGAAGACAATGGCTCCGTCACCAACATTGAGGCTAATGACAAGGACGACTCTGCTCCTACCTACTGCTTCATGGCACGTGGTGCCAAGGTAAAATCACGCGATGCTTACTTTCAAACATCAAGTGAAGATGACTCTGATTGTGAATCCAAACCTAGCTACAAAACACTTGCTAAAATTGCAACTGAACAACAGAAAGCTATGGAACATATTCAAAAACTGTTAGACAAAAGCAATGACCTGTTGGACGAGGAAATGACCCGATCTCAGTCCTTAATTGAAGACATCAAAAATCTTCATGTTAAGTACGAGGAACTTGAAAGTCGTCATGAAACGCTCTCAACAACTCATGAAAAGCTTTCCTACGATTATCTTCAAAGGAAGCAAGAGCTTGAGAAGTTGAGAACGATTCATGAAGATCTTCAAAAGGAGAACGAGTCACTTCGCGCTCAACAGACCAGTCCCGCTCAGGAAGGATTTGAACCACCATGTCTAAAATGCCTTGAGCGCGATAACGCTACCTCTGTTGCTGAATGTTCTGCTGCTACTACTGTTGCAATATCTTCAACTGCTGATGTGGTAACTAACCCCTCTGCTGAGGATACCACTACTATTGCTGATGAAAATGCTAGGTTGAAGACATTGCTTGAGACAGGGATGTACAAAAGTCTCAAAGGACATTAGACATTATGTGATGTCCTCAAAAAGCAGATTCTGAACCGAAACCCTGGGAAAGAGGGTGTTGGGTTCGAGAGGAAAATGAATGTTGATGGCTCTTACTGGAAGCCTGAGTAGTACCCCAAAACCACATGGGTTGCTGCAAAGGAACCTTCAGTGGATCCATCCACCTTATCTGGCTTCACTTGTGCTAACCCCATTATCATTGATGAATCCTTTGATGCAAACTATAAACTGTTTAAGAATCAAAAAGGTAAAGTGTTTACCAGGTATATTGGTACTAACTGCAGGAATGGGCCACCTATGAAGAAGATCTGGGTACCCAAAAGTTGTCTTGAGAATCTTCCTGTGAATGTCATCATGACACCGCCTGGGGAGAAGACAAACCCCAGAAAAAAGGCTTCATATGGTCCAAAGTCTTCATACAGACAGAGGACTCAACTGAGTCACCCTAACGCCAATGTTTTGCAGGGAAATTATACTCAGGCCCATGAATATGAGCGTGTTTCCTCAAACCGCTATGTTCATAGAAAAAGAACTTTTCTGCTTATTCTTATGAGTATTATTCTCCTCCTGCTAGGCTATTTGCTAGGGCTCCAAAGCCGAAGTTCTCAGATGCTGCACTTAGACTCATTGCTTCGAAGCCACCCCTGAAAATGTGGGTGGTGAAGACAACTTAACTCTCTTTTGCAGGGAAAGGTCTCCAGCCGGAAATCAAAGGCGTCCGACCCTATTGTTGGGGACCTAAAACATCTTGTGGGGCACAAGATAAAACGCCCAAATGGTCTTACTATGTATTTTGTTCCTGAATCGCTTGCCAATCATCCTATCTGTCCTAACCTTGATCTGAGCTTTGATAATCCGCTTGTTCGTCAAGTATTTATGCTTCACAATACTCTTGGTGAAGCCTATCACCCTAACTGTACTGTAGGGTACGACACCACATGCTTCAGAATGGATTATGGACAGTGGATGCACTAATCATATGACTGGTGATCGAAGTCTTTTGATGGATTCAACATTACGTCCATCTGACAAGAGCCACATCACATTTGCTGACACTGGTAAAAGCAAGGTATTGGGTCTAGGTAGAGTTGCAACCTCAAGGGATCAACACATGGATAAAGTGATGCTTGTTGAATCCCTTGGTTTCAACTTAATGTCTGTCTCAATGCTTTGTGATTTGAACATGATTGTGATATTTGGAAAATATCGTTGCCTTGTCCTAATGGAATCTGACAAGTCTCTAGTCTTTGAAGGGTATCGGAAAGATGATTTGTACATGGTAGATTTCACAGCAGGACCACAGCTGGCCGTATGTCTTCTAGCAAAAGCTTCAGAGTGCTGGCTCTGGCATCGGAGGCTAGGACATGCGGGCATGAGGAACCTGTACACTCTCCCGAAGAAGAAACACGTCATTGGCATCGAGGGCGTCAAGTTCAAGAAGGATCATCTGTGCGGTACCTGTGAAGCTGGAAAGATGACAAGGGCCAAGCATCCCTCGAAGACAATCATGACTACATCTCAACCCTTCGAGCTGCTTCATATGGATCTGTTTGGCCCTACTCACTACTGTACTCTCACTACCACTGCTTGCCTCTATGGATTCATCATTGTTGATGATTATTCTAGATATACATGGGTGCATATAATCCTCTACAAGAATGAAGTGCAGGATGTCTTCAGACGCTTCGCCAATCGTGCCATGACGAACTATGGCATCAAGATCAAGCACATCAGAAGCGACAACGGCACAGAGTTCAAGAACACAGGCCTCGACAATTATCTTGATACATTGGGCATCACTCATGAGTTCTCTGCTCCATACACACCTCAGCAGAATGGCATCGTGGAGCGCAAGAACAGGACACTCATTGAGACGGCTCGGACGATGCTTGATGAATACAAGACTCCAAGAAAGTTCTGGCCTGAAGCCATTGATACTGCATGCCATGTCATCAACCGTGTTTATCTTCACAAGCTTCTGAAGAAGACATCCTATGAGCTCCTAACTGGTAAGAAGCCAAATGTAAGCTACTTCAGAGTATTTGGTGCTAGGTGCTGGATCAAGGATCCTCATCACACTTCAAAATTTGCACCGAAAGCACATGAAGGTTTTATGCTTGGTTACGGAAAGGATTCGCACTCCTACAAAGTCTTCAACCTCTTTCACCATAAAGTGGTTGAGACTGTGGATGTGCGGTTCGATGAGACTAACGGCTCGCAAAGAGAGCACCTGCCAAATGTGCTAGATGAAGTCCCTCCTAGTGAATCAATCAAGCTTATGGGTACTGGAGAGATCATACCCTCTGAGGCACAGGCTGAAGAGGAGCTTATCATTTCTGCGCCTAATCAACCTGAAGACAATGCTCAGCCTGAAGCAAATCATCAAAATGAAGACAATGATCAGCAAGAGCAAAATCTTCGTCCAGTTCATCCTCGTGTTGCAAATGAAGTACAGATTGAGAAGATAATTGATAGCATCAATGCACCAGGTCCTCTCACTCGTTCAAGAGCAACACAGCTAGCAAATTTCTGTGGGCACTTTGCATTCGTCTCAATATCTGAACCCAAGAAAGTTGCTGAAGCCTTCATGGAACCTGAATGGATTCAAGCTATGCAAGAAGAGCTTCAACAGTTCGAGCTGAACAATGTGTGGGAATTGGTCAAGCGTCCTGATCCTCGCAAGCACAACATCATAGGCACCAAATGGATATATCGCAACAAGCAAGATGAGCATGGTCAAGTTGTCAGAAACAAGGCTCGTCTCGTTGCTCAAGGATACACTCAAGTTGAAGGAATTGACTTCGATGAAACATTTACTCCGGTGGCTAGGCTTGAAGCTATTCGCATACTACTAGCCTATGCCAACCATCATAACATCCTTCTGTATCAAATGGATGTGAAGAGTGCCTTTCTCAATGGCAAGATTGAAGTAGAAGTGTATGTTGCACAACCACCTGGCTTTGAAGATCCAAAACATCCTGACATGGTATACAAGCCCAACAAGGCACTGTATGGCCTCGAACAAGCCCCTCGTGCTTGGTATGACACACTCAAAGACTTCCTGAAGAGCAAAGGCTTCAAACCTGGTTCCCTGGATCCCACACTCTTCACGAAGACATATGATGGTGAACTGTTTGTGTGCCAAATCTATGTGGATGACATTATCTTCGGCTGCACCAATCAGAAATACAGTGATGAGTTTGGACACATGATGCAAGAGCAATATCAGATGTCCATGATGGGTGAGCTGAAGTTCTTCCTTGGTCTTCAAATTCGTCAGCAAAGCAACGGCATCTTCATATCTCAAGAGAAATACCTCAAAGACTGCCTGAAGAAGTTTGGAATGCAAGACTGCAAAGGTTACACGACGCCAATGCCAACCAAAAGTCATCTGGGTCCTGACGCAAATGGTAAAGAGTTCGATCAAAAGGTATACCACTCCATGATTGGTTCTTTACTTTATTTATGTGCATCTAGGCCAGATATCATGCTTAGTGTTTGCATGTGTGCTCGATTCCAAGTGGCACCAAAGGAATCGCATCACTTAGCTATGAAGCGAATTCTTCGATATTTGGCTTACACCCCAACGCTAGGATTATGGTATCCAAAGGGCTCAGAGTTTGATCTAGTTGGATTCTCGGATGCTGATTATGCTGGTGACAAAGTGGATCGCAAGTCTACATCAGGCACATGTCACTTTCTGGGACGATCACTTGTCTGTTGGTCTTCAAAGAAGCAGAACTGTGTATCTCTCTCCACTACTGAATCTGAATACATTGCTGCTGGATCTTGCTGCGCTCAGCTTCTATGGATGAAGCAAACTCTCAAGGACTATGGCATCCATCTGAAGCAAGTACCACTCTACTGCGACAATGAAAGCGCCATCAAGATTGCCAACAACCCAGTTCAGCACTCAAAGACAAAGCACGTTGAAATTCGTCATCACTTTCTCAGAGATCATGTCATGAAGGAAGATATTGATATCATACACGTTAACACTGAAGAGCAATTGGCAGATATCTTCACAAAGCCCTTGGATGAGAAAAGGTTTTGCAAGTTGCGGTGTGAGCTAAATATCTTGGAATCCTCAAATGTCCTATGATTAGGCACACATCCTAACACTTATGCATATTGATGACTTAGATGTGCAACACACGAAGTAATGTATATCTTCAATCTATGAATACACACACTCTAAGTGTGAATACATTAATACGGAATTTGACTTCGGAGCGCCACGATACTTGTGCGCCGTGTCTGGGTCTAATACTTCCAATACGGTGGGTAACGCCACCACCAAACTTTTGTTTGGAGTGTTTCATTTGGAGTTACATCTGCTAAGTCTTCACATTTGATTTATCTTCAACATTGATTTGTCTTCACGTTGATCTTCACTTTGTTAACTTAGTCTTACTCAGATATATACATATATTTGTGTTCTGTCCTCTACAGCATTCACTTATAGCTATGTCTTCTTGTTTGAATCTTTTGATCTAAGTGAATGTGATCGGACCCTTACCTCTTCTATGCTTCTACCTCAAATTCTATCTATCCAAATCATATGCATTCTATTGAAACCGTCGAATGTCTTCTCTACATCCTTGTCAGCAGGAGATACAAAGACAAAAGTTGAATCTGTTTTAAATGCCATATTCTCATTGCCTGAAACCCGGCGAAGCCGGAACGACCACCCGACAGTCCAGGCGTGCGTGGGAACATGGAACAACTTCCAATGTGTTGCATGTTTGCCACGTGTCCATCTGATGTGAACCGCCAGGGGCACCTGCGTAATTGCGCTGTGCTGTCCCTCTCCTTATAAATGCACATCTCATCGCGGTCAAAATACTTCTTCCACCTCTCCACCTCACACAAACCCTAGCGCCACCGCTAGCTCTTGACGACGCCGGCGACGAAGTGCTTAGCTACCGCGACCTCACCGACGCCGTCCTCACGCCGGCCGCGGACCTCTTGTCCTTCGCCGCCGCTGTAGGTGTCTTCCGTCGCCAAGTTAGGGCACGGAAGATCGAACTGCTCGGCCTCCTACTTCTCTTCGTCTAGCAGTTCTTCATGTGGTAAATAAAACCTCCTTTTTACTGTCTTTTTGATCCGATAGATTCATCCTACCTTACCAAAAGTAGTTTTTATGCCTACAAAATTGAATCTATCCCATTCTGCATCTCATATCATGCCTAGTATATTCACTTATGCTTCACAAACAAGTTAGATTCCTCACTTGTACCTATTCTTGGATTCGTACAAATCTGGAACCAACTCTCAACAAATAAGTGAATGTCTTCGCGCTATGAGGTCAATGTCTTCAAACTGATTTATCTTCAAAATCTTCTGAGAATGCATATGACCTCTTCCCCTTCCCTCGCATCTCTAATGCTGTCACAGGTACATGTCCGTGGGAGAATCCCTTGGTTCTCATAGTCTGCATTCATTTGCAGAATTCATACAACGTCACATCAATTCTCCCGAAGCCAGTTCTTGTCTGACCAGCAGACGGAAGCCTTTGCAAGCTTTGAAGCAATTCAGTTTGAATTTTATGACCACTGAAAAGTCAGCAAGAAAGGGCGGCAGACAGCGCCGCGGGGACACATCAAAGGACCTACCCGAAGATCTCTATGAGCTATATAAAACAGATCCTGAAGAGAGCTATGGCCAATGAAAAACGAGAATCCAATGGATTCGCAGATACTGGGCTGAGGAATGGTTCAAGTACAGATTTGTCACTGCTGAGTATGCAGAGAAAAATGCCATCAAGAGACCTTGGGGAGATATCTTATACAAAAATCTTCAACCCAAGTCCAAGTCCGAAGCCATTGCTCAAGGCTTCTACCCTTGCATGGTTCGTGGCCACAGCCTGCTGATGCCGACCCATCTTCTCTGTTATGGTGTCGTGAAGACAATCTGTTCAAGCGCAACTATAAGTTTGCCAAGGATTCTGCTGTGAAGAATAAGAAGTGTCTCGGATGCAACTTCAATCCAGGTCCTTCTGCTCCTAGGGCTGATGGCACACGAGATGCCAATCCCAATGTCATCGGCCCCTTCGACAACTTTGATGGTTTTCTCTCCTACATCGCCGCTCAGAGGGCCACAGTGGATCAGTCTGGAGATGATGTTGATTCTGATGAAGCTCCTGCTCCGACGAAGCCACAAAAGCAAAAGAAACCTAAGGCTTCGAAACCTGCTGCTGTACCAAGCGCTTCGCGTGCGAAGCCACTGGCCACTGCTCCTCCTGCAGCAAGTGTGCAGTCTGAAGATCTTTCTCGTGTCTCTAAGAAGACAGAGAAGCCCTAGAAGAAAATTGTCAAGAGTTCTGGACAAGCACTGACCCCAGCTGCCGTTCTTAGGAACGAGAATGAAGCCATTGATCTGTCAAGTGACGAAGATCTTGGTGATGATGCTCTTGAGATGCTGATAAAGAGTAAGCAAGAGGCGGAGATCTTCAACGATCTGCCCCTCTTCGATGTGAACATCTTGAACAACTTCATTGATGAGTGGTTTGAAAACCCAAGCGTCAACATCGATGATCTTGAGCTTCCCATTGGCATCAGTGTCTCTTTCCATAGTGCCATTGCAAATGAGCTGGCTCTGGGCCAGAAAATTGTTGAACTGAAGAACAAAATTGACTATGAGAAGGCTCAGTTCAAGAAGCACATGGCCAAGCTCAGCGTGGCTGATGTTCAAAACTTCAAGCAGATGCTACATGACCTCAAAGAGCAGTTTCAACAGAAACGTGAAGCAGCAAAAGGATCAAGAGAACGTATGAAGCTCTCCGCTGCAAAATGTGTTCAAGCTCACAATGAAGCTGAGAAGCGCAAGGCTCTTGGGCGTCCTGGCATAGACCCCAAGATAGCTGCCAAGAAGAAGAAGGCTGCTGTAGCCCAAGCTGAAGCATCAGCGCAGGGAGCACCTCGCATTGTCTTCCCTGCCAGCATGACATGCTCGAAGCCTAAGGTCCCCACAGTAGCTTCAGAACTCAAGAAAACAAGGGCAGCTAAAGCCGAAGCCAGAAAGCGCAAGAACAAGAACACCACTGATGATGCACCACAGACCAAGAAGAGGAAGACGAAGTCTTCAAAGAAAGATCGGGCTGCTCCCACAGAGCCCCTTGTCGTCGAGCCAATCTCAGTTGCTCGTCCTGTGTCTGAACACCAAGATCGTCAGTTAATAGTTCACGAGCTTGCTTTCAAAGAGGCTCCTGAAGCTGAAGACATTCCAGCTGTTGACCCTACCGCAGCTGAAGACATTGGTTCCCAAGACAATGTAGATGATGATGAAGTCCTTCCTCAGAAAGAGCACCACCTGGTATCATCGCCTGTTCTCACGAACAGCGAACTCATCAGAATTGGTCGTCCTTTGACGCCAATTGCTCAGGATGATTCATGGGCTGATCGCCCTCAAGACTCCCCCTATCAAGAAGAATCACCAAGTACTCCACCACCTCAAGTCACCACATCGGTGCTTGATGATGACGACTATGTGGCACACCCAACTCCCTCTCCGGACGCGTCGCCCGCATTCCGCAGGCTTCGCAAAGGACCAAGGCCACGAGTCGATCTGTCGAGCGTTCCAGAAGGAGAAGAGCACCACAACTCAGTATCACGACAAGTGTTTCCTGAAGCCACTCCAACTGCGAATGTCTCTGTGTCTGAAGCCAAAGCTGCTGAAGACATTCCGGCTGCAACAACCGATGACAATCAAGAACCGCGTCATGAAGAAGAGCGTGTTGTCACACCCCCTACCAACCAAGAAGTTGTTCTCGAGGAGAACGTGTCTGTGCCCGACCCTCCAGCCACTCATGTGGAAGTTGAAAATACAGAGGCGGCCACCAACACCAATACTGAAGCCAATGATGTTATCATGGCTGAAGCTAATGTGGCGCCTAAAGTGATCGTGGCACCTGAAGCCAATATTGCACCTGAAGCCATTGTGCAACTTAAAGCCCATGTCAATGCCGATGCTCTTGTACCACCTCCAAGGCCTCATACTATTGAGCTAGCATTTGATCGCGGCCAACCTGTCATGGTTCGTTGGCCTATTCTGGTTCCTCCTCCTGCTCCCGGACCTCAATTTGACTATCATTTGGAGCACAGGCCTCAGGTCCAGAAGCCAAAACCGAGGCTGCCCAGGTTTCCAGGTACATCAACTGCACCAGGATCGTTTAATGTGAATGGCTTCATTGCACACAATACCTTCTTTGATAGCGCCAAGAACCCATACTCGACGCGAAGAATTTCATCTGATCGGTTCTGGAGCTACCTGCAGCGCAGTTATTATTCTTGTGTTCTTTACAATCAAGGGCGCATTTTTCCTCATATGCGACTAGACTGCGAAGCCATTGCTGGCCTGCCCTGCTTGGAAGAAGCCCTCGACTGCTTCAGAGATGCAGGCCTTCTACAATTTGTGACCGACCAAGAACATTGGAATGAAGAGCTTCTGTTACAATTCTATGCCACCCTCCACATTCGCGGCTACAACAGGGATCCGAAGACATGGGTCCTTGAGTGGATGACAGGCAATGTACACCATGAAGCCAAAGCTCTTGATATCATTGAGCTCACTGCCTTGCCCACTCCAGGTGAACTCTATGAACCTGGTTGTCAGCTTCACCGCAATGCTTTGGAGAGCATCTTCCAGAAGCCTGAGCCAAACATGAGCCAAATGCTAAGCATGATGAAGCCACTGCCACAAGATGCTGAGTATCCCAAGGAATTCTTTGTTGAAGACCTCGAGTATCTGCCCCGCACTATTTATCATATCATCAGGCGAACTCTATGGCCTGTCAAAGGACATTCTCTTGAAGCGAAGCTTGAAGGAGCAATGAAGACATTGGTTTTCTATATTCTCAATGGCATCAGCTTCAATGCTCAAGACTTCTTCATCAGGCAATTGGCTGCATCTGGTTCTGATCTATTTGTTCTGAAGTTTTATGCTCCATGGGTAATGCGCCTCATCAAGCTTCACTCTGCTATCAACTATCAGCCCTCTGCGCGCAACCACATTATCTTCTTACCAGAGGTAGATATGTCTGTCGAAGCCATATACCCAGAACCTGCCAAGGAGCCAATTTATCTTCACAATGTCGATCGTCAAAGTTTCACGCAACCTATTGAAGGTGTTCTGGCTGCAACTCGAGTTTATCCTCTGGCTGGTAATACACGTGCACCTCATCGTGCCCATACTGAAGCCACTGAGAGCACTATTGCTCAAAGGCCTCGGAAGCGATCTCGTGTTCTCAATGACCGAGAGCTTCTCATCGCCCTGCACCAAAAACAGGATAAGCATCATGACTGGCTGAAGCATCAGATGCAAAGTCTCTTGGTGGATGTTAATCGCATTCGAAATCATGCCACCAAGAACGCATTTGTCACTCATGAAACCTGTCGGCGGTCGTGGAAGAGTCTGACATTGCTGTGCTCTGAAGATGATCTTCAACAAGATGGCTTCACAAAGAGATTCAAGTTTGACTCCACTCCTCCCAGAAATGCTTTCTTGCGCCGGACTCCCTCACTCGAAGACTGTGAGTACTCATCCTCAGCGGCCACTGTCAATGCCAGAGTCATCGATGATGAAGATGATGCTACTTCTCCGCGTATCAACACTGCACCAAGTACTTCTGCACCACCGGACACCAACGTCGACCCTGCAGCTTCACCTACTCCTCATGGGAACGAGTAGAAGCTCTATGTCTTCAAACCTTTTTGGTCCTTACTGACAAAAGGGGGAGAAGCATATGAGTTGATAGTCTTCAAGCGGGTCCATATGGGTGGTTGCTATACTTTTGCCAAGTGCTTACAACTCTCGCTTTTGATACATTTGGTTCTTTGAGTTGTAACACTTAAACTTGATGGTTGTCTGCAATCTTTTCTGTCAACTATGTGATGCGATGATAGATTCCGCACGAAGTCATTTTGCAGACGTCCATTTTTCATTACGCATGTCATTATCTTCGTTATATCTTTTCATGCATGATGAATTGTCTTCATAAGTTGAAGAGGATCTCCACAAGTACAACCTGCCATGTGCATTTGCATTCCAAAGCAAAACACTTATATGCACATCTTCAGGGGGAGCCTTTTGCTACTTATGAAGACAATATCTCAATCCTTTACAATTTCACATACTTTTATCCCCATTGAAAACTTCAACCAGTTTGTCATCAATCACCAAAAAGGGGGAGATTGTAAGTGCATCTAGTGCCACCCCTAGTTGGTTTTGGAGTATTGACGACAAACCTGGTTGAGGGACTAATGTGTTTGTGAGAATTGCAGGATAACACAGGTAGTAGTCCCTCATTGATTCGGTTTAGCTACCGGAGATGACCCCTAAAAATGTGTGAAGACATTGAAGACAATGGTGGTACGTGAAGATATTCACATGGAAGACTATGACATGAGAAGACATCGCATGAAGACTTTGGAGCGCGAAGACATAGTTGTTTCGTTGTTTCCTTTTTCTTCTTTGTTGAGTCATAGGAACCACCGTACTGTTAAGTAGGGTCCAAGTGAACACAGTCAGTGTGACTGAAGTGATGCTCAACCAAATCCTAAGTCTTCGAGCGAAGACTATGAGAGCAAATCTTATCCAGAGCTGGATGAGTCAGCTTTACTTGTAGCCCAAGTCAAGCTGCCGCGTGTGTTTAAAATCTGACCGTTGGAACACGTGTCAGTTCCTTAGTGACCCAGGGTCATTTCGGACAAATCAGGTTGGGTTGCCCAGTGGCTATAAATAGCCCACCCCCTACACCATAAATTGGTGGCTGCTCAGAGTTAGTACACGGCTTTTGTCGTTTGAGAGCAACCCACCTCCGAAGCATTTGAGAGAGAGATCCTTGCGAGGACAAAGCCCAAATCACCCAGAGCCCAAAGAGTGTTTGGCATCACTGAAGTCTTTCTGTCTGTGTGACCTGAAGACTTGTTACACTTGAGGACTGTGAATCCTCCAGCCGGTTAGGCGTCGCGTTCTGAGCATCCAAGAGTCATTGTGGATTGCCGGTGAACGAAGTCTGTGAAGGTTTGGAAGTCTACCTTGAAGACTTACGAGAGTGAGTGGGCGAGGACTAAGTGTCCTTAGCTCAAGGGGAATAAGGTGAAGACGCGGTCTTCTGAGTTGAATCTCAGCCTCCCTAACCAGACGTACAGTTGTCACAGCAACTGGAACTGGTCCAACAAATCCTTGTCCTCTCCATGCAACTGGTTCTATCTCTTCCCTTACTTATTTACAGTTTGTCTTCGTGAAGTCATTTGCATGCTTGCCTAATTTGTTTGACTTCACTGTGTGACGACTATTGTTGTTTGGCTTCATACCATCTTCCATCTTGATCCATACTACCTAGCTGCTAATAGTTTCCGTGTTATAGCTTCATTACTTGCTTGACTATGGCTTGTCTAGTGTAGTCTACCTTCCGCTGCATACCCTTAGGTTCATTTCTACTGTGTGTCTTCGAAACTCTCATGTTTTGAAGACTTTCATAAAAATTGCCTATTCACCCCCCCTCTAGTCGATAACTAGCACTTTCAGTTACCCCTCAACCTACTGCACCTACTGAAAATATTGGTTATGAAATTCCTTCGGGTATGATAGAACAACTGCTAGCTATTCCTTATGCAGGAGATGGAACCGAACGTCCTGATATGCACTTGATATATGTGGATGAAATTTGTGGATTATTTAAGCTTGCAGGTTTACCCGGAGATGAAGCTAAGAAGAAGGTTTTCCCTTTATCTTTGAAGGGAAAAGCATTGGCATGGTATAGGCTATGCGATGATATTGGATCTTGGAACTAGAATCGATTGAAATTGGAATTTCACCAAAAAAATATCCTATGCATTTAGTTCATCGTGATCGGAATTTTATATATAATTTTTGGCCTCATGAAGGAGAAAGTATCGCTCTAGCTTGGGGGAGGCTTAAGTCAATGTTATATTCATGCCCCAATCAAGAGCTCTCGAGAGAAATTATTATTCAGAATTTTTATGCTCGGCTTTCTCGTGATGAAAAATCCATGCTTGATACTTCTTGTACTGGTTCCTTTATGAAGAAGACTATTGAATTCAGGTGGGATCTTTTAGAAAGAATTAAACGTAACTCTGAAGATTAGGAACTCGACGAAGGTAAAGAGTCAGGTATTAAGCTTAAGTATGATTGTGTTATATCTTTTATGAATACTGATGCTTTTCAAAAGTTTAGCACTAAATATGGACTTGACTCTGAGATAGTAGCCTCCTTTTGTGAATCTTTTGCTACTCATGTTGATCTCCCTAAGGAGAAGTGGTTTAAATATCACCCACCAATTAAGGAAGAAATTAAAGAACCGGTAATAGCTAAAGATGAAACTATTATTTATAATGTTGATCCAGTTGTTCTTACTGCTTATATTGAAAACCCACCTTTCCCTGTTAGGATAAAGGAACATGCTAAGGTTTCAACTGTGGTTAATAAAAGTAATATAAGAGCACCTAAACCTGCTGAACAAATCAAAGTAGAACCTAGTGTTGCTATGGTTAAAAATCTCCTGGTAGAAAATATAGATGGGCATGTTATTTACTTCTGTGATGAAGCTACTAGAATTGCTAAACCCGACGAAAAAGATAAACATAGACCTATTGTTGGCATGCCTGTTGTCTCAGTCAAAATAGGAGATCACTGTTATCATGGTTTATGTGACTTAGGTGCTAGCGCGAGTGCTATTCCTTTTACCTTATATCAAGAAATTATGAATGATATAGCACCCGCTGAAATAGAAGACATAAATGTTACTATTAAACTTGCTAATAGAGACACCATCACACCACTTGGGATTGTTAGAGATGTTGAAGTCTTGTGTGGGAAAATAAAATATCCTACTAATTTTCTTGTTCTTGGTTCCCCACAAGATGACTTTTGTCCCATTATCTTTGGTAGACCTTTCTTGAACACCGTTAATGATAAAATAGATTGTGAGAAACAAACCGTCGGTGTAAGTTTTGGTGATGAGTCTCATGAGTTTAATTTTTCTAAGTTTAGTAGAAAGCATCATAAGAAAGAATTACCTAGTAAGGATGAAATAATTGGTCTTGCTTCTATTGTTGTGCCTCCTACTGATCCACTAGAACAATATTTGCTAGACCATGAAAATGATATGCATATGCATGAAAGAAATGAGATAGATAAAAATTTCTTTGAACAACGACCTCTGCTTAAACACAATTTGCCTATTGAAACTCTAGGAGGTCCTCCTCCACCTAAAGGTGATCCTGTGTTTGAACTAAAACAATTGTCTGACACTCTGAAATATGCTTATCTTGATGAGAAAAAGATATATCCTGCTATTATTAGTGCTAACCTTTCAGAACATGAAGAAGAAAGATTATTAAAGGTTCTGAAGAAGCACCGAGCTGCTATTGGATATACTCCTGATGATCTTAAGGGCATTAGTCCCACTCTCTGTCAGCACAAGATTAATATGGAACCTGATGTTAAACCCGTTATTGATCACCAACGATGTTTAAATCCTAAAATGAAAGAAGTGGTAAGAACTGAAATATTGAAGCTTCTGGAAGCAGGTATAATCCATCCCATAGCTGATAGTAGATGGGTAAGTCCTGTTCATTGTGTCCCTGGAAGGGAGGTATTACTGTTGTTCCTAATGATAAAAATGAACTCATTCCACAAAGGATTGTCACTGGTTATAGAATGGTAATTGATTTTAGAAAATTAAATAAAGCTACTAGAAAAGATCATTACCCTCTACCTTTTATTGATCAAATGTTAGAAATACTATCTAAGCACACACACTTTTGTTTTCTCGATGCATATTCTGGGTTTTTTCAAATACCAGTTTTACAACCTGATCAAGAGAAAACCACCTTTACTTGTCCTTTTGGAACTTATGCCTATAGACGTATGCCTTTTGGTCTATGTAATGCACCTGCTACCTTTCAAAGATGTATGACTGTTATATTCTCTGATTTTTGTGAAAAGATTGTTGAGGTTTTCATGGATGATTTTTTCGTTTACGGAACTTCTTTTGATGATTGCTTAAGCAACCTTGATCGAGTTTTGCTGAGATGAGAGCAAACTAATCTTGTCTTGAATTGGGAGAAGTGCCACTTTATGGTTAATGAAGGTATTGTCTTGGGACATAAAATTTTTGAACGAGGTATTAAAGTGGATAAAGCTAAGTTGATGCAATTGAGAAAATGCCATGTCCTAAAGATATCAACGGTATTCGTAGTTTCCTCGGTGATGCTGGTTTCTTTAGGAGATTTATTAAAGACTTCTCTAAAATTTCTAGGCCTCTTACAAATCTTTTACAAAAGGATGTTCCATTTGTTTTTGATGATGATTGTGCAAAAGCCTTTGAAACACTTAAGAAAGCCTTAATTTCTGCACGTATTGTTCAACCACCTGATTAGAACTTGCCTTTTGAAATTATGTGTGATGCTAGTGATTATACTTTTGGTGCTGTTCTAGGACAAAGAGTTGATAAGAGATTAAATGTTATTCATTATGCTAGTAAAACTCTAGACAGTGCCCAACGCAATTATGCTACTACTGAAAAAGAATTTTTAGCAGTGGTGTTTGCTTGTGATAAATTCAGATCTTACATTGTTGATTCTAAAGTGATTGTTCACACTGATCATGCTGCTATAAAATATCTTTTGGAAAAGAAAGATGCCAAACCTAGACTCATTAGGTGGGTTCTCTTGCTACAAGAATTTGACTTACATATCACTGATAGAAAGGGAGCTGAGAACCCCGTAGCTGATAACTTGTCTAGGTTAGAAAATATTCTTGATGACCCACAACCTATTAATGATAGTTTTCCTGATGAACAATTAGCTGCAATAAATGTTTCTCATAACACTCCTTGGTATGCTGACTATGCTAATTACATTATTGCTAAATATTTACCACCTAGCTTCACGTACCAACAAAAGAAAAAAAATTCTTCTATGATTTAAGACATTACTTTTGGGATGACCCACATCTTTATAAAGAAGGAGTAGATGGTATTATTAGACGTTGTGTACCTGAGCATGAACAGGGACAAATCCTATGGAAAAGTCACTCCGAAGCTTATGGAGGACATCATGCGGGAGACAGAACTACTCACAAGGTATTGCAATCTGTTTTTTATTGGCCTACTCTCTTCAAAGATGCCCGTAAGTTTCTTTTATCCTGTGATGAATGTCAAAGAATTGGTAATATTGGTAAGCGTCAAGAAATGCCTATGAATTATTCACTTGCTGTTGGGGGTTTTGATTACATGGGACCTTTTCCTTCCTCTAATGGGTACACTCATATTTTCGTTGTTGTTGATTATGTTACTAAGTGGGTAGAAGCTATTCCAACTAGTAGTGCTGATCACAACACCTCTATTAAGATGCTTAAGGAAGTGTTTTCCCAAGGTTTGGAGTCCCTAGATATTTAATGACTGATGGTGGTTCACACTTTATTCATGGTGCTTTCCGTAAAATGCTTGCTAAGTATGATGTTAACCATAGAATTGCATCCCCCTATCATCCTCAGTCTAGTGGTCAAGTTGAACTTAGCAATAGAGAAATAAAATTAATTTTACAAAAAAAACTGTCAATAGGTCCCGAAAGAATTGGTCTAAGAAATTAGATGATGCACTTTGGGCTTATAGAACATCATATAAAAATCCTATGGGTATGTTTCCTTATAAAATGGTTTATGGAAAAGCTTGTCATTTGCCTCTTGAGCTAGAACATAAAGCTTATTGGGCAATTAAAGAACTCAATTACAATTTCAAACTTGCCGGTGAAAAGAGTTTATTTGATATCAGCTCACTAGATGAATGGAGAACCCAAGCTTATGAAAATGCCAAGTTATTTAAAGAAAAAGTTAAGAGATGGCATGACAAAAGAATCCAAAAGCGGGAGTTCAAAGTTGGAGAATATGTTCTTTTGTACAACTCTTGTTTCAGATTCTTTGAGGGAAAACTCCTCTCCAAATGGGAAGGACCCTATGTTATCGAGGAGGTTTATCGATCTAGAGCCATCAAAATAAATAATGCCGAAGGTACTAACCCAAAGGTTGTCAATGGGCAAAGGATAAAACATTATATCTCAGGTACGCCCATTAATGTTGAAAGGAATATTATCCAAACTATGACACCGGAAGAACACATAAAGGAAACTTTCCGGAACACTCCAGAATCATAAAAAAAGAGGAGGTATGTGATACGGTAAGTAAACGGACTCCGAAAAATCCGCAAAAATACTTTCTGTCAGTTTTGGAATATATTAAAAATTAGGAAAATAAGAAATATCCAGGAAGGTAACCCTGGTGGGCACAAGACACCAGGACGCGCCTGGCGTCAGTTTTGGAATATATTAAAAATTAGGAAAATAAGAAACAGCCTGGAAGGTAACCCTGGTGGGCACAAGACACCAGGGCACGCCTGGCTTGCCAGGCGCGCCCAGGTGGGTTGTGCCCACCTCGGGTACCTTCCGGACTCCGTTTTTCTTCCGTTTGCTTGTTTCCCAAGATAAAAAATCTTTATATACCCCCCGAACCTATTGATCACCGTATCGCGGAGAAATCTTCTGTTTTCTTTTCTTGCTGTTTTCTGATAGATCTAATCCACCATGGCCGCTTCGAGCTCCTCCAAGGACAAGTTCTTCGAGAACGTCATCAACCCATATTTGTGGGAGGTGAGGCAGCACCCTCAAGCTATCGAGATGCGTGAGGGGGTGCTCCACATCCGCGATGTGCAAGGTTCCAAAGGGACAGGAACCGTGGAGGCCAGTCTTGAAGTTATGGAGCAGGAGGTCTTCCGGTGCAAGGGGATGGTGGAACGTGGACTCAATGACAATCACCTCATGACCGCAGACTACACCCGTGATCTCAAGGTGGATGGCAAGTCCATGAAGGACATCGTCTTCACCTTCAACAAGCAAATCAACTTTCTCCAAAGCTAGATCTACGATCTCCAAAACCAAGTCTTTGAATATGAAGCAAGGTTTAAAGGTATGAGTTTGGCTGCCAGTTGCAGGACCCGCGAAACTCACTCTTCCTCCTATGATGGTGAGCCCTTGCCATGGAAACCTGAGGATAAGATTGCTACCACTTCATCACCACCACCTCCTTCTTCATCACCAAAGGAAACTTGAGTATCAGGTATGGGCACTCCCCTTGGCTTGTGCCAAGCTTGGGGGAGGTGCCCCGGTATCGTATCACCTCCACTATCTTTTGCCTTTACTTATCTTAGTTTGATCCTCAGTTATCTTTTGCTTTAGTTGAATAAAAGTTTAGTTCGATCCTTTCTTTTCGAGTGTTTGCTTAGTGATCTATCCTTGTAATCATGTGCGAGATTTATAATAAAATTTAGTTTGAGTTTTGTTTTCTTTACTTTCATGTTCAATAAAAAGAAAGGAAATAAAAGAAAAAGATCATATGCTAATCTTATGGTAAGTAATGACATCACATAAGGAAGAGTATAAGTAGAAAATTTTATTAGAGATTTACAAACATAGCATTGGTCAATGATGCAATTCATGAAAGAATTAATAAGGGAAGAGAAGATTCACATGCAACTACACTATCTTGGACATCTTTTGTGATTGTGAGTCCCCATCAAAATATTATATGCCAAAATTGTTGACGTTCGACAAGAAAGACAACGTAATGATTTATGTTTGTCCATATTCACATAGAAGTTATATTGTCATAGATCCTTTAACATGTGGTGCTTGTCCCCCATCTTTGCTAGCCAAAAATTCTGCACTAAGTAGAGATACTACTTGTGCATCCAAAAACCCTTAAACCCAAATCTTGTTTTGAGAGTCCACCATACCTACCTATGGATTGAGTAAGATCCTTCAAGTAAGTTGTCATCGGTGCAATAAGGCAATACAAATTGCTTCCAAAAGTGTTGGATCATTTAGTGTAAGAGAAAATTGAGCATTGTGCGAACTTGTGATGGCAAAGAATAAAAGCGACAGACTGCATAATAAAGGTTGCTATCATAAGGGGCAATATAACGTGACATTCTTTTGCACTAAGAGATTGAGCATACGAACAAATAAGCGCATGGCAACCTCTGCTTCCCTCTGCGAAGGGCCTATCTTTTACTTTTATGTATTTACTTTTATGCAAGAGTCAAAGTATTTATCTCTATTCCTTTTTATTTTCTCTTTTGGCAAGCACCATGTGGTGAGGAAAGATCTAGGCACATATATCCAGTTGAATATGAGTGGGCATGAGTTATTATTGTTGACATCACCCTTGAGGTGAATACGTTGGGAGGCGGGACTATAAGCCCCTATCTTTCTATGTGTCCGGTTGAAACTTTTTGCTCATGTGTATGCAGTGAGTGTTAGCAATCATAGAAGACTATATGATGGTCGAGTATGTGGACTTGCCTAAAGGCTCCGATACGTGACCCTTCCTGAAAAGATGATGAATTGTAGTTGCAAAGTTGACTGAGAACATAGTTTGTTGGGTTTCAATAGAGTTTATGCTTTATACTTCGATGTTGTGATGAATTGTTACTTGTTCATGAGAAGTCTATGATAAAAGTTCTATGATAAAGTTTTATGTTAAAATTTGTTGCTGTTATAATAATATACATGATGTTTCTATGTCCGTATTTTGTTTTTATCGACACCTCTCTCTCTAAGCATGTGGACATGTTTTTCGATTTCAGTTTTCGCTTGAGGACAAGCGAGGTCTAAGCTTGGGGGAGTTGATACGTCCATTTTGCATCATGTTTTCCTACTGTTATTTATATTGTTTTTATGTATAATAATGCTTTTTGGAGTAATTCTAATGCCTTTTCTCTCATAATATGCAAGGTTCACA
This sequence comes from Thinopyrum elongatum, assembly GCA_011799875.1. Classification (NCBI taxonomy): domain Eukaryota; kingdom Viridiplantae; phylum Streptophyta; class Magnoliopsida; order Poales; family Poaceae; genus Thinopyrum; species Thinopyrum elongatum. The sequence continues at coordinate 604,178,208 of CM022301.1, forward strand.
CAAGGAGGGAGAATACCAGTAGCTGGAATTCTGGACCTGAAAAAGCTACGTCAGGCCACCTATTCTGCACAACTCCAAATGAGCTGAAACTTCACGGAGATTTTTTATGGAATATATAAGAATTATTGGAGCAAATAACTACCAGAGGGGGCCCACGAGGTGGGCACAACACACCTGGGCGCCAGGGAGCCCAGGCGCGCCCTGGTGGGTTGTGCCCTCCTCGGCTGGTGCCCTTCTTCTGGTATATAAGTCAATTTGACTTAGAAAAAAATAAGGAGAGGACTTTCGGGACGAAGCGCCACCGTCTCGAGGCGGAACTTGGGCAGGAGCACTTTTGCCCACCAGCGGAGCGATTCCGCCGGGGGAACTTCCCTCCCGGAGGGGGAAATCGTCGTCATCATCATCACCAACAACTCTCCCATCTTGGGGAGGGCAATCTCCATCAACATCTTCAACAGCACCATCTCCTCTCAAACACTAGTTCTTCTCTTGTGTTCAATCTTTGTACCGGAACCTTAGATTGGTGCTTTTGGGTGACTAGTAGTGTTGATTACAACTTGTAGTTGATTACTATATGGTTTATTTGGTGGAAGATTATATGTTCAGATCCATTATGCTATTTAATACCCCTCTGATCTTGAGCATGATTATCATTTGTGAGTAGTTACTTTTGTTCTTGAGGTCACAGGAGAAATCTTGGTGCAAGTAATCATGTGAACTTGATATGTATTTGATATTTTGATGGTATGTATGTTGTGATTTCCTTAGTGGTGTCATGTGAACGTCAACTACATGGCACTTCACCTTATTAGGGCCTAAGGGAATGCATTGTGGAGTAGTTATTAGATGATGGGTTGCGAGAGTGACAGAAGCTTAAACCCTAGTTTATGCGCTACTTCGTAAGGGACTGATTTGGATCCAAAAGTTTAATGCTATGGTTAGATTTTATCTTAATACTTTTCTCGTAGTTGCGGATGCTTGCGAGGGGGTTAATCATAAGTAGGAGGTTTGTTCAAGTAAGAACAGCACCTAAGCACCGGTCCACCCACATAGCAAATTATCAAAGTAGTGAACACAAATCAAACCAACATGATGAAAGTGACTAGATGAAATTCCCGTGTACCCTCAAGAACGCTTTGCTTATCATAAGAGACTGTTTTGGCCTGTCCTTTGCCTCAAAAGGATTGGGCTACTTTGCTGCACTTTTGTTACCGTTACCGTTACTTGCTCGTTACAAACTATCTTGCTATCAAACTACTCGTTACTTATAATTTCAATGCTTGCAGAGAATACCTTGCTGAAAACTACTTGTCATTTCCTTCTGCTCCTCGTTGGGTTCGACACTCTTACTTACCGAAAGGACTACGATTGATCCCCTATACTTGTGGGTCATCAAGCCTTGTTTTCAAGCATTGCAATACCGTTTTTTCTCACTTTTGTTACTAGTTACCTTGCTGTTTTTATATTCTCAGATTACAAAAACCTATATCTACTATCCATATTACACTTGTATCACCATCTCTTCGCCGAACTAGTGCACCTATACAATTTACCATTGTATTGGGTGTGTTGGGGACACAAGAGACTCTTTGTTATTTGGTTGCAGGGTTGTTTGAGAGAGACCATCTTCATCCTACGCCTCCCACGGATTGATAAACCTTAGGTCTTCCACTTGAGAGAAATTTGCTACTGTCTTACAAAACTCTGCGCTTGGAGGCCCAACACGAGTCTACAAGAAGAAGGTTGCATACTAGACATCATGCAACCAGCCACGGGAGATGCTACATCTAGTGGCGAGGGATGTTACAACCGATAATAATTTTTGCTGGAACCAAATACTGGTTTTGTCGCTGTTTTATTTTTGCTGGTACTAGTGTTTTGTTTTGCTACTACCGGTGCCTTCATTTGCTACTACCAGCAACGACATATTTCTGCTACACAGGTTTGTGAAGATGGTGCAACCTCGAAGACGGGCGTCAACATTTTTTTCTGCAAACCATAAAGATTTGTGCTACAACCGGCAACAGGGTTTGTTACCACCATACGCAGCGGCCGACTGATGTTGATATTGTTTTTGCTACAACCACATCAATTTTTTGCTGGAAACCGGGAACCAAGGAAGCTACATCTGGCAAACAGTTTTGCTACAACGGCAACGGCGAGCGGCAGCGCGAGCTTTTTTTGCTGGAACCGATACACTTTTTTGCTACAACCGGCCAATTTTTTTTGCTACTATCGGCACCCCGAGGGAGAGTACTGTTTTTGCGAGGGCATAGCCGGAGGTGCTCCGACCGGTGACCGTCGACACTGGAAGCTGCGGCCGCCGGCCCCAGAGTTGCGACCGTTCCTAAGGTCATCGCTAAGGTGCCTGCCAACCGCCTTGGCCCTCACATGCACTCGCTCATCTCCAATGCGCAAAGTGCTTTCATCAAAAGGAGAAGCATTCACAACAACTTCATGTACGTGAGGGGTCTTGCTCGCAAGCTGCACAAAAGTAAAACACCTTCACTCCTTTTCAAGCTCGACATCCGAAAGGCATTTGACTCGGCCCGATGGCAGTACATCATTGACCTTTTGCAGAGAAGAGGGTGTTGGGGAACGTAGCATGCAATTTCAAAAAAAATTCTACGATCACGCAAGATCTATCTAGGAGATGCATAGCAACGAGAGGGGGAGAGTGTGTCCACGTACCCTCGTAGACCGAAAGCGGAAGCGTTAACTTAACGCGGTTGATGTAGTCGAACGTCTTCGCGATCCAACCGATCAAGCACCGAACATACGGCACCTCCGAGTTCTGCACACGTTCAGCTCGATGACATCCCTCGAACTCTTGATCCAGCAAAGTGTCAAGGGAGAGTTTCGTCAGCACACCGGCGTGGTGACGGTGATGGTGATGTGATCCGCGCAGGGCTTCGCCTAAGCACTACGACAATATGACCGGAGGAGTAAACTTTGGAGGGGGGCACCGCACACGACTAAGAACAATTGATGTACTTTGGGGTGCCCCCCTGCCCCCGTATATAAAGAAGGAGAGGGAGGAGGCCGGCCAAGGGAGGCGCGCCATGGGGGGGAGTCCTACTAGGACTCCAAACCTAGTAGGATTCGCCCCCCCCCCTTTTTCCTTCTCATGGAGGTGGAAAGAGGGAAGGAGAGGGAGAAGGAGAGGGAAAGGGGGGCCGCGCCTGTTCCCCTAGTCCAATTTGGACTGCCCATGGGGGGGGGGGGCGCCACCCCTTGTGGGCTGCCCTCTCTCTCCCCTATGGCCCAGGTTGGCCCATTACTTTCCCCGGGGGGTTCCGGTAACCTCCCGGTACTCTGAAAAATACCCGAAACGATCTGGAACCATTCCGGTGTCCGAATACTATAGTCCAATATATCAATCTTTACCTCTCGACCATTTTGAGACTCCTCGTCATGTCCGTGATCTCATCCAGGACTCCGAACAATCTTCGGTCACCAAAACACATAACTCATAATATAAATCGTCATCGAACGTTAAGCGTGCGGACCCTACGGGTTCAAGAACTATGTAGACATGACCGAGACATATCTCCGATCAATAACCAACAGCGGAACCTGGATGCTCATATTGGTTCCTACATATTCTATGAAGATCTTTATCGGTCAAACCGTAATGACAACATACGTCATTCCCTTTGTCATCGGTATGTTACTTGCCCGAGATTCGATCGTCGGTATCTTCATACCTAGTTCAATCTCATTACTGGCAAGTCTCTTTACTTGTTCCGTAATGCATCATCCCGCAACTAACTCATTAGTCACATTGCTTGCAAGGCTTCTTATGATGTGCATTACCGAGAGGGCCCAGAGATACCTCTCTGATACTTGGAGTGACAAATCCTAATATTGATCTATGCCAACCCAACAAACACCTTCAGAGATACCTGTAGAGCATCTTTATGATCACCCAGTTATGTTGTGACATTTGATAGCACACAAGGTATTCCTTCGGTATTCGGGAGTTGCATAATCTCATAGTCAAAGGAATATGTGTAAGTCATGAAGAAAGCAATAGCAATAAAACTTAACGATCATTATGCTAAGCTAACGGATGGGTCATGTCCATCACATCATTCTCCTAATGATGTGATCCCGTTCATCAAATGACAACACATGTCTATGGTTAGGAAACTTAACCATCTTTGATCAACGAGCTAGTCTAGTAGAGTCTTACTAGGGACTCGGTGTTTTGTCTATGTATTCACACATGTATCAAGTTTCCGGTTAATACAATTCTAGCATGAATAATAAACATTTATCATGATATGAGGAAATATAAAATAACAACTTTATTATTGCCTCTAGGGCATATTTCCTTCAGTCTCCCACTTGCACTAGAGTAAATAATCTAGTTCACATCGCCATGTGATTAACACGAATAGTTCACATCACCATGTGATTAACACCCATAGTTCACATCACCATGTGACCAACACCCAAAGGGTTTACTAGAGTCAGTAATCTAGTTCACGCCGCCATGTGATTAACACCCAAAGAGTACTAAGGTGTGATCATGTTTTGCTTGTGAGAGAGGTTTAGTCAACGGGTCTGCCACATTCATATCCGTACGTATTTCACGAATTTCTATGTCTACAATGCTCTGTATGGAGCTACTCTAGCTAATGGCTCCCACTTTCAATATGTATCCAGATTGAGACTCAGAGTCATCCGGATCAGTGTCAAAGCTTGCATCGACGTTACCCTTTACGACGAACTCTTTGTCACCTCCATAACCGAGAAACATTTCCTTAGTCCTCTTTAGGTACCTAAGGATAATTTTGACCGCTGTCCAGTGATCTACTCCTGTATCACTATTGTACCCCCTTGCCAAACTCATGGCAAGGTACACAATAGGTCTGGTATACAGCATGGCATACTTTATAGAACCTATGGCTGAGGCATAGGGAATGACTTTCATTCTCTCTCTATCTTCTGCCGTGGTCATGCTTTGAGTCTTACTCAACTTTATACCTTGAATACAGGCAAGAACACTTTCTTTGACTGATCCTTTTTGAACTCCTTCAAAACTTTGTCAAGGTATGTGCTTTGTGAAAGTCCTATTAAGCGTCTTGATCTATCCCTATAGATCTTGATGCTCAATACGTAAGTAGCTACATCGAGGTCTCTTATTGAAAAATTCTTATTCAAGTATCCTTTTATGCTATCCAGAAATTCTATATCATTTCCGATCAACAATATGTCATCCACATATAATATCAGAAATGCTATAGAGCTCCCACTCAATTTCTTGTAAATATAGGCTTCACCGTAAGTCTGTACAAAACCATATGCTTTGATCACCTCATCAAAGCGTATATTCCAACTCCGAGATGCTTGCACCAATCCATAGATGGATCGCTGGAGCTTGCACACTTTGTTAGCACCTTTAGGATCGACAAAACCTTCTGGTTGCATCATATACAACTCTTCTTTAATAAATCCATTAAGGAATGCAGTTTTGACATCCATTTGCCAGATTTTATAAAATTCGGCAATTGCTAACATGATTTGGACAGACTTAAGCATCGATATGAGTGAGAAAATCTCATCGTAGTCAACACCTTGAACTTGTCGAAAACCTTTTGCGACAATTCGAGCTTTGTAGATAGTAACACTACCATCAGCGTCCATCTTCCTCTTGAAGTTCCATTTATTCTTAATGGCTTGCCGATCATCGGGCAAATCCACCAAAGTCTAGACTTTGTTCTCATACATGGATCCTATCTCAGATTTCATGGCCTCAAGCCATTTATCAAAATCTGGGCTCATCATAGCTTCTTCATAGTTCATAGGTTCGTCATGGTCTAGTAACATGACTTCCAGAACAGGATTACCGTACCACTCTGGTGCGGAACATGTTCTGGTTGACCTACGAGGTTCGGTAGTAACTTGATCCAAAGTTTCATGATCATCATCATTAGCTTCCTCTCTAGTTGGTGTAGGCATCACGGGAACGGTTTTCTGTGATGAGTTACTTTCCAATTCGAGAGAAGGTACAATTACCTCATCAAGTTCTACTTTCCTCCCACTCACTTCTTTCGAGAGAAACTCCTTCTCTAGAAAGTTTCCATTCTTGGCAACAAATATCTTGCCTTTGGATTTGTGGTAGAAGGTGTTCCCAATTGTTTCCTTACGGTATCCTATGAAGACGCACCTTTCCGATTTGGGTTCGAGCTTATCAGGCTGAAGCCTTTTGACATAAGCGTCGCATCCCCAAACTTTTAAGAAATGATAGCTTAGGTTTCTTGCCAAACCACAGTTCATACGGTGTCATCTCAACGGATTTAGATGGTGCCCTATTTAACGTGAGTGCAGCTGTCTCTAATGCATAACCCCAAAACGATAGTGGTAAATTGGTAAGAGACATCATAGTTTGCACCATATCTAATAAAGTACGGTTATGACGTTCGGACACACCATTACGCTGTGGTGTTCCAGGTGGCGTGAGTTGCGAAACTATTCCACATTGTTTTAAATGAAGACCAAACTCGTAACTCAAATATTCGCCTCCGCGATCAGATCGTAGAAACTTTATTTTCTTGTTACGATGATTCTACACTTCACTCTGAAATTCTTTGAACTTTTCAAATGTTTCAGACTTGTGTTTCATCAAGTAGATATACCCATATCTGGTCAAATCATCTGTGAAGGTCAGAAAATAATGATACCCGCCGCGTGCCTCAACACTCATCGGACCTCATACATCTGTATGTATTATTTCCAATAAGTCATTAGCTCGCTCCATTGTTTCGGAGAACGGAGTTTTAGTCATCTTGAACATGAGGCATGGTTCACAAGTATCAAATGATTCATAATCAAGTGATTCCAAAAGCCCATCTGCATGGAGTTTCTTCATGCGCTTTACACCAATATGACCTAAACGGCAGTGCCACAAATATGTTGCACTATCATTATCAACTTTGCATCTTTTGGCATCAATATTATGAATATGTGTATCACTACGATTGAGATTCAATAAACCATTTACATTGAGTGTATGACCATAGAATGTTTTATTCATGTAAACAAAACAACAATTATTCTCTGACTTAAATGAATAACCGTATCGCAATAAACATGATCCAATCATATTCATGCTCAAAGCAAACACCAAATAACATTTACTTATTTAGGTCCACACTAATCCCGAAGGTAGAGGGAGTGTGCGATAGTGATCTTATCAACCTTGGAATCACTTCCAACACACATCGTCACTTCGTCCTCAACTAGTCTCTGTTCATTTTGTAACTCCTGTTTTGGGTTACTACTCTTAGCAACTGAACCGGCATCAAATACCTAGGGGTTACTATGAACACTAGTAAAGTACACATCAATAACATGTATATCAAATATACCTTTATTCACTTTGCCATCCTTCTTATCTGCCAAGTATTTGGGGCAGTTCCGCTTCCAGTAACCATTTCCTTTGCAGTATAAGCACTCAGTTTCTGGCTTGGGTCTAGCTTTGGGCTTCTTCATGGGAGTGACAACTTGCTTGTCATTCTTCTCGAAGTTCCCTTTCTTTCCCTCGCCCTTTTTCTTGAAACTAGTGGTCTTGTCAACCATCAACACTTGATGCTTTTTCTAGATTTCTACCTTCGCCGATTTCAGTATCGCGAAGAGCTCGGGAATCGTTTTAGTCATCCCTTGCATATTATAGTTCATCACGAAGTTCTAGTAACTTGGTGATAGTGACTAGAGAACTCTGTCAATCACTATCTTATCTGGAAGATTAACTCCCACTTGATTCAAGCGATTGTAGTACCCAGACATTCTGAGCACATGCTCACTAGCTGAGCTATTCTCCTCCATCTTGTAGGCAAAGTACTTGTCAGAGGTCTCATACCTCTTAACACGGTCATGAGTCTGAAATACCAATTTCAGCTGTTGGAACATCTCATATGCTCCGTGGCATTCAAAACGTTTTTGAAGTCCCGGTTCTAAGCTGTAAAGCATGGTGCACTAAACTATCAAGTAGTCATCATATCGAGTTTTGCCAAACGTTCATAATGTCTGCATCTGCTCCTGCAATAGGTCTGTCACATAGCGGTGCATCAAGGACATAATTCTTCTGTGCAGCAGTGAGGATAATCCTCAGATCACGGATCAAGTCCGCATCATTGCTACTATCATCTTTCAACTTAGTTTTCTCTAGGAACATATCAAAATAAAATAGGGGAGCTATACGCGAGCTATTGATCTATAACATAGATATGAAAATACTATCAGGACTAAGTTCATGATAAATTTAAGTTCAATTAATCATATTATTTAAGAACTCCCACTTAGATAGGCATCCCTTGAGTCATCAAAATGATCACGTGATCCAAATCAACTAAACCATGTCCGATCATCACGTGAGATGGAGTAGTCTTCAATGGTGAACATCTCTATGTTGATCATATCTACTATATGATTCACGTTCGACCTTTCGGTCTCCAGTGTACCGAGGCCATGTCTGTACATGCTAGGCTCGTCAAGTTTAACCCAAGTATTCCGCACGTGCAAAACTGTCTTGCACCCGTTGTATGTGAACGTAGAGCTTATCACACCCGATTATCACGTGGTGTCTCGGCACGACGAACTGTCGCAACGGTGCATACTCAGGGAGAACACTTATACCTTGAAATTTTAGTGAGGGATCATCTTATAATGCTACTGCCGTCCTAAGCAAAATAAGATGCATCGAAGATAAACATCACATGCAATCAAAATATGTGACATGATATGGCCATCATCATCTCGTGCCTTTGATCTCCATCTCCAAAGCACCGTCATGATCTCCATCGTCACCGGCTTGACACCTTGATCTCCATCGTAGCGTCGTGGTCGTCTCGCCAACTATTGCTTCTACAACTATCGCTAACACATAGTGATAAAGTAAAGCAATTACATGGCGTTTGCATTTCATACAATAAAGAGACAACCATAAGGCTCCTGCCAGTTGCCGATAACTTTTACAAAACATGATCATCTCATACAACAACATATATCACATCATGTCTTGACCATATCACATCACAACATGCCCTGCAAAAACAAGTTAGACGTCCTCTACTTTGTTGTTGCAAATTTTACGTGGCTGCTACGGGCTTCTAGCAAGAACCGTTCTTACCTACGCATCAAAACCACAACGGTGATTTATCAAGTTTGCTGTTTTAACCTTCAACAAGGACCGGCCGCAGTCAAATTTGATTCAACTAAAGTTGGAGAAACAGACACCCGCCAGCCACCTTTATGCAAAACTAGTTGCATGTCTGTCGGTGGAACCGGTCTCATGAACGTGGTCATGTAAGGTTGGTCCGGGCCGCTTCATCCAACAATACCGCCGAATCAAAATAAGGCGTTGGTGGTAAGCAGTATGACTATCATCGTCCACAACTCTTTGTGTTCTACTCGTGCATATCATCTACGCATAGACCTGGCTCGGATGCCACTGTTGGGGAACGTAGCATGCAATTTCAAAAAAATTCCTACGATCACGCAAGATCTATCTAGGAGATGCATAGCAACGAGAGGAGGAGAGTGTGTCCACGTACCCTCGTAGACCGAAAGCGGAAGCATTAACTTAACGCGGTTGATGTAGTCGAACGTCTTCGCGATCCAACCGATCAAACACCGAACGTACGGCACCTCTGAGTTCTGCACACGTTCAGCTCGATGACATCCCTCGTACTCTTGATCCAGCAAAGTGTCGAGGGAGAGTTTCGTCAGCACAACAGCGTGGTGACGGTGATGGTGATGTGATCCGCGCAGGGCTTTGCCTAAGCACTACGACAAATATGACCGGAGGAGTAAACTGTGGAGGGGGGCACCGCACACGGCTAAGAACAATTGATGTACTTTGGGGTGCCCCCTGCCCCCGTATATAAAGGAGGAGAGGGAGGAGGCCGGCCAAGGGATTCCAAACCTAGTAGGATTCGCTCCCCCTTTTTCCTTCTCAAGGAGGTGGAAAGAGGGAAGGAGAGGGAGAGGGAGAGGGAAAGGGGGCCGCGCCCCTTCCCCTAGTCCAATTCAGACCGCCCATGGGGGGGGGGGGGCGCCACCCCTTGTGGGCTGCCCTCTCTCTCCCCTATGGCCCATGTTGGCCCATTACTTTCCCCGGGGGGTTCCGGTAACCTCCCGGTACTCTGAAAAATACCCGAAACGATCCGGAACCATTCCGGTGTCTAAATACTATCGTCCAATATATCAATCTTTACCTCTCGACCATTTCGAGACTCCTCATCATGCCCGTGATCTCATCCGGGACTCCGAACAATCTTCGGTCACCAAAACACATAACTCATAATACAAATCGTCATCGAACGTTAAGCGTGCGGACCCTACGGGTTCGAGAACTATGTAGACATGACCGAGACATATCTCCGATCAATAACCAACAGCGGAACCTGGATGCTCATATTGGTTCCTACATATTCTACGAAGATCTTTATCGGTCAAACCGTAATGACAACATACGTCATTCCCTTTGTCATCGGTATGTTACTTGCCCGAGATTCGATCGTCGGTATCTTCATACCTAGTTCAATCTCATTACTGGCAAGTCTCTTTACTCGTTCCATAATGCATCATCCCACAACTAACTCATTAGTCACATTGCTTGCAAGGCTTCTTATGATGTGCATTACCGAGAGGGCCTAGAGATACCTCTCCGATACTCGGAGTGACAAATCCTAATCTTGATCTATGCCAACACAACAAACACCTTCAGAGATACCTGTAGAGCATCTTTATGATCACCCAGTTACGTTGTGACGTTTGATAGCACACAAGGTATTCCTCCGGTATTCGGGAGTTGCATAACCTCATAGTCAAAGGAATATGTATAAGTCATGAAGAAAGCAATAGCAATAAAAATTAACGATCATTATGCTAAGCTAACGGATGGGTCATGTCCATCACATCATTCTCCTAATGATGTGATCCCGTTCATCAAATGACAACACATGTCTATGGTTAGGAAACTTAACCATCTTTGATCAACGAGCTAGTCTAGTAGAGGCTTACTAGGGACTTGGTGTTTTGTCTATGTATTCACACATGTATCAAGTTTCTGGTTAATACAGTTCTAGCATGAATAATAAACATTTATCATGATATAAGGAAATATAAAATAACAACTTTATTATTGCCTCTAGGGCATATTTCCTTCAGAGGGTTCCCACCCAAGTTTCGGAACTGGATCACCGCCTTGCTTCGTACGTCCTCCTCAAGGATATTGCTCAATGGAGTGGCCGGTCCTCCGGTCTTGCATGCATGCGGCCTTCGACAGGGGGACCCTATCTCACCGTTGCTATTCGTCATCGCGATTGACCCGCTACAGAAAATCCTCAACCTTGCAACCACCCATGGTCTCTTCCATAAGATTCGAGGACGGAGGGAAATATTCCGCACTTCCCTCTACGCCGATGATGCGGCGGTTTTCATGGCCCCTATCAAGGAAGATTTTGAGAACCTCTCAAAGGTGCTCACCTGCTTTGGCAACGTGTCGGGCCTATGCACCAACTTTCAGTAGAGCTTGATTGTCCCAATTCATTGTGAGGCTATTGATCTAGATGCGATTCTCGCTAGCCTGCCGGCCACAAAGGTTGCCTTTGTAGACGGGGTAGTTTGCAATAGAATTGACGTTGTATTGATGTGGTGCTGGTGCACGTATATATAATTACAGGGTAGGCCTCTACCTCAACAATACAAGACTAGGAGGTGGGCCACAACTCCAATATACATGCAACACAAAATACATACTCAACACCCCCCCCCCGCAGTCGAAGCGTCGCCAGAGACACAGAGACTGGACCGAAACTCCTCGAAGACGGAAGTAGGCAATCCCTTAGTCATCACATCAGCAAACTGTTGCGACGTCGGCACGTGGAGAACCCGAACACGGCCAAGGGCAACCTGCTCGCGCACGAAGTGAATATCGAGCTCAATATGCTTCGTACGTCGATGGTGCATCGGGTTGGTGGAAAGGTAGACCGCGCTGACGTTATCGCAGTAGACAAGAGTGGCCTTGTGAACATCACAAAGCAACTCCTGGAGCAGCTGACGGATCCAAGAGCACTCGGACACGGCATTAGCCACGGCGCGATACTCTGCCTCGGCGCTGGAGTGGGAGACCGTGGGCTGCCACTTCGATTACCAAGAGATCAACGAGGGCCCAAGGTAGACGCAGTAGCCTGACGTGGAGCGTCGAGTGTCAGGGCAGCCAGCCCAGTCGGCATCCGAGTAGGCCACGAGGTCGGTGGAGGCGGAGGCCATGAGGGTGAGTCCCAAAGTCATGGTGCCGCGTATATAATGGAGAATACGCTTCACCAAAGTCCAGTGGGAGTCACGCGGAGCATGCATGTGGAGGCACACTTGCTGGACAGCGTACTGCAGGTCGGGTCCAGTCTGCGTCAGGTACTGTAAAGCACCAACAATGGAGCGATAGAACGCTGCATCGGACGCGAGAGACCCCTCCAGAGCAGAGACCTTCACCTTCGTGTCGACGGGGGTGGGCGCCGGCTTGCAGTTAAGCATATCGGCACGCTCCAGGAGCTCGTGGGCGTACTTCTGCTGATGCAGAAAGAAGCCGTCAGTCCGTCGGATCACCTCGATGCCGAGGAAGTAGTGTAGAGGCCCCAAATCCTTGAGGGCGAACTCATCACGAAGACAAGCAGTCAGCCACTGAAGGAGATCAGGGGCGGACGCCGTGAGGATGATGTCGTCGACGTAGAGCAGCAGGTATGCAGTGTCAGCTCCCTGATGATACACGGAGAGTGAGGCATCGGAGCGAGTGGACCAAAATCCCAGAGACTGCAGGAAGGCTGCGATACGCTGGAACCAAGCCCGAGGCACCTGCTTCAACCCGTAAAGAGAACGGGAGAGCAAGCACACAAAGTCTGGGTGCTCGGCGTCGACGAAGCCAGTGGGCTGCTCACAGAACACCTGCTCGGCAAGATGACCGTGCAAGAAGGCGTTGGAGACATCCAACTGGTGCACAGACCAGGCGCGCGAGACCGCCAACTGGAGCACGGTGCGGATCGTGCCCGGTTTAACAACCGGGGCGAAGGTGTCGGTGAAGTCCACACCCGCGCGCTGCCGAAATCCACGAACCACCCACCAAGCCTTGTAGCGCTCGAGAGAACCGTCCGGGCGGGTCTTATGGCGAAACACCCACTTGCCAGTGATGATGTTGGCACGAGGGGGTCGCGGAACAAGCTGCCACGTGCGGTCGCGCTGTAGGGCGTCGAACTCCTCCTGCATCGCAGCTAGCCAATGTGGATCCAGAATGGCAGCACGAGCGGAGGTGGGGATGGGTGATGGCGTCGACGTCGAGGCGGCGCACACATACTCATCGGAGGAGTAGCGCGTGCCCGGCCGAAGCACTCCTGCCCAGGCACGGGTCGTCACACCAAGAGGCGGGGCAGCAGGGCCGGCGGCGGCGGTGGGAGCCGCGGCGGCGGCGGCGGCACCCGCGGCGGCGGCGGCGCCAGCCGAGCCTGTGGCCGAGGTGGCGACGGGCGAGGAGGAAGTCGAGCCCGTCGCCGGGGTGGCGGGCGGGGTGCCCACCTGCTCAACCTCGTAGGAGGGAGACGGGGACCCGGGGGCCTGGTCAGACTCGACCTCAGGGAAGGGACTCAAAAAACCAGGCGGTGGCGGCAGAAGGTGCCATGCCGGGGGGGGCCTCCGGGGGGCGCCGCCACGCATCGCTCCAGGAAGGGGGTGTGGGGGTCGGCGCTGAAGGAGCCGAAGCTGGAGAAACCTGAAAAAAAGTGAACACCGTCTCGACAAAGTACACGTGCCTGGAGGTGTACACACGATGAGTGACAGGATCATAGCACCGGTAACCTTTGGTGTTAGGAGGGTAGCCAAGGAAGACGCATGGGACGGAACGTGGTGTGAGTTTGTGTGGCGTGGTGGATGCGGTGCTAGGATAACAGAGACACCCAAAGATGCGGAGATCGTCATAGGATGGTGGTGTACCGAAGAGAAGGTGGTGAGGGGCGTAGTTCCACCGAGGACGACACGGACGAATGTTAACTAAAAGAGTGGCGGTGGCGAGAGCATCGGGCCAAAACCGAGCGGGCACGTTAGAGTGAAAGAGTAACGTGCGAACACAGTCATTAAGAGTGCGGAGCATGCGCTCGGCGCGGCCGTTCTGCTGTGAAGTGTAAGGACAAGTCAGACGAAAGGTGGTGCCGTGAGAGGCGAGAAGTGTGCGGAGAGCGACATTGTCAAACTCTTTTCCGTTATCAGTCTGGAGTGCGAGTATGGGGCGACCGAACTGGGTGGTGACATAGGAATAAAAGGCGGTGAGTGTAGCTAAAGCATCGGATTTACGACGAAGAGGAAAAGTCCACACATAATGAGAATAATCATCTAAAATCACCAAGTAGTATAGATAGCCCGTGTTACTCGCAACGGGAGACGTCCAAACATCACTATGAAGTAATTGAAACGGAAAAGTGGAAACTGAAGTAGACGCACTAAAGGGAAGACGAACGTGCTTGCCCAAGCGACAAGCCTCACAAGTATGCTCGTCGAGCTTATTACATGAGAAAGAAAAACTCCTAAGAATCTGACGCAAAACGGCGGGGTTGGGGTGGCCCAAGCGAGCATGCCAAAGGTCAACGCCGGCGGCGAGGGCGACGGGTGTGGAGGTGGAGGTGCCGGCATGCACGGGATAAAGCTCATCAGGGCTATCACATCGGTGAAGCACCATCCGGGTACGGGCGTCCTTCACAGAAAAACCAACACCATCAAATTCAACAGTAAGTGGATTCTCACGAGTAAGACGACGAACGGAAGCTAAACTAGTGACTAAGTTAGGTGAGACAAGGACATTAGACATAGTGATAGGTGTGGAACTAGAAGGAAAACTAGTGCTACCGACATGAGTGATAGGTAAAGAAGAACCGTTGCCAACGGTGATACGAGTGGGTGTGTTAACTGGAGTGGAAGAGGATAGGTTACCGGGATGAGCTGTCATGTGCGCAGTAGCACCCGAGTCCATGTACCAGTCGCCTCCACCGCCATAGTTACTCGGCGATGGCGCCGAATGGAGGGCGGCCAGGAGGGCGGGGTCCCACGGTGCAGGTACCGGCGGCGGCGGCTGGCCTCCATAGGGCGGCGCCTGGGCGGGCGCGCCGTAGCCACCAAGGGGTGGCGGCGCGAGCGGAGCACTGTAGGGCTGGTAGGGGCGCCGATGAACGCCTGGTGGCCCGCGGGGCGGGGACCAAGGAGACCCGGTGCAGGGGCCCGCGGGACGGGCATGTGATAGGTGTGGACAACGCCCGTCCACGGGTTCTGCCCAGCGGCCCATGGCGGGGGCGGCTGCTGGTAGCGGGGCGCCCCCCCTGCGCCGGCACCTGCTGCTGCTGCGGCTGCTGCTGGCGACGGCCCCCGCCGCCCCGCCAGTTGCGCCGGCCCCCGCCACCTTGCGGCTGCTGGGGAGGCGCGGGGGGCGCGGGCGGTGCGGACGGCAGCGGGTAGTAGCCGGTGGGCGCGGGCGGCGCGGGCTGACGGGGCGCGACCGGAGGAGCAGGGCCGCTGCGGGTGGTGCCGGCGGCGAGGGCGGTGTGCTGGACCCGCTGCTTCAGCTTCGTCATCCGGCACTCCTCAAGTTTGAGGTACGCGACGACGCGCTGGAAAGTGGGCTGCGGCAGCAGGGTGAGGTTGGACGCCGCGTTGCCGAAGTCCTCGTTAAGACCGACGGTGAGGGTGCTCAGCATGAGGTCGTCAGAGACCTTGGCACCGATGTCGTGAAGCTCATCGGCGAGCATCTTGAGCCTCATGCAGTACTCGTCGATGGTGGAGTTGTCCTGGTGACAGCCGAAGAACTCCTGCTGCAAGAAAACAAGGCGCTGAAGTTTGATGTCGGTGAAGAGCGCGCTGATCTTGGCCCACACATCGCAGGCGTCGTCGTCCTCGGCGACAACCGTGTGGAAGATGTCCTTCGAGACCGTCTAGTAGAACCAACGGATGATCGTGGCCTCGATGGCGGACCACTCCGGATCGCCGCGCATGTACACGCTGTCCACGGAACCGTCGATGTGCTCGGTGAGATAGTACTCGCGGAAGATGAGGTTGATGTAGGTCTTCCACGCGTAGTACGACGTGCTGGAGCTATCGAGATGGATAGGGGCCCGGGCCTCAATGTTGAGGTCACGGATGGCGGCGGCGGAGGGCTCGGGGCCAGCTAAGGGGTTCGACGAGCGGGTCGTGGAGGAACCGGACGAAGACATGGTGGTGCGCGAGTAGGGTTAGGGGCAGCGGCGCGGTGGAGAGGCGGCGGCTGCGGGTCGGGTTAGGGTTTGGAGGGGTGGGAGAGGTAGCGGCGGCGGGGAGTGTGACGGCTGCGGAGGTGCGGCGCTGCGGGAGGGAGGCAGCGTGGCGGAGGCGGCGCAACGGGGCGGCACAGGCGGCGGCGGCGCAAGCGGGAGGGCGCGGCGGCGGTGATTGGCGCGGCTTGGGAGGCGGAAGCGGGGCGGCACAGGCGGCGGCGGCGCGACTGGAGAGGGGGAAGGGCGTGCGGCGGCGTGTTTCAGCGGTGGTGGGGTGTGGCGGCGGCGGCGGCGCGCGCGAGTAGGGCGCGGCGGCGGCGGCAAGCCCTAGGGTCGGACCGACCAAGATGATACCATGTAGACGGGTAGTTTGCAATACAATTGACGTTGTATTGATGTGGTGCTGGTGCATGTATATATAATTACAGGGTAGGCCTCTACCTCAACTATACAAGACTAGGAGGTGGGCCACAACTCCAATATACATGCAACACAAAATACATACTCAACAGCCTTTCCCATCAAATATTTGGGTCTACCACTTTTGGTTTGGCAGCTTCGGAAAGGGGACTTCCAATTCCTTGAAGATAAGGCGGCGACACGACTTGAGCCGTGGGATGGGCAGAACATTACGACCATGGGGCGATGTGCTCTTGTCAAGTCAGTCCTCACTTCGTAGCTGACCTACAACATCATCTCCCTCAACCCTCCTGCCAGCACACTTCATAACTATAACAAGATCCAGAGGGCTTTCCTTTGGGCGGGCACGGACAAGGCCACCGGGGCCAAGTGTAAAGTGAACTGGCGCAACGTTTGCCGCCCAACCGACCTTGGGGGCCTTGGTGTCATCGACCTCACCAAGTTTGCGCGGGCGCTAAGACTTAGATGGCTATGGTTCGAATGGAAGGACCCAGCTAAGATGTGGGTTGGCCTTGACAACCCTTGCGACAAGATGGACCGGGCTCTCTTCTACGCGTCTTCGCACATCATCATTGGCAATGGGGCCCGTGCACCTTTCTGGGATTCACCTTGGATCAATGGGGTGGCGCCCTTGAACTTGGCACCGCTCATTTTTTATATCTCCTCGAGAAAAAAGTGGAAGGTGCGAGAGGCCATGCATGGGTTGCCCATGGACTGGACAATGGAGCACATTACGCAAATTGTGACTCTTTGGGCTCGCTCTCGGTCTATTCACCTTGTGGACGGAATCGAAGATGACATCATCTGGAAGCATATGACAAGTGGTCACTACTTCGCGACTTCGGCATATAAGGCTCAATTCCTTGGCGCCACACGATCACCCATGGGCCAAACGGTCTGGAAGGTCTGGGCGCCCCCAAAAATCAAATTTTTTGCATGGCTTGCAATTCAAAACCGACTTTGGACGGCGGATAGGCTCCGGAAGCGAGCTTGGCCAAATTGCGGTTTATGTCCTCTTTGCAAGCAGACTAATGAAACGGTGGATCACCTCTTCTTCAAGTGTCGTTTCACTAGGAGGCTTTGTGGCATGATCAAGGATTGGCTTGGGCTAGACAGCATGGACACTTCTTGCTGGAATGACGAGCGCTCCATCAAGGATTGGTGGATCAACATGTCCGAGAAGAACGTGGCAAATCAGAAGGCAATGGCAACCCTCACCATGCTGTCTTGCTGGACTATTTGGTGTGAGCGAAATGCTAGGGTGTTCCAACAAAAATCGACGCTCCCATCCATCATCTTTGGTAACATCAAGAATGAGGCTAGGCTTTGGATTGCCGCCGGCTTGAAGCACTTGGGAAACATCATGCCGCGAGAGTAGAATCTATGTATCTTATCTTGCTTTGCTGTTGTAAAAGCAACTCTAAACTTCTTCTTAATTAATGAGTGATGCAAATCTTTTGCATCCGTTTCGGAAAAAAAAGGTTTTGCTGCATGCACAGATCTAACGAGAAACATGAGAGACGATGGTAGCGACTGGCGGCGAGTGCGGCATCCAGCAGCACGGGATGGCGGTGGGAGGATGTCCAGATGAGGGGCTGGTCACCGGCGGCCGGGAGGACGTCCAGGCGGAAGAGGGCAGCGCTTGCGCTGCGCGCTGAGAGGAAGAAGAAGACGAGAAAGTCAACAATCGCATGATCGGACGGCTGAAGCTCTGCATCGGGCGGCTGGGGCGCGACCGGCCGACGCGCCGGCGCCCAGCACTCGCCTATGATGAATGCGGCATAGGCGATGTTCAGACGGCGTAGGTGCGAGCCACGGAAAAATATGCCTCAGGCTGCAGTTTTTTTTTAGTCGAGGTGCAGTTTTTTCTAATCCTTGCTAGCTGCATGCCAAACGTTGTCACGTGAAGTACTCCATCTGGTCAGATGCGACATCGACCAGTTAACAACATTTTTTTTTCCCAAGGTCAGTTAACAATTACTAATATTTCTCTATGATAGGAATCACTAGATGTTGGACCAAGAAATTGTGTGTGATTTAAGGGACGCATGCACTTGGCAACACCACAGCCACCTGGTCCATACAACAGTTTGGTGGCCTTCTGGCATCAATCGTTCCGTTGATTTGGAGCCAACTCAGAGCCGGAATCAAGCGATTGAAATTGATGAAACACTTAGTGTATTGTAGCTGTGCGGGGTCTCATGACAAAGTCTACTGAAATTCCCCAACGAGTGTCTTTGTCAGAATTGTGATCTTGAATTTCGGTTTTCCGAAAATACCATGGCCATAACCGAAGCAGTTGAGTTTCACTGTGTTTCCGCACTCGCGGGGAGGGTGAATGTGGTTGAAATAAAAATATATTATGATAGGTAAAAAACAAAGTTTGATTTTTTTTAAGTGTACCGGGGTAATGGCTGTGATATTTGACCTAGAAAGCGGTTGATAATTTTGTAATGGCCCGCGCCACCCCAGGCCTCCGTGAGCCCATCGCCGCCCCGCCCCAATCCCCGGTCCACCGGATCCACGCCAGCCGGCGCCGGAGCCGCGCCCGCGCGCCCGCCGAAGCCCGACGAGCCCTCATGGCAGATCCGCCCTAGCGCCGTCCTGAGAGATGCCCCGCCGCCACCCTCCCTGGAGCCTGACCGGGCTTCGCCGGCGGGCTCCTCAGGCGGCAGCAAGGTGAGGGGGAGGAGTGGGGTGGGCAGGCGGCGGCGCCGGAGGGGGTTCCCCCCGTGACGCCCGAGAGGGGCGACGCGGGGGTGAGGGGGAGACGGGTGGGCAGTTAAACTTAAAAACTATGATTCCTAAGCTCGGTTAATAATTTTGTCATGTATGTAATGTCTGGAATTCCACACAGAGTGGAAACCAGCTCTTAGAATCAACACGAGAAGATGCTGGATGAGATATACTTTTTTTGAGTATCTACAACGGGCATTCTCAAATTCTCAAACGTCCACGGAGGAGGTCAGATTTGGTAAGTCTAGCTGTAGATGCTCTAAGACTGTTTTTGACACTATTTTGCGACGACGTAAAGCAGCTAGTACTGTACTAGTAAAAACAATCGCTTCGAGTCGTGCTTACAGGGACGCTTTACACATACTACTCCTAGTGGCTTGGCTTGAAGTAGAATCTACGACCACGGTTACATTATGCCGACTTGGAGTAGAGTAGTGATGCTTTCTTTCGATGTAGGACCTACTTTGATGTGCGTGCCGGCCGGCCGGCCGGAGTACCTGCCAAGCGTCAACGCCTCGATGCCCTCCCTGCCTGCCGTCCGTCGCCGACGCCGACGCCGCGCAACAGCTAGAGTCTCCTCCAGGTGCCTGTCTGCATACACTTGTCACTTTCCCGTGCCTGAACCGAACCTGAATGTTGGGTTGGCAGTAGTACAGTGAACAAACAGCTCACCGTGCAGGCGTGTGTGCCAAACATTGATTGATGTGCGCAACCGCCACAAGGACGGAGAAGAAAAGGTACATTTCGCCGCTGGTGTCGTGTCACATGTGCATGCCGCAGGTGTGTAATGTTGTACGTATGGGCAGCAGATGGAACGTCAACCAACCCAGAAAGAAAGAATTGGTTGGTTCCGGAGAGGACCAGCACCAGCAATGGCAATCATCTTGTGGCCACCTGGTCCATGTAACGCAGTTTGGAGGTGACATGTACCATCACCTACCCCTTCTGTGGCCAAATCTGTGCTCCCTCCGTAAAGAAATATAAGAGCATTTCAGCCCTAGAACATTCATTCGTTTAAGCGACAACTAATACTAATATGGGAGGAACATTCATTCGTTTAAGCGACAACTAATACTAATATGGGAGGCAAGGAGCAGCATCGTACGCGCAAAGTTTGGTCGAAACACGAATCCAGAACCGGAAGAGCTCAAGCACTCCATCGAAGGCCGGCCACAGCTCGATCGCTTTGAGTAGAAATGCAGGGTCAAAACAAGAGCATCAAAAGATGCAGAGACGCGCGTTGCGCACTTTGCACTCTCACGACGCTTCCTTCCTTGACGCGGCTTGCATTCGTTCGCTCGCTTCATTCAGATTCGGAGAAGAATCAGCTTCCACTCTGATGGAGCGAAGGGCGCGTGATCCGGGATGCCGCAACCGACAGACAGACACCAAGAAAATAAACAAAGAGAAAGAAATATATCTGTTTGTTATTATTCAAGTCTGTGCCCAGCTAAGGTAGATCTCAGCAGGCAGGCTGCAGATGCTCCAACCACCACGCAGCTGCAGACAGATAGATGGAACAAAACTCACTCCTACTCCACTGCTGAGCCTGCTCCGATCTGCTCAACTTGTGGATCTGGGAGACTGTTCGAGAAATTCAACCACAGTGACAACAAGAATGCAGTGACAAATGGTCAAAATATAATCCAATGTCTGTATCTTGTATACAAAAGAGATAACAAAAACTGTTGTATAATCTTGTCTTCCTCGATCGATCGTCTCCACCACATCAATCAATGGTTATTGCTCTCCTCTCAACCTCCCGCTAATCAAAGAATATATCGGAACTCCAAGATGAATCTAATTAATCAGAGTAACACAGATCAAAACAACGCTCTAGTCCGTGTCTGGCCTGCCGGCCGGGCACATTCACAGATCACGGAGCCAGGATCGCATCTCCAGTCGTCGATCTCCATACCATACGCGGTGGCGCTCATCTCCGGTGGACGGACGGACGGAGCGGTCGCCCATCAGACGAGCTCGAGGCGCGCCGAGTAGTCGGCGTACCTGGACCGCCGGATGTTGGCCTGCCGCTTCCGGTACACCACGGCGGCCAGGCACAGCACCGCCGCCGCCGAGAACACGCCCACCACCACGCCAGCCTTCTTCCCGCCGTTCATCTCCTCGCGCCTCTCCGCGCCGTCCGCGGCCTTCTGCGGCTGAGCCTCGGCGCCAGTGGCGGCCTTCACCTCCATCGCCGCCGGGGCGGGCGCCGGGGCCTGGCCCTTCTTCTTGCTGTAAACGTCGTCGTCGCCTTCCTTGTCGGCGGCGCCAGGGGCGGGCGCGGGGGATGGGGTGGAGTCGGCGGAGTGCAGGGACGTCGACGGCGCCGGCGCCGGCGAGTGCGCGGCGGCGGGGGACGGGAGCGGGGACGCCTCGTTGGGCGCCGGAGGGGACGCCGCCGCCGCCTTGTCCTCGCCCGGGGAGCCCGCGGGGGCGGGGGCAAGGGAGGGGGGCACAGCGGATCCGTTGTCGTCGTCGGAGTCGGCGTCGGGGCGGAGGAGCGGGGACGCGGTGGGCGCGCCGGACGACGGCGGCTGCGAGATGGGGCTCTGCGCGGCGCAGAGCACCGGCGCCGCCACCACCACGAGGAGGAGAACCAGGCAGGCCGCACGAGGCAATGCCATCATGTATCGAGAGAGGGGGAGGGAGGCGGTGGCAGCGAGCCGGTGCGGCGGAGCGGGCGGAGGCAGATCTGGAGCGGCGGCGAGGTTGGCTGGGTTGGTGGCGCGGGGAGGGGGATGGATATATAGGTGGTTCGGTGGGGTTGGCGGCCGGTGGCAGGAAAGGTGTGGATCATTGGTTTGACTGCGACGGATCAGCGGCGGCCGACACCAGTGTGGTGAACGAAAGGACACGTGGACGGCTGGGATGGCGTGAACCAGCCTCAACCATGGCCATGTGAGTTTGATTTGCTTCCAAGAAATTCAGTTGAATTTGGCTCACAAGCCGCGTGAAGCCTCTACATTTTCTATACTACTAATAAAAGATCAAACAAGAACTTCTCTAAACACACCCCACAAAATGTAAATGGACCCATTATCACCATAAGATAGACCCACTAAACTTAATCTAACGGTTCATCTTAATCTAATTCTTCTCCTATGTGTACTTAGTAATTTAGATTGCCTGAACAAATTCCACCGCGGACGCGGAGGAAACTTCACGCCCGTGAAACGCACCACCCGTAAATTCCGTAATCACACACAAGGCACAAAAAAATTGTGATGGAAATTACTCACCTCAGAAAATCATTCAACGCATCTCCTGTAATCACGCACTTGCTTGAAACTAACGCACGATCCCCACGCTCGCTCCCTGTCGCCGCCGTGCCGCCAAGGGAGCAGGAGCCACCCGCAGCACGCCGCGCGCCGCTCGCCTTCGTCTCCTCCCTCGAGCAGCGGTGGCGCGGAACCAGCGTGCTTGGCCTGCATCAGCGGCGGCCAGGTCCCTCTCCTCCCTCGACCAGCGGCGGCGGACCGGGACGCAGTGCGCGGCCACGGATGCGGCGCTGGCTGCGGGCCATGGCGGCGTAGCTACGCGTCGCGGCCCTTGTGGCGCGGGCGCGACGGTGCCTTGGCGGCTGCGCGGCGGAGAGCGTGTGCGTGAAGGCGGCGCGTTACTCCGGCTTCAGGCGTGCCGCGGCATGGAAAGCTTGGAGTGCGAGACGAGGGCAGCCTATGGAGTGCCGCGGGGGTGCAGCAGGACTAGGCTATGAGGTCTGGAGAGGCGGCTAGGAAGAGAGTCGCCTCCATGGCACACGCTTCACCCTCCGCATCCCACACTTTGTCCTCTGTCTTTCTCCAGATCTTGTTTTCTCCACATCTACAGTCTAGATCGAAGGAAGGTTCGCTTCTTTGCAAATTCTCCATGGCATTCACTCATCTCCAAGATATTAATCTTACATCTTACAATGCAAAGCTTACTTTGAACTCCTTATGTTGACATATTTCACATCAGTCTGTCAGATGTATTTGTAGTAACTCTTATCTATAAATATGTCTCACGAAAGAAATGCCCTCATTCATAGATATAGTTGATAGTCTTGATTCCAGAGCCGTGATGACACTAGGTTAAGAACCAGCAAAAAGAGAATGAAGTTCTATGTAATAAAGTGGCAAAATCTGTGTTTTGTTCATCTGTTCTATCTGTACTAACTTTTCTGCTCCTGACATATAAACTCCTGTTTGCAACACTTGGATAAACATAGTTGTTTCAAAATTCCCTACTTACAACATGGCTTGCTGCTACTAGGAATATTAGATTGGAAGCACCTACATTGCATGCACTAGATTAATTGGATTTCTTGGTATAGCTTGCTTCCTGATTGACTTCGTGATTGTGATACTCGCTGTTTGAAAGTAGTCTGTTTCATCTTTCGCATGTTGTTCAGTTTTCAGAATTGATCTCCAAGTGTGTATGATAGTGTGACTGAATGTTGAGTAAGTCCCACCCATTGAACCTCATAAGGCTAAGGCATTTAGACTAAATGTCTGGATTATGTGGTTGCTCACTAGATGTCTTCACTCGCTGCAGTTGATGGTATTGGAAACAATATATGAACATTTGGTTATTTCTTTCAGTTGACATGTACAATGAGAATTCTGCACCGACAAAATGAGAGAGGAATTCAGCCCTAAAGAAAGTACTGACAGTGAAACCGGCATATATTTTATCACTTCTATGATTATGTCAATGAAGCAATGTCAAGAGGTAACAATGATGCAGTGTGGATAATGCAGGTATAAAAATTTACTTAATATAGTCGTATTTTTTGTGTCAATTTGGTGTTATGACGGAAGATTTGGAAGCAACCAATTAGTCGTTTCCCTTTCTCTCTACATAATGACCTTAGCATATTTTCATTTCAATGCTTTCCCTCATTTCTTAGCAGAGTTTGCTATGGAGACTCTAAATTAAGGGAACACCTGCACTTGCCCCAGAACTCTTGGTAGCTAAGAGCCTCACACACGGATGTCAGTTGGGGCTTCCGTCCCACGCCACTATGTTGGCTACGTCCGCAGCCGTCCCAGCATCACCCTCTCGCCGTCGTAAGCGATCCAGCATTGCACCTAGCCCACACACCTGCCCTGCTGCATACCACTTCTCTAGCCTGTACATGGGGGCGGCAAGCATGCGACTGAAGACGATCAGGTGACAGAGGTGACAATGTTTTTTCACAAGTATTGGCAATTAACGGTACCAATGTCGTAACAAATTTATTCTATCAATAGCAGTTTCTCTTTAATTTCAATAGATATCCCTATTTTTCTTTGTCGAAAAAATCCCTATTTTGATTTACGATCCATCAGTTAAGTTTGTCTATTTTCATTTAAGTTTCCACACATCTGTTGCATAGCATCCAAATTCTGGATTAAAGAGAAATACATATGGAGTTCATGTGCCATTCATATATTCTATTGTACATTTTATTTCTAAGTTATGAATCTGAATGTAACTGCTATATCGGTTCACTGCAAAGATGTGATATTTATTCTGTAATAAGATTTGTTCTGGTGAGGCACATGAGTTATCTTGGAGAATGTTACATATTTAGAAAGACATATTTTTCCTACTTTGTATGGGGTGGAATTTTTCATAGCATTACAGTTATATTCGATCCTTCTGAATTTACTAATCTCATCAAGAAAAAAAAAATTGACGGTGTAATCTCATCAAGATCATATGCTTTTTTTTATTCTCCGGTTCTTGCAAGATGATTCTTTGCCGTACGTGTCAGGTTAGCGAGTTGAATAGAACGAATCCTCTGGGCACTTAGGTCTTTAAGTTCTGATTCTTGCTTTTGTAGTTTTGTTTATTCTCTTCCAATTTTTGAACCAAGGTTGGAAGGTTGAGTCGGCAGAAAAATGTATCGGATCCATAACAAATGTTCTTTGCACAACAATAACACATACGACGAAAAGAGAAAGATGTATGGGTGAATAGTGTTGATTGTGTGTATGCGCATGCATTTGGTTTGGATACTTTTGTTGTATATCTAATTGTATCTGTTTTAACTTTTGGGTATTAATCAAAACGTGCGTTGCACGTGCATGCTTACTAGTGTCTCTCAAACAGCTCATTCCTGCTCACTGTAACTTGCGCCGTGTGTAACTCGAGACGTCGAGGCATATCACGGCTCAGGGCGTCGACCTTTTTGGGGCACGACGAAATCTCTGGCAACTTAGATTCAACAATTCAACCGGGGCCGACAATTCAATCCGTCGAAACTCAAGTCGCGACGCTCATAATTTGCGCACGCACGATGAACCTAGCGGTGTCCAAAGAACTTGAGCGTGATTGGTTTGGAGCCAAACCTTTTGGCGACCCCAATAAATTAGCAGCCAATTTGTTAGGCTCTAATTTCTGGCAAGTCCGCTAATGAAACACTAGCCAAAATTGTAGAATGTTGACAATTCAGTCAGTGCTTTACCGAATTTTGGCTCCAATTCAATGAACCACTTGCCAAAATTGTAAAATGTTAACAAGTTTGAGATTTGCCAATTTTTGGCTTCAAAAAGCAACCCCTTACCATATATCTTCTAGCGCGTGACATAGAAAACAAGCTGCATTCATGCGGTACACCTCTTGCTTGTAATGGTAAAAGGAAGAGAATGGTTCCTCAAAAAAGAAAAAAATGAAGAGAGTGGAAAGATACACAAATCAAACTCCCTGAAGAAGTGAAAAAACAACATCAGCGGCTGACACTAGTGTAGCGAAAGGAAGGACACGTGGACGGTTGGGATGGCATAAACCAGGCTCAACAATGGCCATGTGAGTTTGATTTGCTTCCAAGGAATTCAGTTGAATTTGGCTCACAAGTTACATTTGGCCATGCGCCGTGTGTAACTTGAGACGTGGAGGCATAGCACGGCTTAGGCCGCTGATATTTTTGAGGCACGAGGAAATCTCAGGCGACTTAGATTCAGCAATTCAACCGGGCACGTGGGGATATCCAAAGAAGTTAGAGCTTGATTGCTTGGTTTGGTGCCAAACTTTTTTTGGCAACCCTAATAAATTGACAGCCGATTTGTTGGGCTCCAGTTTTTGGCAATTCTTCAAATCATAGACTAGGAGCCTTTTTTTTTTGGCAACCCTAATAAATTGGCAGCCGGTTTGTTAGGCTCTAGTTTTTGGCTATTCCTCTAATCAAACACTGGCCAAAAATTGTTAAATGTTGGCATTTCCTCAGAAACACTAGCCAAAGTGGTCAAATGTTGACAATTATGAGCTTCACCAAATTTTGGCTCCAAACCAATCAACAACTTGACTCCTATCCTCTAGCATGTGACCAAAGGCGAATTTGTGGTTGTACACCCTTATCTATACCTAATAATAAAGAGCTATTGCTTCTGGCGTTACGTCACGAAAATTTCCCTCAAAATTGCAAAATACTCCCTCCGTTCCTTTATATAATGTTCATGATTTCTTTAAATGTTCGTGTATTAAAAAATATTAATAAAATTGAACAAAATTTCACCAATTCAAACAATGTTCATGAATGGAAAATATCCTAAAAATTCAAAAACTGTTCGTGACTTACAAATAGTTTATTCATTCATATAATGTTCGCCTGCCCGTCCTCATAGCGCCCTCCTCCTCCCTCGCCTTCGTCGTGGATGATATCAAGCATCTCCCTGTCCGGGTCGTCGTACGCCGGCTCCCCCGCTCTAGGCATTGCAACGAACGAGTGCGGGCACCGATCTGCTCACCACCCGCCGTCCGCGCCGGATGAGTTGCGGCGAAGAATACTCGGAGAAGAGCAGCGCCGCGTTAACGTCGATGATGTAAGGCACCGTACCGGCGGGGGTTCCGAGCTGCTTGGAGGCTTAGTTGTACGGAGACTTGTAATGCTCCGGCCATGGCACCTCCTGTACTGTGGGCGCGCCCGTCTGGCGGTGTCCGCCACGGCCACCTCGTCTGCTACGACCTCCACGCCCAACGCCACCACCATGCCCATCGGCGGCCAACCGCTTCTTGAGCTTCTCCTCCTTTGCGGCCTTTGCTTTGACATGGTGAGTTTGCTGCGTAGTCAAGTTGATCTTCTGGGCGAGCGTGGTCTCGGGACCTCCGGCACCTCTGCCGGCTCCATCTCCGACAGGTTCCCCGACGATTCCATGCGACGGTGGCGGAAGGAAGGAGAGGGTGGGAGAAAAGAGCGGGAATTGGGCGAATAGCGGCGGGGGATGGAAGAAGAGAATGCAGGATTTTGGCGCGGAAACAATGCGGGATGCTCCAAAAGCGTGGGCTCCGCCTTCCTTTTGGCTGGGCCAGGGGGCAGAGAGCAACCTTTCACGTGTCCGGACTCCCGCAAAGCCCCACGTTTGTCTCCGGTTTGCGGGAGAAAACACGTCCGGACCACGCCGCAAACCGATACAGGACCGCGATGAATCGCTTTCGTGGTCCGGACGAATGCGGGCGGTCTGCGGGTCGCCGTTGGAGATGCCCTTAGAACTTATTTGATTTGAAGCCAAAAATATTAGGGAGCCTAATAAATTGGGAGCCGATTTGTTAGGCTCAAAACTTTGGCAATTGTTCAATCAAACACTAGCCGCAGTTGTCAAATGTTCACAATTTTGTTAGAGCTTTACCAAATTTTGGCTTCCATCTTCTTCAAGTTTATGCTAGGCAGAAATGGTGAGCGCTGAGGGCACTATGGTTTTGTGTGTCTGGCATACTGGCAGTCTGGCCCAGACTGAAAATGTTGCGCTGGACTCGGTGGGCACATGCCTTGCTATCAATTGTATAGAAATAGTTGGTCCCACAAACAATAGTCTCGTGCCGTTTCGCTGTCCTCTTTCCGGGCCAACTTATCCCTCGTGCACGAGGAGCAATGCTCTTTAGGGCATCTTCAATGGTTGTAAGATAGTTGTTGGTAGACTTTGTCACATAGAATTTTTAATGATGTCATACAATAAATGAGGAAAGAGAGTAAGGTTGTATGTACATGAACCAATACCTCTTGCACAAGCTTCAATGCAGAATGAGAGAGCACCTTATTTATTATCTCATGTCCTATTGGGCAAACTAGATACAACCTATTGGAATAGTTGTATGTTAAGGTGTTGGTTGATGACATGGCATATTTCACCAACAAGCTAACAAACAAACTGTTGGAGATGCCCTTACAGGCAATGCTGAGAGGGACTATTTTAAATAGTAATTAGATGAGGCGGGCCCCACTCTAAAATTCAGGGGGGGGGGGGTGGGGGGGATTACTGAGGAGAGAAGGGTTGGTTTGTAAATCCTTGTAAAACAAATCCGTATTTCTTCATTTTTGGTCCACGATGTGATAGCCATGGATCACTGGGATCGGTAGGTGGAGGAGATGGGGAATAGAAGGTAGGCTTCGGGGGGAAGAAGAAGGAGACAGGAAAGCAGATTCTATTTCTTTTCTTCGATAAGCAGATACAAGAGATGACTACAGTTTATAACCCCGCGCTCACACGCAACCGCACACCCTAGCTACTTTCCAACTGTCGCCTGGGCCCATTGGCCAGCTACCCTCCACCTTTCTTCAGCCACTGTCGCTGCTTGTCTCTGAACCCTTCCCCAAGCAGTCGATCTCTGCTGCCATGGCACCCTTCTCTGAACCACTGCCATGGTAGCTGTTTGCCCCGCCACTTGTATCCGTCAACGCTTGCACCGTAGTGCTGACAGGTTCCCCCCTGAAGACATAGCTTATCCCCAAGCGGCTGCATTTGGGTACCACATTCGGAGAGATTCGTAGTCCTCCCAAGTAGCTGATGCTAGCGGCAAGCCTGACCACTGTATCAGAACATGCACATGAGCACGTTACCCTTTCTTGACCGTCCTTCTGTCCAGAATGAGCTCAGGTGCTGTGTCTTTTGCTGTAATATCCCAGTCCGTTGGCAGGGTGGTGAAGACAGGAGTGTGGTCTGGCACATGTTCCTTGAGCTGGGATACATGAAACACAGGATGAATTTGAGCTTGTACTTGTAGTTCTAACTTGTAAGTAGCCGGACCAATCTGTTCCAGAATTGTAAAAGGCCCAAAGTACTTCATGGCCTGTTTGTGACAAGGTCTATTTGCAACAGAGTATTGGGCATATGGCTGCAACTTCAGGTAAACTGAATCTCGCACAAAGAACGTCCTTTCAGACCTATGCTGATCAGCATAATGTTTGATCCTTGTTTGAGCCCTTTGCAATTGTTCTTTCAACACCTCGCAATGTCCCCGATGCTCTTGCATCCATTGATTTACATCCCAGTTGTCTGGATGCAGACTGATAGGAAAAGTGCCATAGGAAGTGTCATGACCATAGAGAGCTTTATATGGAGAGCAGCCTAGAGAAGTATGGCGATTTGTGTCGTATCAGAACTCAGCCATGGGTAACCAGGAGTGCCATGTAGTTGGCTTGTCATGAACAGAACATCTTAAGTACATTTCCAGACACTGATTGAGGAGATGGACATGAGAAGTGTGGTGTTCCAGATACTGATTGACCCTTTCACTCTGGCCATTTGTCAGAGATGATCGATTGAGGATGCCCATGGAGTCTGACCACATTGGTGAGAAAAGCCCTGGCCACCGAGGAAGCAGTGAAAGGATGTTTCAGAGCAATGAAGTTTGCATTTAGTAAACCTGTCCACCACCACTAAAATTGCATTATAGCCTTCTGACTGAAGGAAATATGCTCTAGAGGCAATAATAAAGTTATTATTTTATTTCCTTATGTCATGATAAATGTTTATTATTCATGCTAGAATTGTATTAACCGGAAACTTGATACATGTGTGAATACATAGACAAAACAAAGTGTCCCTAGTATGCCTCTACTTGACTAGCTCGTTAATCAAAGATGGTTAAGTTTCCTGACCATAGACATGTATTGTCATTTGATGAACGGGATCACATCATTAGGAGAATGATGTGATGGACATGACCCATCCGTTAGCTTAGCATAATGATCGTTAAGTTTATTGCTATTGCTTTCTTCATGACTTATACATGTTCCTCTGACTATGAGATTATGCAACTCCCGAATACCGGAGGAACACCTTGTGTGCTATCAAACGTCACAACGTAACTGGGTGATTATAAAGATGCTCTACAGGTGTCTCTGATGGTGTTTGTTGAGTTGGCATAGATCGAGATTAGGATTTGTCACTCCGATTGTCGGAGAGGTATCTCTGGGCCCTCTCGGTAATGCACATCATATGAAGCCTTGCAAGCAATGTGACTAATGAGTTAGTTGCGGGATGATGCATTACAGAACGAGTAAAGAGACTTGCCGGTAACGAGATTGAACTAGGTATGATGATACCGACGATCGAATCTCGGGCAAGTAACATACCGATGACAAAGGGAATAACGTATGTTGTTATGCGGTTTGACCGATAAAGATCTTCGTAGAATATGTGGGAGCCAATATGAGCATCCAGGTTCCGCTATTGGTTATTGACCGGAGACGTGTCTCGGTCATGTCTACATAGTTCTCGAACCCGTAGGGTCCGCACGCTTAAAGTTCGGTGGCGATCGGTATTATGAGTTTTTGTGTTTTGATGAACCGAAGTTGTTCGGAGTCCCGGATGAGATCATGGACATGACGAGGAGTCTCGGAATGTCCGAGAGGTAAAGATCGATATATTGGAAGGCTATATTCGGACATCGGAAAGGTTCCGAGTGATTCGGGTATTTTTCGGAGTACCGGGGAATTACGGGAATTCACCGGGGGAAGTTATGGGCCTTATTGGGCCATACGGGAAAGAGAGGAGCAGGCTGCAGGGGCTGCTGCGCCCCTCCCCTTGCTGGTCCGAATTGGACAAGGGATTGGGGGGGGCGCAACACCCCTCTTTCCTTCTCCCTCTTCCCCTCTTCCTTCCCCTCTTGGTGGACTCCTACTAGGAGTAGGATTCCTAGTAGGAGTCCCCTACTTGGTGCGCCACCCATAGGGAGCCGGCCTCCTCCCCTCCCTCCTTTATATACGGGGGCAGGGGGCACCCCAGAGACACAACAATTGATCATTGATCTCTTAGCTGTGTGCGGTACTCCCCTCCACCATAATCCACCTCGATCATATCGTAGCGGTGCTTAGGCGAAGCCCTGCGTCGGTAGCATCATCATCACCGTCACCACACCGTCGTGCTGACGAAACTCTCCTGTGAAGCTTTGCTGGATCGGAGCTCGCGGGACGTCATCGAGTTGAACATGTGCTGAACTCGGAGGTGCCTTGCGTTCGGTACTTGGATCGGTCGGATCGTGAAGACGTACGACTACATCAACCGCGTTGTGCTAACGCTTCCGCTTTCGGTCTACGAGGGTACGTGGACACACTCTCTCCTCTCGTTGCTATGCATCACCATGATCCTGTGTGTGCGTAGAATTTTTTTGAAATTATTACGTTCCCCAACAGTGGCATCAGAGCCTGGTTTTATGCGTAGATGTTATATGCACGAGTAGAACACAAGTGAGTTGTGGGCGATACAAGTCATACTGCTTACCAGCATGTCACACTTTGGTTCGGCGGTATTGTTGGATGAAGCGGCCCGGACCGACATTACGCGTACGCTTACGCGAGACTGGTTTTACCGCCGTGCTTTGCACACAGGTGACTAGCGGGTGTCAGTTTCTCCAACTTTAGTTGAACCGAGTGTGGCTACGCCCGGTCCTTGTGAAGGTTAAAACAACACTAACTTGACGAACTATCGTTGTGGTTTTGATGTGTAGGTAAGAACGGTTCTTGCTCAGCCCGTAGCAGCCACGTAAAACTTGCAACAACAAAGTAGAGGACGTCTAACTTGTTTTTGCAGGGCATGTTGTGATGTGATATGGTCAAGACATGATGCTATATTTTATTGTATGAGATGATAATGTTTTGTAACTAAGTTATCGGCAACTGGCAGGAGCCATATGGTTGTCGCTTTATTGTATGCAATGCAATCGCCCTGTAATTGCTTTACTTTATCACTAAGCGGTAGCGATAGTCATAGAAGCAATAGTTGACGAGACGACAACGATGCTACGATGGAGATCAAGGTGTCGCGCCAGTGATGATGGTGATCATGACGGTGCTTCGGAGATGGAGATCACAAGCACAAGATGATGATGGCCATATCATATCATTTATATTGATTGCATGTGATGTTTATCCTTTATGCATCTTATTTTGCTTTGTTTGACGGTAGCATTATAAGATGATCTCTCACTAAATTTCAAGGTAAAAGTGTTCTCCCTGAGTATGCATCGTTGCCAAAGTTCGTCGTGCCGAGACACCACGTGATGATCGGGTGTGATAAGCTCAACGTCCATCTACAACGGGTGCAAGCCAGTTTTGCACACGCAGAATACTCGGGTTAAACTTGACGAGCCTAGCATATGCAGATATGGCCTCGGAACACTGAGACCGAAAGGTCGAGCGTGAATCATATAGTAGATATGATCAACATAGTGATATTCACCATTGAAAACTACTCCATTTCACGTGATGATCGGTTATGGTTTAGTTGATTTGGATCACGTGATCACTTAGATGATTAGAGAGATGCCTATCTAAGTGGGAGTTCTTGAGTAATATGATTAATTGAACTTTAATTTATCATGAACTTAGTCCTGGTAGTATTTGCAAATTATGTTGTAGATCAATAGCTCGCGTAAAGCTCCACTGTTTTTTTGATATGTTCCTGGAGAAAACTAAGTTGAAAGATGATAGTAGCAATGATGCGGGCTGGTTCCGTGATCTGAGGTTTGTCCTCATTGCTGCACAGAAGAATTATGTCCTTGATGCACCGCTAGGTGACAGAACTATTGCAGGAGCAGATGCAGACTTTATGAACGTTTGACAAGCTCGGTATGATGACTACTTGATAGTTTAGTGCACCATGATTTACGGCTTAGAATCGGGACTTCAAAAATGTTTTGAACGACATGGAGCATATGAGATGTTCCAACAGCTGAAATCGGTATTTCAGACTCATGCCCGTATCGAGAGGTATGAGACCTCTGACAAGTACT
Source organism: Thinopyrum elongatum (assembly GCA_011799875.1). Classification (NCBI taxonomy): domain Eukaryota; kingdom Viridiplantae; phylum Streptophyta; class Magnoliopsida; order Poales; family Poaceae; genus Thinopyrum; species Thinopyrum elongatum. The sequence goes on from CM022301.1 coordinate 604,211,627, forward strand.
TTGCCTACAAGATGGTGGAGAATAGCTCAACCAGTGAGCATGTGCTCAGAATGTCTGAGTACTACAGTTGCTTGAATCAAGTGGGAGTTAATCTTCCGGATAAGATAGTAATTGACAGAATTCTCTAGTCACTATCACCAAGTTACTGGAACTTCGTGATGAACTATAATATGCAAGGGATGACAAAAACGATTCCCGAGCTATTCGTGATGCTGAAATCAACGAAGGTAGAAATCAAGAAAGAGCATCAAGTGTTGATGGTTAACAAGACCACTAGTTTCAAGAAAAGGTCAAAGGAAAGAAGGGGAACTTCAAGAAGAATAGCAAGCAAGTTGCTACTCCCGGGAAGAAGTCCAAGTCTGGACCTAAGCCTGAAACTGAGTGCTTCTACTGCAAAGGGACTGGTCACTAGAAGCGGAACTGCCCCAAGTATTTGGCGGATAAGAAGGATGGCAAAGTGAACAAAAGTATATTTGATATACATGTTATTGATGTGTATTTTACTAGTGTTCGTAGTAGCCCCTGGGTATTTAATACTGGTTTAGTTGCTAACATTAGTAACTCGAAACAGGTGTTGCAAAATGAACAGAGACTAGTTGAGGACGAGGTGACGATGTGTGTTGGAAGTGATTCCAAGGTTGATAAGATCACCATCGCACACTCCCTCTATTTTCGGGATTAGTGTTGAACCTAAATAAATGTTATTTGGTGTTTGCGTTGAGCATGAATATGATTGGATCATGTTTATTGCAAAATAAATGTTATTTGGTGTTTGCGTTGAGCATGAATATGATTGGATCATGTTTATTGCAATACGGTTATTCATTTAAGTCAGAGAATAATTGTTGTTCTGTTTACATGAATAAAAACCTTCTATGGTCATACACCCAATGTAAATGGTTTATTGAATCTCGATCGTAGTGATACACATATTCATAATATTGAAGCCAAAAGATGCAAAGTTAGTAATGATAGTGCAACTTATTTGTGGCACTGCCGTTTAGGTCATATTGGTGTAAAGCGCATGAAGAAACTCCATACTGATGGACTTTTGGAATCACTTGATTATGAATCATTTGATGCTTGCGAACCATGCCTCATGGGCAAGATGACTAAAACTCCGTTCTCCGGAACAATGGAGTGAGCTACGGACTTATTGGAAATAATACATACCGATGTATGCGGTCCGATGAGTATTGAGGCTCGCGGCGGGTATCGTTATTTTCTGACCTTCACAGATGATTTGAGCAGATATGGGTATATCTACTTAATGAAACACAAGTCTGAAACGTTTGAAAAGTTCAAAGAATTTTAGAGTGAAGTAGAAAATCATCGTAACAAGAAAATAAAGTTTCTACGATCTGATCGCGGAGGCAAATATTTGAGTTACGAGTTTGGTCTTCATTTAAAAATGTGGAATAGTTTCGCAGCTCATGCCACCTGGAACACCACAGCATAATGGTGTGTCCGAACGTCGTAACCGTACTTTATTAGATATGGTGCGATCTATGATGTCTCTTACCGATTTACCACTATCGTTTTGGGGTTATGCGTTAGAGACAGCTGCATTCACGTTTAATAGGGCACCATCTAAATCCGTTGAGACGACACCGTATGAACTGTGGTTTGGCAAGAAACCTAAGTTGTCATTTCTTAAAGTTTGGGGCTGCGATGCTTATGTGAAAAAGCTTCAGCCTGATAAGCTCGAACCCAAATCGGAGAAGTGCGTCTTCATAGGATACCCAAAAGAAACTATTGGGTACACCTTCCATCACAGATCCGAAGGCAAGATATTTGTTGCTAAGAATGGATCCTTTCTAGAGAAGGAGTTTCTCTCGAAAGATGTGAGTGGGAGGAAAGTAGAACTTGATGAGGTAGTGGTACCTTCTCTTGAATTGAAAGTAGTTCATCACAGAAATCAGTTCTAGTGATGCCTACACCAATTAGTGAGGAAGTTAATGATGATGATCATGAAACTTCGGATCAAGTTGCTACCGAACCTCGTAGGTCAACCGGAGTACGTTCCGCACCATAGTGGTACGGTAATCCTGTTCTGGAAGTCATGTTACTAGACCATGACGAACCTACGAACTATGAGGAAGCGATGATGAGCCCAGATTCCGCAAAATGGCTTGAGGCCATGAAATCTGAGATGGGATCCATGTATGAGAACAAAGTGTGGACTTTGGTTGATTTGCCCGATGATCGGCAAGCCATAGAAAATAAATGGATCTTCAAGAAGAAGACTGACGCCGACGGTAATGTTACTGTCTAGAAAGCTCGACTTGTTGCAAAAGGTTTTCGACAAGTTCAAGGAGTTGACTACGATGAGACCTTCTCACCCGTAGCGATGCTTAAGTCCGTCCGAATCATGTTAGCAATTGCCGCATTTTATGATTATGAAATTTGGCAAATGGATGTAAAAACTGCATTCCTGAATGGATTTCTGGAAGAAGAGTTGTATATGATGTAACCCGAAGGTTTTATTGATCCAAAGGATGCTAACAAAGTGTGCAAGCTCCAGCGATCCATTTATGGACTGGTGCAAGCATCTCGGAGTTGGAATAAACGTTTTGATAGTGTGATCAAAACATATGGTTTTATACAGACTTTTGGAGAAGCCTGTATTTACAAGAAAGTGAGTGGGAGCTCTGTAGCATTTCTAATATTATATGTGGATGACATATTGTTGATTGGAAATGATATAGAATTTTTGGATAGCATAAAAGGATACTTGAATAAGAATTTTTCAATAAAAAGGACCTCGATGAAGCTGCTTAAGTATTGAGCATCAAGATCTATAGGGATATATCGAGACGCTTAATAGGACTTTCACAAAGCACATACCTTGACAAGATTTTGAAGAAGTTCAAAATGGATCAGTCAAAGAAGGAGTTCTTGCCTGTGTTACAAGGTGTAAAATTGAGTAAGACTCAAAACCAGACCCCGACAGAAGATAGAAAGAGAATGAAAGTCATTCCCTATGCCTCAGTCATAGGTTCTATAAAGTATGCCATGCTATGTACCAGACCAGTTGTGTGCCTTGCTATGAGTTTAGCAAGGAGGTACGATAGTGATCCAGGGATAGAACACTGGATAGCGGTCAAAGTTATCCTTAGTTACCTAAGAGGACTAAGGAAATATTTCTCGGTTATGGAGGTGATAAAAGAGTTCGTCGTAAAAGGTTACGTCGATGCAAGCTTTTACACCGATCCAGATGACTCAGAGTCTCAATCTGGATACATATTGAAAGTGGGAGCAATTAGCTAGAGTAGCTCCATGCAGAGCATTGTAGACATAAGAAATTTGCAAAATACATACGGATCTGAATGTGGAAGACCCGTTAACTAAACTTCTCTCACAAGCAAAACTTGATCACACCTTAGTACTCTTTGGGTGTTAATCACATGGCGATGTGAACTAGATTATTGACTCTAGTAAACCCTTTGAGTGTTGGTCACGTAGCGATGTGAACTATGGGTGTTAATCACATGGTGATGTGAACTATTGGTGTTAAATCACATGGCGATGTGAACTAGATTATTGACTCTAGTGCAAGTGGGAGACTGAAGGAAATATGCCCTAGAGGCAATAATAAAGTTATTATTTTATTTCCTTATGTCATGATAAATGTTTATTATTCATGCTAGAATTGTATTAACCGGAAACTTGATACATGTGTGAATACATAGACAAAACAAAGTGTCCCTAGTATGCCTCTACTTGACTAGCTCGTTAATCAAAGATGGTTAAGTTTCCTGACCATAGACATGTGTTGTCATTTGATGAACGGGATCACATCATTAGGATAATGATGTGATGGACATGACCCATCCGTTAGCTTAGCATAATGATCGTTAAGTTTATTGCTGTTGCCTTCTTCATGACTTATACATGTTCCTCTGACTATGAGATTATGCAACTCCCGAATACCGGAGGAACACCTTGTGTGCTATCAAACGTCACAACGTAACTGGGTGATTATAAAGATGCTCTACAGGTGTCTCTGATGGTGTTTGTTGAGTTGGCATAGATCGAGATTAGGATTTGTCACTCCGATTGTCGGAGAGGTATCTCTGGGCCCTCTCGGTAATGCACATCATATGAAGCCTTGCAAGCAATGTGACTAATGAGTTAGTTGCGGGATGATGCATTACAGAACGAGTAAAGAGACTTGCCGGTAACGAGATTGAAGTAGGTATGATGATACCGACGATCGAATCTCGGGCAAGTAACATACCGATGACAAAGGGAATAACGTATGTTGTTATGCGGTTTGACCGATAAAGATCTTCGTAGAATATATGGGAGCCAATATGAGCATCCAGGTTCCGCTATTGGTTATTGACCGGAGACGTGTCTCGGTCATGTCTACATAGTTCTCGAACCCGTAGGGTCCGCACGCTTAAAGTTCGGTGGCGATCGGTATTATGAGTTTTTGTGTTTTGATGAACCGAAGTTGTTCGGAGTCCCGGATGAGATCATGGACATGACGAGGAGTCTCGGAATGTCCGAGAGGTAAAGATCGATATATTGGAAGGCTATATTCGGACGTCGGAAAGGTTCCGAGTGATTCGGGTATTTTTCGGAGTACCGGGGAATTACGGGAATTCACCGGGGGAAGTTATGGGCCTTATTGGGCCATACGGGAAAGAGAGGAGCAGGCTGCAGGGGCTGCTGTGCCCCTCCCCTTGCTGGTCCAAATTGGACAAGGGATTGGGGGGGCGCAACACCCCTCTTTCCTTCTCCCTCTTCCCCTCTTCCTTCCCCTCTTGGTGGACTCCTACTAGGAGTAGGATTCCTAGTAGGAGTCCCCTACTTGGTGCGCCACCCATAGGGAGCCGGCCTCCTCCCCTCCCTCCTTTATATACGGGGGCAGGGGGGCACCCCAGAGACACAACAATTGATCATTGATCTCTTAGCCATGTGCGGTACCCCCCTCCACCATAATCCACCTCGATCATATCGTAGTGGTGCTTAGGCGAAGCCCTGCGTCGGTAGCATCATCATCACCGTCACCACGCCGTCGTGCTGACGAAACTCTCCTGTGAAGCTTTGCTGGATCGGAGCTCGCGGGACGTCATCGAGTTGAACATGTGCTGAACTCGGAGGTGCCGTGCGTTCGGTACTTGGATCGGTCGGATCATGAAGACGTACGACTACATCAACCGCGTTGTGCTAACGCTTCCGCTTTCGGTCTACGAGGGTACGTGGAAACACTCTCCCCTCTCGTTGCTATGCATCACCATGATCCTGTGTGTGTGTAGGAAAATTTTGAAATTACTATGTTCCCCAACACTGACTTGGGAAAATCCTCTATGAATTATGTCCACCCAGGGCTTGGGTGGTACAGGCAAAGGCCGAAGAAGCCCAGGGTACTTGCAGTGCTCATGTTTTGCTTGATGACATGTTGCACATTGTTGAATGAAACTGGTCACATCCTGTTTCAAACCTTGCCAGCAGAAAAGTTTCTTAACTCTTTGATAGGTTGCTTGTATGCCTGAGTGGCCGCCAACAACACTAGCATGAAAAGAGGATATGATCCTTGTTTTCAAAGCATCACTAGCTCCTATCCAAATCCTGCCCTCCTTTGTGATAATGCCCTCTTTGAGGCTGTATTCATCCACAGGTTCATGAGAGATATCTAGTTTCTGAAGTAATTGTTGTGCTTCATAGTCCATAGTATAAGAATTCTGCACTTCTTGCAGCCACAGAGGGTGGGCTTTTACCACAATATGAGTACTAAGTAGATGCCCTACTCTGGAAAGAGCATCAGCTGCCCCATTGTCCACTTCCTTCTTGTATTGGATGTTAAACTCTAATCCCACCAGCTTGTGCATTGCCTTTCTCTGCAAGTCAGTATTTAACACTTGATCATTGAGATGAGCTAAGCTTTGATGGTCTATTTTGATGGTAAACAATCCTCTGTTGAGATACCGCCTTCATCTTTCAACTGCCATAATCACAACCAAGATCTCTTTCTCATAAATGGATAACTATTGGTTGGATGCACTTAAAGCCTTGCTGTAAAAGGCTACAGGATGACCCTCTTGACTGAGAACTGCACCTATGCCAGTGGCACACGCATCGGTTTCCACCGTGAACTGCTTGCTGAAATCAGGTAAAGCCAGCACATGTGTGTTCACCATGGCCTGCTTCAATGTATCAAAAGCCACCTGTTCCTCAGCTGTCCATTGAAACTGCTTCTTTTGAAGAAAATTGGTTAGTGGTCTAGCTAAAATTCCATAGCCTTGGTCAAACTTTCTGTAGTACCCTGTCAGACCTAGACAACCTCTCAGTTCTGTGAAATTTGCAGGCACATGCTATGCTACCATCGCCTGGGTTTTGGCTGGATCTATGGCCACCACCTTGTCAGAGATGACATGTCCTAGATATTGTAGCTTGTTCTGTGCGAAAGAACATTTGGATCTATTTGCAAACAGTTGGTGCTGCCTTAAAGTGCTCAGCACAGTGGTCAGCTGTGCTACATGATCTCTCAAGGTTTTACTGAAGACCAAGATATCATGCATGAACATCAAAACATATTTTCTGTTCTGTGGGGCAAAGATGAAGTTCATCACACACTGAAAAGTTCCAGGTGCAGTAGCCAGTCCAAAGGGCACCACCTTGAATTGGTACTGTCCAAAATGTGTTTTGAAGGCTGTTTTGTGTTCATCCTACTTCACCATCCTGATTTGATGGTAACCAGATCTACGATCCAACTTGGAAAAGTAAGCAGCACCAGCTAATTCATCCAAGAGTTCATCCACAATTGGCATTGGAAACTTATTTTTTATAGTTAGATCATTTAATTTCCTGTAGTCCACACAAAACCTCCATGATCCATCTTTTTTCTTGACCAACAACACCCGTGAGGCAAATGGACTGATACTAGGGGTAATAATTTCAGCCTCTAGCATTTTGTTCACTTGAGTTTCGATTTCATCTTTTTGCAAGGGGGAAATATCTGTAGGGCCTAGAGTTTACAGGGACTGCTCCTGGAATCATATGAATTGCATGATCAAAAGCTCTTTGTGGTGGCAGAGAAGTGGGCTCTGAAATACATTCTGGAAGTCTTTCAGTAATTGTTCCACTTCAGTAGGAGGATTTTTTGGAACTTCCTGTGCCTCTGGGAACAAAATAGCTATTGCCTATATGTCATTCCCTTATAGCATTTGACCACTTGATCCACATAAATCTTCTGCAATACAGCTTGTTCAGAAGACTATACTCCTTGGAGCTTAATAGTCTGCTCCTGATATTGAAACTCAATCCATTTTTCTTTCCAATGGCAAGTCATAGCTCCCCATTGCTCCAACCAGTCCATGCCCAATTCCACCACCTTTGCAGAGTAAGAAAATGTATGTTCTTGAAGCCACCAAGTGAGTGCAGGCACTTCAGAAGTGCAGGGCAGGGTTTCACCATTTGCCACTTTGACAGTGAGGGGTTTCTGTAGTTTTTTTGGTGACAACTTCAATTCTAGGAACTAGTGCAGCATCAACGAAACTGTGGGTGCTCCCTGAATCCAGCAAAATGAGCACCACCTGATTGCCCACCAGGGCTCTGAACTTGATTGTCTTTGGATGGTCTACCCCTAAAATTGCATTTACTGAGAGCAGCAGCTCCTCTTATATTGCCTACTGCATTGCAATAGCATCCTACACCGCATCTGGAATTCTGTTCATGTCAACTTGTTCAGTTACTATAGCCTGGACAGCAGTTGGAGTTTGCTTGGCACACACATGCCCCGGGGTAAACTTCTCCCCACAACTAAAACATACTCCATTGGCTCGTCTGTAATCCTTGAGCTGCCTGGCCTTCCACAGATCTCCCGATGAGGATGGTTGCCTAATATCGTTCCTAGAGAACGGTTGTTTGGATTGAAACTTCCCCGTCTTCTGCCTTGCCAGAGTTGTCTCCTGCACTATGGCAAATGCTGCTGCTGCTGCCACCGTTACAGGGAACTGGATTTCCATGGCGCCCTTGAGCTCCTCCTTGAGCCCTAATATGAACCTTGTCACCAGGAATGTTCCACTCACCTCTGGTTCATACAGCTTGATTTGATACACCAACTGCAGAAAATCCCGTTTGTATTCTTCTACAGTGCCCTTCTGTTTCAGTAACAGCAAGGCCCTCATTGTTTCCCGCTAGATATTGATGTCAAATTCATCCATGACCACTTCTTTAAACTGATCCCACTCGACCCATCCTGCTGTCAGCTTGTACGCGTGGTACTGATAACCCACAAGTATAGGGGATCGCAATAGTTTTCGAGGGTAGAGTATTCAACCCAAATTTATTGATTCGACACAAGGGGAGCCAAAGAATATTCCCAAGTATGAGCAGCTGAGTTGTCAATTCAACCACACCTGAAAGACTTAATATCTGCAGCAACGTTTTTAGTAGCAAAGTAGTATGGAAGTAACGGTAACGGTGGCAAAAGTAACAATAGCAATTTTGTAGCAATTGTAAAAGTGGCAACGGCAAAGTAACGTAGCAAAGATCAATATGTGAAAAGCTCGTAGGCAATGGATCAGTGATGGATAATTATGTCGGATGGCATTCATCATGCAACAATTATAACCTAGGGTGACACAGAACTAGCTCCAATTCATCAATATAATGTAGGCATGTATTCCGAATATAGTCATACGTGCTTATGGAAAAGAACTTGCATGACATCTTTTGTCCTACCCTCCCGTGGCAGTGGGGTCCTAATGGAAACTAAGGGATATTAAGGCCTCCTTTTAATAGAGAACCGGACCAAAGCATTAGCACTTAGTGAATACATGAACTCCTCAAACTACGGTAATCACCGAAAAGAATCCCAATTATTGTCACCTTGGGGTATGCGGATCATAACACGTAATAGGTGTCTACAACTTGCAAGATAGGATCAAGAACACATATATATTCATGAAAACATAATAGGTTGAGATCTGAAATCATGGCACTCGGGCCCTAGTGACAAGCATTAAGCATAGCAAAGTCATAGCAACATCAATCTCAGAACATAGTGGATACTAGGGATCAAACCCTAACAAAACTAACTCGATTACATGATAAATCTCATCCAACCCATCATCGTCCAGCAAGCCTACGATGGAATTACTCACGCACGGCGGTGAGCATCATGAAATTGGTGATGGAGGAAGGTTGGTGATGATGATGGCGACGAATCCCCCTCTCCGGAGCCCCGAACGGACTCCAGATCAGCCCTCCCGACGAAGAACAGGAGGCGGCGGCGGCTCCGTATCGTAAAATGCGATGAACTCTTCTCTCTGATTTTTTTCTCTCCGGATGTGAATATATAGAGTTGGAATTAGGGTCGGAGGAGGTCCAGGGGGCCCACAAGCCGCCAGGGCGCGCCCCCTGGCTTGTGGCCAATGGGTGGACCCCCTCTGGTTGATTCTTTCGCCAGTATTTTTTATTTACTCCAAAAATATTCTCCGTAAATTTCCAGGTTATTCCGAGAACTTTTATTTCTGCACAAAAATAACACCAAGGCAATTCTGCTGAAAATAGCGTAAGTCCAGGTTAGTTTCATTCAAATCATGCAAATTAGAGTCCAAAACAAGGGCAAAAGAGTTTGGAAAAGTTGATACGATGAAGACGTATCAACTCCCCCAAGCTTAACCCATTGCTTGTCCTCAAACAATTCAGTTGACAAACTGAAAGTGACAAAGAAAAACTTTTACAAACTCTGTTTGATCTTGTTGTTGCAAATATGCAAAGCTAGCATTCATGTTTTCAGCAAGAATTATGAACTAACCATATTCACAATAACATTTAGGTCTCACATTTACTCATATCAATGGCATAATCAACTAACGAGCAATAATAATGAATCTCGGATGACAACACTTTTTCAAAACAATCATGATATGATATAACAAAATGGTATCTCGCTAGCCCTTTCTGAGACCGCAAAACATAAATGCAGAGCACCCCGGAAGAACAAGGACTGACTAGACATTGTAATTCATGGTAAAAGAGATCCAGTCATAGTCATACTCAATATCAATTAACAACAATGCATACAAATGGCAGTGGTGCTCTCTAACTGGTGCTTTTTATAAGAGGATGATGACTCAGCATAAAAGTAAATAGATAGGCCCTTCACAGAGGGAAGCAGGAATTTGCAGAGGTGCCAGAGCTCGAGCTTTTAAAACAGAGATGAATGTAATTTTGAGCGGCATGCTTTCATTGTCAACATAACAACCAAGAGATCTCGGTATCTTCCATGCTGAATACATTATAGGCGGTTCCCAAACAGAATGGTAAAGTTTTTACTCCCCCTCCACCAACAAGTGCACACTCCACGGCTGGTCCGAAACAACGGGTACCGTCCATACCAACAACAGTCCTGGGGAGTTTTGTTTGATAGTATATTTTGGTTTGATTTAGAGCATGGAACTGGGCATCCCAATTACCAGCCACTTTCTCGTGAATGACAAGTGAATAAACACTCATCGTGAGAATAACTCACCTAGCATGGAAGATACTGATAGCCCCTAGTTGCTACATGAGCGATTCGGGCATACAAAACAGAATATTATTTGAAGGTTTAAAGTTTGGCACATGCAAATTTACTTGGAACGGCAGGTAAATACCGCATATAGGTAGGTATGGTGGACTCATATGGAACAACTTTGGGTTTATGGAAGTGGATGCACAAGCAGTATTCCCGCTTAGTACAAGTGAAGGCTAGCAAAAGATTGAGGAGCGACCAACTAGAGAGCGACAACAGTCATAAACATGTATTGAGATTAACCAACATTGAATGCAAGCATGAGTAGGATATAAATCACCATGAACATAAATATCGTGGAGGCTATGTTGATTTTGATTCAACTACATGTGTGAACATGTGCCAAGTCAAGCCACTTAAATCATTCAAAGGAGGATACCATCCTATCATACTACATCATTACCATTTTAATTTGCATGTTGGCACTCAAGACAAACCATTATCAACTCCTAGCTAATTAAGCATGGCATGAGTAACTATAATCTCTAATTGTCATTGCAAACATGTTTCATTCATAATGGGCTGAATCAGGAACGATGAACTAATCATATTTACAAAAACAAAATAGGTCGAGTTCGTACCAGCTTTTCTCCATCTCCATCATTTCATCATATATCGTCATTATTGCTTTTTCACTTGCACGACCGAACGGTGTGAATAATAATAAGAGTGCACGTGCATTGGACTAAGCTGGAATCTGCAAACATTTATTCAAAGAAGAAGACAAGGTAATATGGGCTCTTCGTTAGATCAACAATAATGCATATGAGAACCACTCAACATTTTCATCGTGGTCTTCTCCTCTCGACCCAAAGAAAAGAAAAGAACTTCAAAGAAACACACTGAAATGTTTTTGGAGTTTTTGTTTTTCTGAAGAAAGCAAAAGCAAGAACGAGAAAAAACTATTTACACGGGAAAGCTCCCAAAAAAAGAAGAACAAGAAATCTTTTTGGGTTTTCTTTTAATACTACAACTAATTGTTTTTTGATTTTCTCAAAGTTTTTCGAACACAAAAGAAGAAAGCGAGAAAAAGAAATAAACTAGCATGGATAATACAATGAAAAAGTATGAACACCGACAACTGGAATGAATGTGTGAACATGAATGTAATGTCGGTGAGAAATACATACTCCCCCAAGCTTAGGCTTTAGGCCTAAGTTGGTCTACGACCACGGCGAGAAATAACCCTCTCCTCGGTATTCCGAAGGGTCCTGACGGTTCCACCGGTTGGCGAGCTCCTGTGGCTCCCACTGATAAACAGGTTCCTGATATGGATCAGGTGATAGTGCTGGCTCAGGGACTGGGGATCGCGTCCACTCCCAGTACGCATAAATATCATCGGGCATAATAATGTACCTGCCTGAATGAATATCGAACAAAGAAGGTGCATGCAAAGTAATAATCTAATAGGTACCCTGACTGAACACTAAGTTATAGATGAGCCACTTGTCATCGTCTTTGGAAATAAAATCATGTGCTACCATACTGTCATAGTCTAAATATTTAGTGGGTAACAATATTTCTTCCTGCTCATCGAGCCTAATGGGAATCTCAAAATGTTTAGCTAAACGAGAAGCGTAGATACCTCTGAAAATAGGACCCCTCGAACGGTTTAAACTCAACCTTCGAGCAACAATAGCGCCCAAACTAAAAGTTCTATCACGATATAAAGCATGGCGCAAAATAGCAAGGTCAGGGGCATTAAGGCCTCCACTCTCCCCTCGACCAATCAAACATCTCCCCGCAAATAATGAGTAATAGCGCAAAAAAGGAAAATGTAAACTAGCCACTCTCGCTTCCGACACCCCTCTCTCTTCCCCTACGGTAACTTCATCAATAAAATCCTCCACATCTCTAGGACGTGGTTCACTGACGCTGCCCTCATAAGGTAATTTGCAAACATCACAAAAATCACAGAGAGTCATTTTCTTAGGCACATCATATAAGTGAAATTCTACCATATGAGGATCTTCCCTATAACGAAAGTGAAAATTTTGCACAAAGGTATTAGTGAGTAGGAGGTATTGGTCACACTTATCGTGGAGGAAGTCGGTGATGCCTGCCTTATCCGCCAAATAATAGAAATCCTCATAAATTCTGGCCGCCCTCAAGAATGCATCACTTGGCCATTCACACGGCCGAACCTCCGCGGTGCGAGGGAGGTTGTACTTGCGCTTCTTCTTCTCTTCATTTTCATTTTCCTTTGAACCCCTACTTGAAGAGCCCCTCAACCATCTCTTCATCATTTCTTTTCTCTGAGAAATTCTGAAATTTTTAGTGACTCAAAATAAAAGTGAATCAAACTCAACAAAATTGATAGTAACTACTCCTACAAGTGCCTAGAGGCTATATCATGCATCAAAACTACTTGAGACCATATAAATTTGACATGCAAGCTCAAGAACAAGGTCACCACAGCAGCAAAAATTTGCAATATATAAAGCACTAGAACAAAAACTAGTTGGACCATTGGAGGAGTCACATACCGAAGAACAATCCCCCAAAATAGTTTTGCAAATGGAGCTTTGCACAAGGAGATCGAAAATGGCAGCAAGATGAGCAAGAACACGAGTTTGAGCAACGGGATGATTTTTTCTGGAGGAAGACTAAGTGGATGGGTGCTGGAATAAGTGAGGGGATCCACGTGGGACCCACAATCCACCAGGGCGCACCCAGGGGGTGGGCACGCCCCCAGGGCTTGTGGCCCACTGGTGCATCCCCCTGGTGTGTTCTCAGTGCCAGAAATTCTCAAATAATCTAAAAAAAATCATACTAAATTTTCAGGGCATTTGGAGAACTTTTATTTTCGGGACATTTTTTATTGCATGGATAATTCAGAAAACAGACGAGTAATAGTATTTTTGCTTTATTTATTCTAAATAACAGAAAGTAAAAGGTGGGTACAGAAAGTTGTGCTTTCTAAATTCATCCATCTCATGCTCATCAAAAGGAATCCATTAACAAGGTTGATCAAGTCTTATTAACAAACTTCTTTCGAATAACATGAAACCGGAGAATTTTCGAATAACACTAGGTTACCTCAATGGGGATATGCATGTCCCCCACAATAAGAATATCATATTTCTTTTTGACAGTAGGAAGAGGGAATTCAAAAACCCCAATAGTAATTGTTGAATTTTTTCCAATAGAATTAATACTATTCACTTGAGGTTGTTTCTTCGGAAAGTGTACCTATGCTCATTACCATTAACATGAAAAGTGACATTGCCTTTGTTGCAATCAATAACAGCCCATGCATTATTCAAAAAGGGTCTACCAAGGATGATCGACATACTGTCATCCTCAGGAATATCAAGAATAACAAAGTCCATTAAGATAGTAACGTTTGCAACCACAACAGGCACATTCTCACAAATACCGATGGGTATAGCAGTTGATTTATTAGCCATTTGCAAGGAGATTTCAGTAGGTGTCAACTTATTCAAATCAAGTCTACGATACAAAGAGAAAGGCATAACACTAACACCGGCTCCCAAATCACATAAGGCAGTTTTAACATAGTTTCTTTTGATGGAGCATGGTATAGTTGGTATTCCTGAATCTCCTAGTTTCTGTGGTATTCCACCCTTAAAAGTATAATTAGCAAGCATGCTGGAAATTTCAGCTTCTGGTACCTTTCTTTTATTTGTAACAATATCTTTCATATACTTAGCATAAGGAGACATTTTCAGGATACCAGTCAAACGCATACGCAGAAAGACAGGTCTAAGCATTTCAACAAAGCGCTCAAAATCCTCATCATCCTTTTTCTTGGATGGCTTAGGAGGAAAGGGCATGGGTGTCGGTGTCAAAACCGGCAGATCTCGGGGTAGGGGGTCCCAAGCTGTGGATTTAGGATCGATGGTAACAGGGACGATGAACACGGTATTTTACCCAGGTTCGGGCCCTCTCTATGGAGGTAAAACCCTACGTCCTGCTCTTGTTTATATCAATGGAGTATTAAGTACAGAGTTGATCTACCTCGAGATCATACGTTGTGGTCTAAACCCTAGGGGTATGATGGATCAATATCATAATGATCTATCGACTAGCCTGGCCTCGGCTTATATAATATACCAGAGGCCTAGGATAACAAGAGTCCTAGTCGAATACGTCGGTGGAGAGGAGTCCTTGTCTTGAGCACCAAGTCTTGTGGAATCTTCCTCGTATATGTCATCGGCTGTCCGAACTGGCCCATTAGTGAAACGCCATGGGGGTCCTCGGCCCGACCCACTGGCCGGGAGACGACGTGGTGAGTACCCCCTAGTCCAGGACACCGTTAGTAGCCCCCTGAACCGGTCTTCAAGTTGGTGACGCTCCTCGGTTCTTCCAAACTTTTCTTCATCTCCGGTGATCGGCCTTGAAAACTGGTTCAACAAATCTTTCCATCTTCGATCTTGAGGATTGCCGAGCTAAATCTGAAGAGCTTACACGTCGGGCATCCGAGGAGCCCTTTAAGTCTTCGGCCTTTATCAATGCCTTGTTATTTTTATGCCACACCTCGGGTTTAAAGTGTTTCCCGTGCGGTAGTGCCCTCTTGCATCTGAAATCCAATGCCAGATTGCATCCGAGGTATATCTTTTTGCAGCCGAGCACCAACGCCGGACTACTTCCGAGCTCCAACGCTGGACTGTATCCGAGCTCCAACACCGGACTGTATCCGAGGTGTCATAGATCACCTTGGTTCAAAAAAGTTGAAGGAGTTCAGCAGAGCTTAATGGTGGAAATGCCCTTTATGGAGCCAACTACTTGTATCCGAGCTTTATGCCGGACTGCATCCGAGGTGGTGCACTACCTCGGGTATGGGCTGATTTTTTGTGGATATATTTTTCTTGATTGGTGCAATTTATTCTCTGCTGAGATATATAACCAGTAGCCCTCAAGGTGTGTGTCGGTCTAAAACCTGAGATGCACCTGAAGGAAAACATGAAACCGCTGATCCCATTAGCCCCTGAGACTCAGGTCGATTTGCGAAATCGGCCTGAGGATCAACTCCTAGCTCGATAGTATACATAGGAATTGAAACGCGGTGTAATATATTGGAGGAAAAAGTGATCGGCAGACGGGTCCTTAAGAAGTTGCCGTAATATATTGGCTTGATGCCGGATAGGTCCAGATGGTACCTATTGTTGTCCAAAGACACGTTTGCCCATAGCTCGGTCAAGCCGAACACTGGGCATTATGAATTTTCTGCATTGAATAGGCAATGCAGTAGCCCCCGAGCCACTGGTTGGGTGGCAACACCAGATCAGGGGATCGATGTGCCCCTTTAATATTTGTAAATGATAAGCGCGAAGCCCAGTAGCCCCCGAGCCTTAATGTGGGCACGAGGTGGCTGAATTAAGGATCGATATCTGTTTGACATAAAATTTTGTTGTGTTTAACACGAACTTCTCGGAAAGAGAATAGAGATCTCTTAAAGGAGCTAGAGCTAACGAAAGCTGATCTTGCCAAGGTCGGCCTCAAGGGGCTTAATAGATAGGAAATCAATGCCAATAGGGAATTATGAGAGCGTTATGTCAGCTGCTCGGTTGTCTCAGCGAGATTGTGCCCTTGACTCGTTGAAAGATTGGCTACAATTATTTGACTTTTGCTCGCAATTTATGTGTAATGATTCTATGTACCTAAGTACTTTATATCATTAAAGCTCATATCCGCATTGTACAAAACTTTATTGACCGACCATCGGCTTCAACCTCCTCAGCCAGTAGTCGAGGAGTGTTTGTCCCACTTTATAAAGCCTTTATGAGGGTAAAGATTTATGGCAAACGAGGCAATCCGGCCATACCGTTTTATAAACAAAGGTATGCGAAGAGATATGTTATATTACTATGTAAGAAACATCTTCCAAAGAAAATAGTTCCGCTATCGGTTCCTTTCTTTGGGTTCTCATGCTGACCATGATCATGAAACCTCATCTCCGATCAATGTGGGAGGAAAATATTGAGGATTTAGTTAGGGGAGAGTTACCGAACTCTGTGGTCCATGATGAACCAGAATTTTCACTTCCATCGTTGCCGACCAATTATATCCTTTAAGATGGCTAGCTTTTGGCTTCACCCAGTCTGAGGTACTAATCCGGATGACCCGGTAGTAACAATCACAGAGGTGCTCCCTTTACCGCCTAGCCAAACAATCGGGAACGTAGGGGTAAGCACAGGAGCCAGGCAACCCAGCTTGGCCAAAATCTTAAGTCAAATTGATGCATATTTATGGCTTTATTACGATAATTATGGAAGGCAAATTCTCCATTGAGACTGTTTATAACCTGAAAGTGGCCGATCGTCGGCTTCCACCCCTTTATAGATGCTACACAGGGTGTTTCTGTACTAACAATACAACCCTTAGCCGATGTCTCGATGCCCGGAGGCGGTTGTGTTAGCGGAAACGAGGCAATCAGATATGCAGGCTTTATAACTTTCACTTAGTCATAGGAGTTTGAAGTTCGGGGCCAGTTACTAGCCCCCGGTTAGTGTTCGGCGTCAGCCGGGGTCAAACCAGTAACACTTCGGCCAATCTTATGAAAGGCCCATTGTTTAATATGGTCATCGGATTGCCGACCAGTTTACGCTCATTGTGACAGTCAGTTTTCGACTTTCTCCCCTGAGGTACTTGACCAGTTAAACCGGAAGTACACTCACAGTGGTTCTCCCTTTTGCACTCCTAGCCGAACAAAGCGGAACATAGGAGGCAAGCACAGGAGCCGGGCAACCCAACTATTGACTGAAGACACAATTCAAAACTGGTGCATATAAAGCAATATCCGAGAACGTTTTGCCGAGGACTCCTCGGAGTGCCTTGGCTTTTGGTGTGTTCGGCTCTAGTCGCAGCCCCCCATTAATATTGCCGAAGCTTTAAATGTGTCCGGCGTCGTATTGTGAGACTTATGCTGGAAACACACAAAAAGTGCCATAAGCATGGAAAACCAAAAAACTTTAGTAAAAACTTTACATCCGAACTAAAAACAAGTTTTTTGTGCCAATCCGAAATTGGTCTTAAAAAAAAATTGTGCTTCTGTCGTGCTTTCACATCCGATCTCTAAACTTCAAGTAGGTCAGCCTTCGGCTTCAACCTCCTTATCCCGAAGGCGGAGTGCTTCTCCAAGGCCAGTTTAGCGAACTAAACTCAAGCGGTTTTTTAGAGAGAAGCCAGGCTATCCGACTATTGACCACACACTAGGGTCGAAAAAGGAGTGGTAGAAAAAGACTTTGCAATGACTGAGAAGAAAAACATTCATTATAGAATGGATAGTATAAATTTAAGAGCCCCCAGTTAACCTATGACAGGAAGTGTTTTTAACAAACAACGCATGTGAGCATGGTCGAACCGAACACAAATTAAAAATGAAAAACTTTGAGCATGAAAGCGACTTAGCTGGTTAATGTGTTCGGCGTTGATGATGTGGGTCGAGCTTGCGGCGGGTCGAGGTCCCTGTTGGGGAACGTAGTATTTCAAAAAAATTCCTACGATCACGCAAGATCTATATAGGAGAAGCATAGTAACGAGCGGGGAGAGTGTGTCTACGTACCCTCGTAGACCAAAAGCGGAAGCGTTTAGTAACGCGGTTGATGTAGTCGAACGTCTTCGCGATCCAACCGATCAAGTACCGAACGCACGGCACCTCCACGATCTGCACACGTACAGCTCGATGACGTCCCTCGAACTCTTGATCCAGCTGAGGCCGAGGGAGAGTTTCGTCAGCACGACGGCATGGTGACGGTGATGATGAAGTTACCGGCGCAGGGCTTCGCCTAGGCACTACGACGATATGACCGAGGTGTGTTTCTGTGGAGGGGGGCACCGCACACGTCTAAACAATCAACTTGTGTCCTCTAGGGTGCCCCCTGCCCCCGTATATAAAGGAGCAAGGGGGAGGCCGGCCGGCCCTCCTAGGGCGCGCCCCACAAGGGGAGTCCTACTAGGACTACTAGTCCTAGTAGGATTCCACCAAGAGGGAGAGAGGGGGAAGGAAGGAGAGGGAGAGGGAGAAGGAAAGGGGGGCGCCGCCCCCCCTTCCCTAGTCCAATTCGGACCCAAGGGGGAGGGGGCACGCGGCCTGCCCTGGCCACCCCTCTCCCTTTCCACTAAGGCCCATGAGGCCCATTAGTTCCCCCGGGGGGTTCCGGTAACCCCTCCGGCACTCCGGTTTTATCCGAAACTTCACCGGAACATTTCCGATGTCCGAATATAGTCATCCAATATATCAATCTTTATGTCTCGACCATTTTGAGACTCCTCGTCATGTCCGTGATCACATCCGGGACTCCGAACAACCTTCGGTACATCAAAACACATAAACTCATAATACCGATCGTCATTGAACGTTAAGTGTGCGGACCCTACGGGTTCGAGAACTATGTAGACATGACCGAGACTCATCTTCGGTCAATAACCAATAGCGAAACCTGGATGCTCATATTGGCTCCCACATATTCTACAAAGATCTTTATCGGTCAAACCGCATAACAACATACGTTGTTCCCTTTGTCATCAGTATGTTACTTGCCCGAGATTCGATCGTCGGTATCTCAATACCTAGTTCAATCTCGTTACCAGCAAGTCTCTTTACTCGTTCCGTAGTGCATCATCCCGTAACTAACTCATTAGTCACATTGCTTGCAAGGCTTCATATGATGTGCATTACCGAGAGGGCCCAGAGATACCTCTCTGATACTAGGAGTGACAAATCCTAATCTCGATCTATGCCAACCCAACAAACACCTTCGGAGACACCTGTAGAGCATCTTTATAATCACCCAGTTATGTTGTGACGTTTGATAGCACACAAGGTGTTCCTCCGATATTCGGGAGTTGCATAATCTCATAGTCAGAGGATTATGTATAAGTCATGAAGAAAGCTTTAGCAATAAAACTTAACGATCATTATGCTAAGCTAACGGATGGGTCTCATCCATCACATCATTCTCCTAATGATGTGATCCCGTTCATCAAATGACAACACATGTCTATGGTTAGGAAACTTAACCATCTTTGATTAACGAGCTAGTCTAGTAGAGGCATACTAGGGACACTTTGTTTTGTCTATGTATTCACACATGTTTCAAGTTTCCGGTTAATACAATTCTAGAATGAATAATAAACATTTATCATGATATAAGGAAATATAAATAACAACTTTATTATTGCCTCTAGGGCATATTTCCTTCAGTCTCCCACTTGCACTAGAGTCAATAATCTAGTTCACATCGCCATGTGATTTAACACCAATAGTTCACATCACCATGTGATTAACACCCATAGTTCACATCGCCATGTGAGCAACACCCAAAGGGTTTACTAGAGTCAATAATCTAGTTCATATCGCCGTGTGATTAACACCCAAAGAGTACTAAGGTGTGATCATGTTTTGCTTGTGAGAGAAGCTTAGTCAACGAGTCTGCCACATTCAGATCCGTATGTATTTTGCAAATTTCTATGTCTACAATGCTCTGCATGGAGCTACTCTAGCTAATTGCTCCCACTTTCAATATGTATCCGGATTGAGACTCAGAGTCATCCGGATTAGTGTCAAAGCTTTCATCAACGTAACCCTGTACGACGAACTCTTTGTCACCTCCATAACCGAGAAATATATCCTTATTCCACTAAGGATAATTTTGACCGCTGTCCAGTGAACCACTCCTGGATCACTATTGTTCCCTCTTGCCAAACTCATGGTGAGGTACACAATAGGTCTTGTACACAGCATAGCATACTTCATAGAACCTATGACTGAGGCATAGGGAATGATTTTCTCTTTCTATTTTCTGCCGTGGTCGGGTTTTTGAGTCTTACTCAACTTCACACCTTGCAACACAGGCAAGAACTCCTTCTTCGACTGTTCCATTTTGAACTACTTCAAAATCTTGTCAAGGTATGTACTAATTGGAAAATCCTTATCAAGCATATTGATCTATCTCTATAGATCTTGATGCTCAATATGTAAGCAGCTTCACCGAGGTCTTTCTTTGAAAAAACTCCTTTCAAAAATTCCTTTATGCCTTTCAGAAAATTCTACATCATTTTCGATCAACAATATGTCATTCACATATACTTATCAGAAAGGCTGTAGTGCTCCCACTCACTTTCTTGTAAATACAGGCTTCACCGCAAGTCTGTATAAAACTATATGCTTTGATCAACTCATCAAAGCGTATATTCCAACTCTGAGATGCTTACACTAGTCCATAGATGGATCGCTAGAGCTTGCACACTTTGTTAGCACCTTCAGGATTGACAAAACCTTCTTGTTGCATCATATACAACTCTTCTTTAAGAAATCCATTAAGGAATGCAGTTTTGACATCCATTTGCCAGATTTCATAAAATGTGGCAATTGCCAACATGATTCGGACAGACTTAAGCATCGCTACGAGTGAGAAAATCTCATCGTAGTCAACACCTTGAACTTGTCAAAAACCTTTTTGTGACAATTCGAGCTTTGTAGATAGTAACACTACTATCAGCGTCCGTCTTCCTCTTGAAGATCCATTTATTCTCAATGGCTTGCCGATCATCGGGCAAGTCAACTAAAGTCCACACTTTGTTCTTCATACATGGATCCCATCTCAGATTTCATGGCCTCAAGCCATTTTGCGGAATCTGGGCTCATCATCGCTTCCTCATAGTTCGTAGGTTCATCATGGTCTAGTAACATGACTTCCAGAACAGGATTACCGTACCACTCTGGTGCGGAACGTACTCTGGTTGACCTACGAGGTTCTGTAGTAACTTGATCTGAAGTTTCATGATCATCATCATTAGCTTCCTCACTAATTGGTGTAGGCATCACTGGAACTGATTTCTGTGATGAACTACTTTCCAATTCAAGAGAAGGTACCACTACCTCATCAAGTTCTACTTTCGTCCCACTCACTTCTTTCGAGAGAAACTCCTTCTCTAGAAAGGATCCATTCTTAGCAACAAAGATCTTGCCTTCGGATCTGTGATAGAAGGTGTACCCAACAGTTTCTTTTGGGTATCCTATGAAGACGCACTTCTCCGATTTGGGTTCGAGCTTATCAGGCTGAAGCTTTTCACATAAGCATCGCAACCCCAAACTTTAAGAAATGACAGCTTAGGTTTCTTGCCAAACCACAATTCATATGGTGTCGTCTCAACGGATTTAGATGGTGCCCTATTTAACGTGAATGCAGGTGTCTCTAATGCATAACCCCAAAACGATAGTGGTAAATCGGTAAGAGACATCATAGATCGTACCATATCTAATAAAGTACGGTTACGACGTTCGGACACACCATTACGCTGTGGTGTTCCAGGTGGCGTGAGTTGTGAAACTATTCCACATTGTTTCAAATGAAGACCAAACTCATAACTCAAATATTTACCTCCACGATCAGATCGTAGAAATTTTATTTTCTTGTTACGATGATTTTCCACTTCACTCTGAATTTCTTTTGAACTTTTCAAATGTTTCAGACTTATGTTTCATCAAGTAGATATACCCATATCTGCTCAAATCATCTGTGAAGGTCAGAAAATAACGATACCCACCGTGAGCCTCAACGCTCATCGGACCGCATACATCGATATGTATTATTTCCAATAAGTCATTAGCTCGCTCCATTGTTCCGGAGAACGGAGTCTTAGTCATCTTTCCCATGAGGCATGGTTCGCAAGCATCAAATGATTCATAATCAAGTGATTCCAAAAGTCCATCCGAATGGAGTTTCTTCATGCGCTTTACACCAATATGACCTAAACGGTAGTGCCACAAAATATGTTGCATTATCATTATCAACTTTGCATCTTTTGGCATCAATATTATGAATATGTGTATCACTACGATCGAGATTCAATAAACCATTTATATTGAGTGTATGACCACCATAGAAGGTTTTATTCATTTAAACAAAACAACAATTATTCTCTGACTTAAATGAATAACCGTATCGCAATAAACATGATCCAATCATATTCATGCTCAACGCAAATACCAAATAACATTTATTTAGGTCCAACACTAATCCCGAAGGTAGAGGGAGTGTGCGATGGTGATCTTATCAACCTTGGAATCACTTCCAACACACATCATCACCTCGTCATTAACTAGTCTCTGTTCATTTTGCAACTACTGTTTCGAGTTACTAATGTTAGCAATTGAACTAGTATTAAATACCCAGGGGCTACTATGAACACTAGTAAAATACACATCAATAACATGTATATCAAAATATACCTTTGTTCACTTTGCCATCCTTCTTATCCGCCAAATACTTGGGGCAGTTCCGCTTCCAGTGACCAGTCCCTTTGCAGTAGAAGCACTCAGTATCAGGCTTAGGTCCAGACTTGGGCTTCTTCCCGGGAGTAGCAACTTGCTTGCTATTCTTCTTGAAGTTCCCCTTCTTCCCTTTGCCCTTTTTCTTGAAACTAGTGGTCTTGTTAACCATCAACACTTGATGCTCCTGTTTGATCTCTACCTCCGCAGCCTTTAGCATCGCGAAGAGCTCGGGAATTGTCTTATTCATCCCTTGCATATTATAGTTCATCACGAAGTTCCAGTAACTTGGTGATAGTGACTAGAGAATTCTGTCAATTACTATCTTATCCGGAAGATTAACTCCCACTTGATTCAAGCAACTGTAGTACCCAGACATTCTAAGCACATGCTCACTGGTTGAGCTATTATCCTCCATCTTGTAGGCGAAGTACTTGTCAGAGGTCTCATACCTCTCGACTTGGGCATGAGTCTGAAATACCAATTTCAGCTCTTGGAACATCTCATATGTTCCATGTCGTTCAAAACATTTTTGAAGTCCCGGTTTTAAGCCGTAAAGCATGGTGCACTAAACTATCAAGTAGTCATCATACCGAGCTTGTCAAACGTTCTTAACGTCTACATCAGCTCCTGCAATAGGTCTGTCACCTAGCGGTGCATCAAGGACACAATTCTTCTGTGCAGCAATGAGGATAATCCTCAGATCACGGACCCAGTCCGCATCATTGCTAATATCATCTTTCAACTTAGTTTTCTCTAGGAACATATCAAAAATAAACGGGGAGCTACAACGTGAGCTATTGATCTACAACATAATTTGCAAATACTATCAGGACTAAGTTCATGATAAATTAAGTTCAATTAATCATATTACTTAAGAACTCCCACTTAGATAGACATCCCTCAAGTCATCTAAATGATCACGTGATCCATATCAACTAAACCATATCCGATCATCACGTGAGATGGAGTAGTTTTCAATGGTGAACATCTCTATGTTGATCATATCTACTATATGATTCACGTTCGACCTTTCGGTCTCAGTGTTCCGAGGCCATATCTGCATATGCTAGGCTCGTCAAGTTTAACCCGAGTATTCTGCATGTGCAAAATTGTCTTGCACCCATTGTATTTGAACGTAGAGCCTATCACACCCGATCATCACGTGGTGTCTCAGCATGAAGAACTTTCACAACGGTGCATACTCAGGGAGAACACTTATACCTTGAAATTTAGTGAGGGATCATCTTATAATGCTACCGCCGTACTAAGCAAAATAAGATGCATAAAAGATAAACATCACATGCAATCAAAATATGTGACATGATATGGCCATCATCATCTTGTGCTCATGATCTCCATCACCGAAGCATCGTCATGATCTCCATCGTCACCGGCGCGACACCTTGATCTCCATCGTAGCATCGTTGTCGTCTCACCAACTTATTGCTTCTACGACAATCGCTAACCGCTTAGTGATAAAGTAAAACAATTACATGGCGATTGCATTGCATACAATAAAGCGATAACCATATGGCTCCTGCCAGTTGCCGATAACTCTGTTACAAAACATGATCATCTCATACAACAAATTATATCACATCATGTCTTGACCATATCACATCACAGCAAGCCCTGCAAAAACAAGTTAGACGTCCTCTACTTTGTTGTTGCAAGTTTTACGTGGCTGCTACGGGCTTCTAGCAAGAACCGTTCTTACCTACGCATCAAAAACCACAACGATTTTTCGTCAAGTTTGCTGTTTTAACCTTCAACAAGGACCGGGCGTAGTCACACTCGATTCAACTAAAGTTGGAGAAATAGACACCCACTAGCCACCTGTGTGCGTAGCACGGCGGTAGAACTAGTCTCATGAACGCGGTCATGTAATGTCGGTCTGGGCCGCTTCATCCAACAATACCGCCGAATCAAAGTATGACATGCTGGTAAGCAGTATGACTATTATCGCCCACAACTCTTTGTGTTCTACTCGTGCATATAAAATCTACGCATAGACCTGGCTCGGATGCCACTGTTGGGGAACGTAGTATTTCAAAAAAATTCCTACGATCACGCAAGATCTATCTAGGAGAAGCATAGCAATGAGCGGGGAGAGTGTGTCTACGTACCCTCGTAGACCGAAAGCGGAAGCATTTAGTAACACGGTTGATGTAGTCGAACGTCTTCGCGATCCAACCGATCAAGTACCGAACGCACGGCACCTCCGCGATCTGCACACGTATAGCTCGATGACGTCCCTCGAACTCTTGATCCAGTTGAGGCCGAGGGAGAGTTTCGTCAGCACAACGGCGTGGTGATGGTGATGATGAAGTTACCGGCACAGGGCTTCGCCTAAGCACTACGACGATATGATCGAGGTGTGTTTCTGTGGAGGGGGGCACCGCACACGGCTAAACAATCAACTTGTGTCCTCTAGGGTGCCCCCCTGCCCCCGTATATAAAGGAGCAAGGGGGAGGCCGGCCGGCCCTCCTAGGACGCGCCCCACAAGGGGAGTCCTACTAGGACTACTAGTCCTAGTAGGATTCCACCAAGAGGGAGAGAGGGGGAAGGAAGGAGAGGGAGAGGGAGAAGGAAAGGGGGGCACCGCCCCCCTTCCCTAGTCCAATTCGGACCCAAGGGGGAGGGGGCGTGCGGCCTGCCCTGGCCGCCCCTCTCTCTTTCCACTAAGGCCCATGAGGCCCATTAGTTCCCCTGGGGGGTTCCGGTAACCCCTCCCGCACTCCGTTTTTATCCGAAACTTCACCGGAACATTTCTGATGTCCGAATATAGTCATCCAATATATCAATCTTTATGTCTCGACCATTTTGAGACTCCTCGTCATGTCCGTGATCACATCCGGGACTCCGAATAACCTTCAGTACATCAAAACACATAAACTCATAATACCGATCGTCATCGAACGTTAAGTGTGCGGACCCTACGGGTTCGAGAACTATGTAGACATGACCGAGACTCATCTTCGGTCAATAACCAATAGCGGAACCTGGATGCTCATATTGGCTACCACATATTCTACGAAGATCTTTTTCGGTCAAACCGCATAACAACATACGTTGTTCCCTTTGTCATCGGTATGTTACTTGCCCGAGATTCGATCGTCGGTATCTCAATACCTAGTTCAATCTCGTTACCAGCAAGTCTCTTTACTCGTTCCGTAGTGCATCATCCCGTAACTAACTCATTAGTCACATTGCTTGCAAGGCTTCATATGATGTGCATTACCGAGAGGGCCCAGAGATACCTCTCTGATACTAGGAGTGACAAATCCTAATCTCGATCTATGCCAACCCATCAAACACCTTCGGAGACACCTGTAGAGCATCTTTATAATTACCCAGTTACGTTGTGACGTTTGATAGCACACAATTTGTTCCTCCGGTATTCGGGAGTTGCATAATCTCATAGTCAGAGGAATATGTATAAGTCATGAAGAAATCTTTAGCAATAAAACTTAACGATCATTATGCTAAGCTAACGGATGGGTCTCGTCCATCACATCATTCTCCTAATGATGTGATCCCATTCATCAAATGACAACACATGTCTATGGTTAGGAAACTTAACCATCTTTGATTAACGAGCTAGTCTAGTAGAGGCATACTAGGGACACTTTGTTTTGTCTATGTATTCACACATGTATCAAGTTTCCGGTTAATACAATTCTAGCATGAATAATAAACATTTATCATGATATAAGGAAATATAAATAACAACTTTATTATTGCCTCTAGGGCATATTTCCTTCAGCCCCAGCCCCCAAGCCGGTCCCGAGGTGCCCGAGCGAAGAGCTCGGCTCGATGAAGTGGCGATGCCGCACGATCGATGTGGCGAGCCGAAGCCCCTGGTGCAGCCGAGGTGACAAAACCCCTCATGACCGAGCTGACGTAGAGCTCGGCGGAAAAAATAAGTGTTTAACAATCAATGTTTGAACGAACAACTTTTTTGTTTAACACAAATATAATGTTTGGTTGAACCGAACAAGAAATAAAATAAAATTTTTTAAAGAAAAAAACTGAGCATGGAGGCGACTTAGCTGGTTAATGTGCTCGGTATTGTTGACGAGGTCCGTGCTCGTGGTGGGACAAAGACGTAGTCCGCAGCCTAGCCAAGGTCCCAGCCCCCAAGCCCGAGGTAACCGAGCGAGGAATTTGGCTTGATAAGGTGGCGATGCCGCACAGTCGATGTGGCGAGGCGAAGCCCCCGGTCCAGCTAACATGACGAAGCTGGTCGGCTGGTGACGCCGAAGTCACCGGAGTAGGTTGATGAAGAGATGGCGAAGCCTCCGGTCTAGCCGAGGTGACGGGGCAGGTCGGTAGTATGACGTTTGCAGCCCCATGCCGGCCGAGGTGTCGAAGCAGGTCGGCGTGGTGGACATCGGCTTGGTCAGCCAGATTAGTATTTGGGATTTCTTCGGAATCGTCCTCCGATACTATGGTGCGAGGGGCGAGTCCGGCCAGGGTTGACTCCTGATGTTCGGACGCCGAAGTCGCGTCCAGGATTGAAGCTGGATACGGGATAAGAGAGACGAGTCCGGCCGGAATTGACTCCCGATCTTCGGACACAGAGGTCATATCCAGGCTTTGAAGATGCCGGTGCGCCTGCTCCGTATAATTCGTGGGGCGACAATGTTGGTGATGATTTACCCTTCACGATGCCGAACTCTTGTTCGGCTTGCCGAGATAATGATCCGAAGAGGTTGAGTTTGGCTCGATGAAGCGACGACCCGTCTGGCGCAGGTCGGCAGCCGTGCAGCAACGTTGTCAGGCTGGTTTGACACCGGCGCAACGGTGAAGGTTATCTCCGAAAAGGAGTAAAATTTGTGAGCATATGTTCGGAAACAAAACACAATACCCTAGAAAGAGATTCCTCCAAAAAGGTTGTCCAATATCCCGTTCATGAAGAAAGATGAACTCGGGTCGGATTCGTTTTCGTGCAGAAAACAGATCAGAAAATCGATGCGCTCATCGGAGGTTTCCCGGAGTTTGACCAGTTGGATCGAGCTGATATTTTGAGGGGCTGTACATATAGGAATTCCACAGCCGACCAACGGTTGGATCTTCCAAAGGACGTCCAAGCTAGAAGCTGGACACCACGCTCCAAACTCGTCCGGATTCTCGTCCAGATTCGATAGGGCTCCGGTATATCGGAGATCGATGGAGATCGCTCCTTCGGAACGCGACAAAATTTTACAGGGTTGTTACAGACTCAATTCCGCACAATTCCACCAAAGGAATTGTCAAAGCGATGCTCGAGGAGGCAGTGGCCGCGGATACAAGTTTGCTGTCCAAAAAAACAGCACGGTCGCCCGAGGGCAATGTTGACGTTGAGCCCCCGAGCTCCATGGATGATTCCTCCATGATCATAATAGAGATCGGAGTTGATGTTGATGAAGGCCCTCATCCGAACATGACGATCGGAGGCAGA
This sequence comes from Thinopyrum elongatum, assembly GCA_011799875.1. Taxonomy (NCBI): domain Eukaryota; kingdom Viridiplantae; phylum Streptophyta; class Magnoliopsida; order Poales; family Poaceae; genus Thinopyrum; species Thinopyrum elongatum. Next base: position 604,239,843 of record CM022301.1, read on the forward strand.
GGACGGTCCTCGGTCGAGCCAAGGTAACCAGTTGAGCCGGAGACGAAGATGCCGACGTTGCAGTTGATCTGCAGGCGAGCCATTGATCCTTTGCCAATCACACAGCGGAGCTCTCAATGAAAGCACCATTGTCGGTGTCAAAACCGGCAGATCTCGGGGTAGGGGGTCCCAAGCTGTGGATTTAGGATCGATGGTAACAGGGACGATGAACACGGTGTTTTACCCAGGTTCGAGCCCTCTCTATGGAGGTAAAACCCTACGTCCTGCTCTTGTTTATATCAATGGAGTATTAAGTACAGAGTTGATCTACCTCGAGATCATATGTTGTGGTCTAAACCCTAGGGGTATGATGGATCAATATCATAATGATCTATCGACTAGCCTGGCCTCGGCTTATATAATATACCAGAGGCCTAGGATAACAAGAGTCCTAGTCGAATACGTCGGTGGAGAGGAGTCCTTGTCTTGATCACCAAGTCTTGTGGAATCTTCCTCGTATATGTCATCGGCTGTCTGAACTGGCCCATTAGTGAACCGCCATGGGGGTCCTTAGCCCGACCCACTGGTCGGGCGACGACGTGGTGAGTACTCCATAGTCCAGGACACCGTCAATGGGTTTCTGAACCCACGGTTCTCTTTCTTTACCGTGCTTTCTAGCAACGAAGTCTCTCTTATCATAACGTTTATTCTTAGGTTGTGGGTTATCAAGATTGACCGAAGGTTCAATCTCTACATCATTATCATTGCTAGGTTGAGCATCAACATGAACATCATCATTAACATTATCACTAGGTTCATGTTCATCACCACATTGTGTTTCAGCATTAGAAATAGAAATATCATTTGGGTTCTCAGGTGTGTCTATAACAGGTTCACTAGGAGCATGCAAAGTCCTATCATCTTTCTTTTTCTTTTTATTACTAGGACTAGGTGCATCAGTATTAATTCTCTGAGAATCCTGCTCAACTCTCTTAGGATGGCCCTCAGGATACAAAGGTTCCTGAGTCATTTTACCACCTCTAGTCATAACTCTAACAGCATGATCATTGTTTTTATTGCTCATCTCATTAAGCAAGTCATTCTGAGCTTTAAGTACTTGTTCCACTTGAGTTTTTACCATGGAAGCATGTTTACTGATAAGCTTAAGATCATTAACAGTTCTACACATATAATCACCCAAGCGTTCAAGCATATAGGCATTACGCTTCAATTGTCTACTAACATAAGCATTGAAGTTTTCTTGTTTAACAATAAAGTTATCAAATTCATCCAAGCATTGACTAGCAGACTTATTATAAGGAATATCCCCTTCATCAAATCTATAGAGAGAATTTACCTCTACTACCTGTGTCGGAATATTAAGACCATGAATTTCTTCAATAGGTGGTAAATTCTTAACATCTTCAGCTTTAATACCTTTTTCTTTCATCGATTTCTTTGCCTCTTGCATATCTTCAGGACTGAGAAATAGAATACCTCTTTTCTTCGGAGTTGGCTTAGGAGGTGGTTCGGGAAGAGTCCAATCATTATCATTGCTCAATATATTATTCAATAACACTTCAGCTTGTTCAACAGTTCATTCCCTGAAAACACAACCAGCACAACTATCTAGGTGGTCCCTAGAAGCATCGGTTAGTCCATTATAAAAGATATCAAGTATTTCATTTTTCTTGAGAGGATGATCAGCCAAAGCATTAAGTAATTGGAGAAGCCTCCCCCAAGCTTGTGGGAGACTCTCTTCTTCAATTTGCACAAAGTTAAATATTTCCTTTAAGGCAGCTTGTTTCTTATGAGCAGGAAAATATTTTTCAGAGAAGTAATATGTCATATCCTGGGGACTACGCACACAACCAGGAGCAAGAGAATTAAACCATATCTTAACATCACCCTGTAATGAGAAAGGAAACAGCTTAAGAATGTAGTAATAGCGAATTTTTTCCTCATGAGCAAATAGGGTGGCTATATCATTCAATTTAGTAAGATGTGCCACAACAGTTTTAGATTCATAGCCATGGAAAGGATCAGATTCAACCAAAGTAATAACTCAGGATCGACAGAGAATTCATAATCCTTATCAGTAACAAAGATAGGTGAAGTAGCAAACTTAGGGTCATATTGCATTCTAGCATTCAAAGATTTTTCTTTCAGCTTGGCTAACAATTTCTTAAGATCATCTCTATCATTGCAAGCAAAAAAGTCTCTAGTAGTTTCTTCATCCATAATATAACTCTCAGGTACCTTAGGCAATTCATATCTAGGAGGAGAATCATACTAATCAATTTCAATAATTTCATCAGTTTCAGTAATCTCATTCTCTCTAACCCTAACAAGTTGTTCATCAAGAAATTCACCTAGTGGCACAGTATTATCAAGTAAAGCAGTAGTATCATCATAAGCATCATACATAGCAGAAGTGGCATCATCGATTACTTGCGACATATCAGAATTACTAGCAGGTGGTGGTGTCGCAAGCTTACTCAAAACAGAAGGTGAATCAAGTGCAGAGCTAGATGGCAGTTCCTTACCTCCCCTCGTAGTTGAGGGATATATCTTGGTTTTGGTATCTTTCAAATTCTTCATAGTGATCAACAGATATAAATACCAAGTGACTCAGAGAATAGAGCTATGCTCCCCGGCAACGGCGCCAGAAAAAGGTCTTGCTAACCCACAAGTACAGGGGATCGCAACAGTTTTCGAGGGTAGAGTATTCAACCCAAATTTATTGATTCGACACAAGGGGAGCCAAAGAATATTCCCAAGTATTAGCAGCCGAGTTGTCAATTCAACCACACCTGAAAGACTTAATATCTGCAGCAAAGTTTTTAGTAGCAAAGTAGTATGGAAGTAATGGTAACGGTGTCAAAAGTAATAGTAGCAGTTTTGTAGCAATTGTAACAGTGGCAACGGCAAAGTAACGTAGCAAAGATCAATATGTGAAAAGCTCGTAGGCAATGGATCAGTGATGGATAATTATGTCGGATGCCATTCATCATGCAACAATTATAACCTAGGGTGACACAGAACTAGCTCCAATTCATCAATATAATGTTGGCATGTATTCCGAATATAGTCATACATGCTTATGGAAAAGAACTTGCATGACATCTTTTGTCCTACCCTCCCATGGCAGCGGGGTCCTAATGGAAACTAAGGGATATTAAGGCCTCCTTTTAATAGAGAACCGGACCAAAGCATTACCACTTAGTGAATACATGAACTCCTCAAACTACGGTAATCACCGGAAAGAATCCCAATTATTGTCACCTTGGGGTATGCGTATCATAACACGTAACAGGTGTCTACAACTTGCAAGATAGGATCAAGAACACATATATATTCATGAAAACATAATAGGTTCAGATCTGAAATCATGGCACTCGGGCCCTAGTGACAATCATTAAGCAAAGCAAAGTCATAGCAACATCAATCTCAGAACATAGTGGATACTAGTGATCAAACCCTAACAAAACTAACTCGATTACATGATAAATCTCATCCAACCCATCACCGTCCAGCAAGCCTACGATAGAATTACTCACGCACGGCGGTGAGCATCATGAAATTGGTGATGGAGGAAGGTTGGTGATGATGATGGCGACGAATCCCCCTCTCCGGAGCCCCGAACGGACTCCAGATCAGCCCTCCCGATGAAGAACAGGAGGCGGCGACTGCTCCGTATCGTAAAACGCAATGAACTCTTCTCTCTGATTTTTATCTCTCCGGATGTGAATATATAGAGTTGGAATTAGGGTCGGAGGAGGTCCAGGGGGCCCACAAAGCCGCTAGGGCGCGCCCCCTAGCTTGTGGCCAATGGGTGGACCCCCTCTGGTTGATTCTTTCGCCAATATTTTTTATTTATTCCAAAAATATTCTCCATAAATTTCCAGGTCATTCGGAGAACTTTTATTTCTGCACAAAAATAACACCAAGGCAATTCTGCTGAAAACAACGTAAGTCCGGGTTAGTTTCATTCAAATCATGCAAATTAGAGTCCAAAACAAGGGCAAAAGAGTTTGAAAAATTAGATACGACGAAGACGTATCAGGTACTAGTGTTGTGCATCCCCCTCTAAATGCAGCATTGATGTCACCTTGAAGTTATCCGGGATATCAGACAGAGGAAAATATGCCTCACACCCATCTAACCAGATACGCACATCCGAGCCAGAAAATCATGGGAAATTCATCTTCGTCATCCACTGTCGGCGCGCAGACAACTGAACTTCTCCACCCCGTGCGGTGTCCGGTTGCTGCTGCGAGAAACTGGGCTTGGGTATCTGTAAGGGTGGCGGCGGGGGATGTGGCGGTGGCAATGGTATGATCCCCTCCTGGTTCCCTTCCGCAGGCGAGCTCGGTACTGTCGTAGTCTTCGCTCCCTTGGCTGCTTAAACCTGCTCCTGCCTGACATCAGCGATCGAAATCATCGTCAGATTTACCTTCGACTGGACAATGTCGATCCGACTCGTCTGCTCCTCCATCCGCTTATCCAGAGTATCCAGCCACGAGGAAATCACATCGATCCCCTCTATCTTGTCACGGACGAACTTGAGCGCTTCCAACTTCTTCATGAGTCTCTCCTCGAACGCCTCCATCGTGGAAAGCACCTGTCTCGCCTGCGTGCTGGGTTTGGGTGGCGCCGTCGCGACTTCCACTCCGAATCAGCGAACCCGCTTCTGGAATTACGCAGATCAAGCCCGAGAGCGATCCGCAACCTTCTGCAGGATTTGACCACATGATCAGGAGAGTATGGAAACACGCACGGAACGAATGCAACTCTGAATACCAACTGTGATAGCCATGGATCACTAGGATCGGTAGGTGGATGAGATGGGGTAGAGAAGGTAGGATTGGGGAGGAGGAAGAAGAAGGAGACGGGAAAGCAGATTCTATTTCTTTTCTTCGATAAGCAGATACAGGAGATGACTACAGTTTATAACCCCCCCCCACTCACCCTGCACCCGCACACCCTAGCTACTTTCCAGCTGTCGCTCGGGCCTACTGGCCAGCTACCCTCCGTCTTTCTTCAGCCATTGTCACTGCTTGTCTCTGAATCCTTCCCTAGGCAGTCGACCTCTGCTGCCATGGCACCCTTCTCTGAACCAGACCCATGGTAGCTGTTTGCCCCACCACTTGTATCCGTCAGCGCTTGGACCGTAGTGCTGACACACGAGCGCACGCATGATACGTCTCCGTCGTATCTATAATTTTTGATTGTTTCATGCCAATATTCTAAAACTTTCATATACTTTTGGCAACAATTTATATGATTTATTGGACTAACATATTGATCCAGTGCCCAGTGCCAGTTCTTGTTTGTTGCATGTTTTTTGTTTCACAGAATATCCTTATCAGACGAAGTCCAAATGCGATAAATTTTTACGGAGATTTATTTCGGAATATATGTGAATTTTTGGAAGAAGAATCAACGGAAGACGGTGCTCGAGGGGCCCGCTAGGTATCAGGGTGCGCTAGGGGGGGGTGTCTGGCGCACCGTGGTGCCTAGTGAGCACCTCGTAGGTCGGTTGGCCACCTTCTTTCGCCGCAAGAAAGAAATTTATGGAAAAAATTGTTTTAAAATTTTAGCCTGATCGGAGTTACGGATCTCCGGAAATTTAAGAAACAGTGAAGGGCCAGAAAACAAGAACGTGAAACAGAAGAGAACAGAGAGAGAGAGATCCAATCTCGGAGGGGTTCCTGCCCCTCCGCCACCATGGCGGTCATGGACCAGAGAGGGAACTCTCCTCCCATCTAGGGGGAGGCCAAGGAAGAAGAAGAAGGAGGGGGTCTCTCTCCCCCTCTCTCCTGGTGGCGCTGGAGCGCTGCCGGGCAATCATCATGATGGCGATCTACACCAACAACTTCGCCGCCGTGATCACCAACTCTCTCCCCCCTCTATGCAGCGGTGTAACACCTCTTCTCCCCACTGTAATCTCTACTTAAACATGGTGCTCAATGCTATATATTATTTCCCAATGATGTATGGCTATCCTATGATGTTTGAGTAGATTCGTTTTGTCCTATGGGTTGGTTGATGATCGTGATTGGTTTGAGTTGTATGTTTTATTTTGGTGCTGTCCTATGGTGCCCTCCGTGTCGCGCAAGCATGTGGGATTCCTACTGTAGGGTGTTGCAATACGTTCATGATTCTCTTATAGTGGGTGGTGAGAGTGACAGAAGTTTATACCCGAGTAAGAGGGTTGTTGCGTATGGGAGTAAAGAGGACTTGTTATTTAAAGGCTTAAAGCTATGGTTGGGTTTTACCTTAATGATCTTTGGTAGTTGCAGATGCTTGCTAGAGTTCCAATCATAAGTGCATATGATCCAAGTACGGAAAGTATGTTAGCTCATGCCTCTCCCTCATATAAAATTGCAATAATGATTACCGGTCTAGTTATCGATTGCCGAGTGACAAATAACTTTCTTGTGTTACAAAGCCTTTCTACTAAAACAACTAACTTTTATTATCTTCAAATTATTCGTAGTTTTATTCTCTCTAAGTACATCTAGTTTATCCTTGCAAACTTATCCTAACACCTACAAAATAGTTTCATACTTGTTCTAGGTAAAGTGAACATTAAGTGTGCGTAGAGTTGTATCGGTGGTCGATAGAACTTGAAGGGAATATTGATTCTACCTTTAGCTCCTCGTTGGGTTCGACACTCTTACTTATCGAGAAAGGCTACAATTGATCCCCTATACTTGTGGTTTATCAACGCACCTGGTCGTTGTTGCCATCTCCTGCCAGTGTTTTGGCAGCACCGTGCGTGCTGCCGTCGCGCTCGAGCGCGTGGATGCTGCCGTTCATGAGCAAGCTGGTAGGCAATAAGCCACGGCGAGACGCGTCGGGCGTGTGTGCGTGCGCGTGCCGGGTGCGTCAAGCACGGTTCGAGTCGCATCAGGCTCGTGGCAGGTGTGCGTGTGGGCGCGTGCGTAGCACGGGGATGTCCGTGCGGGTGTGCGCCGTGCACGTATGTGTAGGTGCATTCTGTTGGCGAGATCAGGGGGTGCGTAGAGTTGGTCTGAGGCGGGCTCGCCATGCCCCGGATGCTCACCGGTGACAACTACACCACATAGGAAATCAAGGTGGAGGTCAACCTGGACGCGGCAGGGCTCTGGGAGGTGGTGGTTCCGGCGGAGGATACGGCGGCGGCGGTCGTCGCAAAGAAGGACAAGACAGCGTGATCTTGCCTGCTCGGGGCACTCTCCGAAGACCTGCCCGGCGGCAACCGCAACGGCATCAGCCAAAACAATTTACAAAAACCCAAAGTCGACGAAATTTGGTTGATTTGGACGAAATATAGGCGATTTCATTGATATTTAGGCGAATGTACATAGATTAAAACATAAAAAAACTACTCCTAGTTGTTCATGCTGAGGAGATTGTAGAAGACGCTGTAGTCATCGTCACCGTCAGCGTCATCGCCGTCGCTCGGTGGCCCGTCCTCGCTGTAGCCCTGCCTTGGGTCGCCACTGTGGATCGGCTGGCTCGACGCAGTGACCTCGTCGTCGCTGTCGGAGAGCACGACGCCGCCGCCCTCGGGCTTGATGGGGAGCAGTGCCGCCGGCGCCGACCCGGAGGAGCAGGAGCCTGAGGATGACGAGGACGGCGTGTCCATGCGCCTCGGCATCTAGGAGCTTCCGCGGCAGCAATAGAAGGAGGGCGCTGGGTACTCCAGTGGCGGCTCGTTGCCGTCCTCGATGTGCGCGAGCATGGCGGAGAGAGTCTGCCTAGGCGCGCCCCACCATTGACGCGACCCTCGGAGTTGTGGCGCCCCCCGGAGCAGGGGCGCCGTTGGTGGACGCCAGCTGCTCGGCGCGGCACCGCTCGAAGTAGGCGGTCCAGAGCACGTGGTTGTCCATGGCGAATCGTGGCTGTTGGCACGCTTGCTCCGGCATGTTGGCCCGGATCGCCACGATCGCGGTGGGCGCTCTTCGTCGGAGGGCACCGGAGGCATGGGGACGCCGCCTGTGCTCAGCCACCATGCGCCCGGCACGCGCATGTCGGGTGGCGTCGGGTAGTTCGCCTCCAGCAGCAGGCGCGCTACCCGCTCGTGCAGCCAGCGGCGGCCGAAGCCGTTGTCCACCGCACCATCGCCGGGGAACATCTCCTCCATGGCGAGTGCTTGAGAAAGGCGAAGGAGAGAGGGTGAGAAAGGTGGTCGGCGCTGGAGCAGTGTAGGCGAGGGAGAGAGAGAGAGAGAGAGAGAGAGAGAAAGAGATGGCTTGGCGAGTGTGCGGCGAGCGGCGGCGAAGGTCGTTTTATAGCGACGTGAGGGCGGGAGCGGTGTGGACGTGTGGCGGAAAAGGGCGGGACGCGGGAAAGTCGGCTCGCCATCACTTCACCGCCCTTCAATATCAATGGAAGACTGACCGGTGACATCATTGATTCATGCGGGAGCCGAGGGGAGGCGATAAGGACGACGAGGCCTAGTCGCTGACTCGGCAGGCCCACAGGGTGGGAATCTGGCGTGGGTAGTTTTGGCGCCATTTTCCTTCCCCCCGGCGCCCCCGGTTGCCCCCCAGCGTGCAGGGTTCGGCCTGGGTCTGCCGCGCCAATTTCGGCCCAAACAGACGAAATTTGGGCTCCTGGGGGCGCGACTGGGCATTTATTTTCGCCGGCGATTAAAAAGTTGCCTTGGGGGGCCTGTTGGGGGGGGGGGGGGGGTGGAGTGGAGATGCTCTAACTGTAGTCCTGTTGAGTAGGTATGTCATCTTTTACTTGGTGACACATCATATTGTCTTGCTGAAATTATATGCCAATCTTGAACTAACAATTAAAAAACACATGCAGGGCCAAAAAAGGACAGAGCAGCATGGACTAATGGCCGCTTAGCTTTTCTAGTGGCAATGATGAAAGAGTACTCAAATGTGGGGAAGTACAGTGGCCAAAATGGGTGGACCAAGGAAGGATGTCAGGCTATGAAAAACCGATTAAATGCGAGACTCCTGGAGCTAATTTTACTGTTCAACAACTGAAAGACAGAGAGCAAAGGCTGAAGAAGGAACTGAATGTCATCAGGTCTATTGTAGAAAAGAATGGATTTGGTTGGGATCCCAAGGACAAAGTTCGAATGGCTATAGATGAAAAATGGGAGGAGCTATCAAGCGAACAACGCAAGTGGAGGCACAAACCATTTCCCTACTATGATGTTCTATATGAAATTCATGAAGGTTTGTTTCTGACAATGATTAACAAATAAGAAGTTACTCCTATCATGTCACTTATTAGTCACCTAATTTTTACGCATGTAAAATGGCAGAAGGCAAGCATTGCACAAGGACAACTGATGATACTGAAGAGAGGTACGTACAAGAATATGTCCCATGTTTCTGAACATGGAAGCTATACTGATGATGTTATGAGGGCTGCTAGTATGGATGAGGGAGTCCTGGATTAGGGGGTCCCCGGGCGTCCGAGCTATGTGACATGGGCCGGACTGATGGGCTGTGAAGATACAAGATAGAAGACCTTCTCCTGTGTCCAGATGGGACTCTCCTTTGCGTGGATGGCAATTTAGGCGTTCGGATATGAAGATTCCTTTCTCTGTAAACCGACTCTGTACAACTCTAGGTTCCCCCGGTGTCATTATAAACCGGAGGGTTTAGTCCGTAGAGGCAATCACAATTCCCACAAGCTAGACATCTAGGGTTTAGCCATTACGATCTCGTGGTAGATCAACTCTTGTAAACCCTATACTCATCAAATACAATCAAGCAGGACGTAGGGTTTTACCTCCATCAAGAGGGCCCGAACCTGGGTAAACATCATGTCCCCCGTTTCCTGTTACCTTCGATCCTCAGACGCACAGTTCGGGACCCCCTACCCGAGATCGGCCGGTTTTGACACCGACATTGGTGCTTTCATTGAGAGTTCCACTGTGTCGTCAGCAGAAGGTTCGATGTCTCGTTCGATCATCAACAATGATGTTGTTTCCGGGAAGACCTTCCTCCCCGGTCAACTTTTTGTGTTCGGCGGCTTTGCTCTGCGTGCCAACTCGATCGGCCGCCTCGAGCAGATCGACAGCTACGCCCCTGGTCATCAGATCAGTTTTGGGAATCTGAATTATGTCGCCGATATCCGAGGAGACTTGATCTTCGAAGGATTCGCGGCTCCGACCACCGCTCTGGCCTTAGATCCGGAGCAAATCACTGGGTCCGGAGATGGGAGTTTGGAACCCGCCGGACTCTCCGCAATCATGGAGCTTACTACCGGAGATCCAGAGGAGACCGTGTCATCGGCTAGCCCAGAGTCAAACCGGATTCCCTTTATCACCGGAGAGCCGGACTCGTCCCCGGACTCTAAATCCGAACTCTTAAGCTCCACGACAAGTAAGCATGGCCAGGAGGCTTTCGCCTCACCCAGCGCCAAAGACTTTGGTCTCCCCATCCAATCCTCGCCCTTAAGCGAGGCTCTGGACTTAATGCGATCCGTCGCCATTACAGAGGAATCACTTCCGAACTATGCCCAGCCCGGACTAGGGGCTGAGAGCGGGGAATTTTACATCCCACCCACCACCCACTTGATAGCCACCGTCGAAGACTTAACCGACATGCTCGATTACGCTTCCGTAGACATCGACGGTATGGACGACGATGCCGGAGCCGAACCAGCTCAAAACCCGCCTATCACCGGGCGTTGGACTGCCACTTCTACATACGACGTGTACGTGGTGGATACACCCAAAGAGGATGATGATGGCAATCAGGATCCGATTGAGGACAAGCCCATCGAAGTTCCACCAAAGCGACGACGTCAACGACGCCATTGAAGGTCGCGGCGAGGAAAGGAAAGTAATACCGGCACCAGAGATAATGACACTCCGGAGAATGCCGAAGACTCGAAGCACCCCATCGAGCCTGCCGTAGAACAGGATGACGGGGAAGATGGACAAGTCAACCTAGACAAACCGATCGAGAATGATGATTCGGAGGACAGTAACTATTTACCGGCCTCCGAGGAGGAAGTCAGCCTCGGCAACAAAGATTTCATCGTGCCAGAGGAACCCCTCGAGCAAAGCTTTAGGCGACAGCTCATCGCAACAGCGAGGAGCCTAAAAAAGAAACAGCAACAGCTTCAAGCCGAAGAGGATACGCTCAATGATAGATGGACTAAAGTCCTAGCGGCCGAAGAATACGGCCTCGAGCGCCCAACAAAGAGCTATCCGAAGCGCAGGCTACTACCACAATTTGACAACGAGGCCCCTGAGCCAATACCGCCAAGGTATAATCCTGCTGACGAACCCGACCGACCACCACGTGGTCGGGACAGAGCGGCTACATACGCCGAACACCAGCCCGCGCCACCTCGCCGTACATGCAGGGGGTAGCTGCTCCGGGCTACACCTACGACCTACGACAGGAGCTGGACAATAGAGCCGGCCAGACCAGATCAATCTACGGATCAAGGGGACGTGCTCCAACAAGAGACGACGGCCGTCAAGCCTGGCGTGATAAGCACAACCTCAACCGGGCTGAAAACCGAATGCGGATATCGTCCGAGTTCCATCATGACGTTGCCCGATACAGAGGCGCCGCACACTCCTTGTGCTTTACCGATGAGGTAATGCAGCACCAATTTCCAGAAGGGTTTAAACCCGTAAACATCGAATCATACGATGGAATGACAGATCCGGTGGTATGGATTGAGGACTTTCTTCTCCACATACACATGGCCCGCGGTGACGATCTCCACGCCATCAAGTTCCTCCCGCTAAAATTAAAGGGACCGGCTCGGCACTGGCTAAACAACCTCCCAGAAAACTCCATTGGCAGCTGGGAAGTGGAAGATGCCTTTAGAGACAACTTCCAAGGCACATATGTCCGGCCTCCAGATGCCGACGACCTTAGTCATATAGTCCAGCAACCCGGAGAGTCAGCCTGGAAGCTCTGGACCAGGTTCCTAATTAAAAAGAACCAAATTGTCGACTGTCCGGACGCCGAAGCCCTCGCGGCCTTTAAGCACAGCGTCCGGGACGAGTGGCTCGCCCGACACCTCGACCAGGAAAAACCGAAGTCCATGGCGGCCCTTACGGCACTCATGACCCGCTTTTGCGCGGGAGAAGATAGCTGGCTAGCCCGTCGAAGCAATAGCACCAGCGACCCTGGCACCTCCGAAGCCAGAGACGGCAACGGTAGGCCACGACGCAACAAACACAAGCGTCGAAGCAACAATGCAGATACTGAAGATACGGCGGTCAACACTAGATTCAGTGGCTCTAAACCCGGTCAGCGGAGGAAGCCATTCAAAGGAAACAAAGATGGTCCATCCAGTCTGGACAGAATACTTGATCGACCTTGCCAGATCCACGGCACCCCCGAAAAGCCTGCCAATCATACCAACAGAAATTGTTGGGTTTTTAAACAGGCCGGTAAGCTAAACGCCGAACATAAGGGGAAAGGGTCGCCCAGCGAGGACGACGATGAAGAACCTCGCCCACCGAACACAGGGGGGCAGAAGAAATTTCCCCCCGAGGTAAAAACAATGAGTATGATATACGTTACACATATTCCCAAGAAGGAGCGCAAACGGGCGCTAAGGGACGTCTACGCCGTAGAGCCGGTCGCCCCAAAATTCAACCCATGGTCGGCTTGCCCGATCACCTTCGATCGAAAGGATCACCCGACCAGTATCCGTCATGGAGGTTCGGCAGCTTTGGTCCTCGATCCAATTATCGACGGATTCCACCTTACGCGAGTCCTCATGGACGGTGGTAGCAGCCTTAACCTGCTTTATCAGGACACTGTCCGCAAAATGGGTATTGATCCGTCAAGAAGCAAGCCTACTAAAACCACCTTCAAAGGAGTAATACCAGGTGTAGAGGCCCGCTGCACGGGCTCAATCACATTGGAAGTAGTCTTCGGTTCGCCGGACAACTTCCGAAGCGAAGACTTGATCTTCGATATCGTCCCCTTCCGCAGTGGTTATCACGCACTGCTCGGACGTACTACCTTTGCCCGCTTCAATGCAGTCCCGCATTATGCTTACTTAAAGCTCAAGATGCCTGGACCACGAGGCGTTATAACAGTCAATGGAAACATGGAGCGCTCCCTCCGTACAGAGGAGCATACCGCGGCCATCGCAGCCGAGGTGCAGGGTGGCCTCGCTAAGCCGAATACTACCATGGCAGTCAAGCCCCCGGACACGGCTAAACGAGTCTGGTCTACCCTGCAGAACGATAGTCCGGCTCACCCAGAGCTAGATTAGCAATTCGGCCTCCGTCAATGCCCCAGCCTTATAGCGGCATACGTACCGCGCGTACATAACTACGCGTTAAAAATACCATGGGCAAGGACGGAGGCATGCTAAACATAAGGTCCACGGTACAGCTCGACCCTATCCGGACCTCCATATTGCTCCACCTCTTCTCTTCTTGTTTTTATTTTTCAGGTTCTTTACAACTTACATCAATTCCTGGTGGTAATAGGGGCCGCCTTCCAGGCCCCTTATGCATACTCAATTATTGATCCTCTCAAAGGATCATACACCAAGGTGACAAGCGGCGCAGACGTGCGGCAGAGTGTCCAAAGGATCTTCAAGATCAATTTTTTAATTTTAGGACCTGTATACAACTTTCCCTTGTCTTCGGCATGTAAAATAGCCGTGATGCTTATCGCATCTTCTGTACAAATACGTTTGACGTACCAATCAGACTATAATGGAAACAGTTTCGCCCAACCCTGTTAGGCATTGGCTTACCTTTTTCTATTTTTCCACTTCACGTCCGAATTGGCATATACACCTTGGTACGACTTTAATCGCCAGGGGCTCTATATGTACCTTCAACAATAAAAAAGTCCGAACACTCTCAGAGTACACTTCGGCGTCCCAAATACTGCATTATATGCATCGGTTCCGAATCACGTCTTTGGTCAATAGTTGGGTTGCCCGGCTCCTGTGCTTGCTACCTTACGTTCCATTTTCGGCTAAGGTAGTAAAGGGAGAACTACTGTGATTGTGTTTCCGGCTAGCCCGGTCAAGCACCTCAGTAGAGAAAGCCGAAAACTGATTGTCGTGATGCGGCGAGAGCTGGTCAGCAATCCGGCGACTTATTAAATCTTTAGCGATTTTTTCCGTATTACACGAAGGACTGGCTTTTTTCAGTCACGCGTCTAAGGCATCTAAGTTCGATAGCCGCATACGCACCAGGGGCTACATTACAGCCCCATTGTCAAACTCCTATGGCTAAGTGAGAGTGGTAAAGCCGCATAGTCCGATAGCCTGGTTCGCCGCACTAACACCTCCTTTACGGACCAAGACGTTGGGTCAAGTGTGATTATGTGCTATTCCGAACACCCCCGTAGTATCTACGTGGGGGCTGAAGCCGACGACTGACAAACTCTCAAAGATAAAAATGGCTGCACAGGAGGAAAAATAATGTAAGATTACAGGCACAAATATATTACAAAAGCCTAGGTTTATAACACAATGTCTGGGCAACTCGGATACATTTACTTGAACATAATATCCTTTGAGCATTGACCCTCTATCAAACGGGCACCTTCCAGGACATCGTCGAAGTAGCGCTCCAGCTTGCGGTGGACCTTACCTCCGGGCAGTCCCTCAACTGCCACGTCGGCTGCCTTCATCTTCGTCCAGTGCATCTTGACATGGGCGAAGGCCATCTGTGCACCCTCTATGCATGCCGACCGCTTAACTACATCAATTCGGGGCAGCGCGACGACGAGTCACTGCACTAGGCCAAAATAGCTGCTCGGCACAGGTTCGGTTGGCCACAGCCGGACTATGACGTCCCTCATGGCCAATCCGGACATCCTATGCAGGTCGGCCCACTGCGTCATCTGGTCATTTAACAGCGCTGGGCGCTCCCGCGCCGCGAACTATGACCAGTACAACTTCTCCGTCGTGTGCCCTTCTTGGGCCCGGAAGAATTGCGCGGCGTCAGCAGCACTCCTCGAAAGATCCGCAAAGGTGTCTGGAGAATTCGACAGCCGAGTGAGTAAGGCATACTTCTGACTGCCAAATTTACTCTGTAAAAGAAAGGGCTTACCAGCCGCTATCTGTCCGGCTTGCCGGATCTCCTCGCGAGCTGTTCGGGATTCGGTCCGCCCTTACTCGGCCTCTTGGAGGGCCTTGGCGTGATCAGCCGCTTGGGCTTTGTTCTTCTCTTCTAAGGACTCACACTTGCTAGCGGCGTCCTTGAGTTCTTGCTCCAATTTGGCCACCCGCTCCTCGTATTGGCGCCGGGCGGCCTGCTCGGATTTCAAATCCGTGGCCGCTGTATCAGCAGCCGCTTTGCTCACCTTTGCCTGCTCTTTGGCCTGCGCAAGAGCACCCCTGAGGGTCTCGACCTCCGCAGCACCGCCTGTACCCATCCACATATCAGCGCATGAGTTTTCACTCAGAGTTTATGTCTCAATACAGACACGAAAGCGATATGTGGTATATACCTTGTGCCTCGTCGAACCGCTTGTTAATAAGGACAATATCCTTCTCGGCCAGCTCCAGTTTTCGCTTAGGTTCAAAAACCTCAGCGGCCTCGGTGGTTGCCGCTAACATTGAAGCCTGTTTATCAAAATAGACAAGATTGTTATATCCTGCGAATATTTGATCCTCTATTCGGCTCTTTTTTAAGAACCAAACAGAGTCTCAGGGGCTACTATCTATACACAGGCGTATTTTTCGTATGAAAAGCAGCTAAAAATATTACATCGCATACCTCAAAGCCTGTTAATAGGCTGGTGAAGGCTTCGTTCAGCCCGCTTTTGGCGGACTAAACCTTTTCAATCACCATACCCATCAGGGTACGGTGCTCCTCCACGACGGAAGCACGGCAAAGTGCCTCCCTCAATGTGTCCGGTGCCTCTGGATTGACGGAGGCCGCCGGTGGAGTCAGCACTCTCCCCTCCTTCAAAGGGGGCTGCTCGCTCGACTCCGGAGCCGTTTGGGTCTCCGGAGTGGTATTCGGCTAGGATCCGGACTTGTCTGGGCCACCGTCGTCAGTATCCATGGGGGTTTTACCCCCCATGTTTTCGGCAGCCAGGGTATTACCCTCCGGCGCCGCCTTGTCGGCCTCCCGCACCTCTCTGTGGCCTGGGGAGGTCTTTTGGGACAACGCCTCGGTGTCATCCGCGGCGGGCGGCGGAGAGGCTCGCAGAGGCATTTCGCTCTCCATCATCCCCGGCGCTAAGGAGTTCCCCGAAGACAATGATTGTTGAGGGAGAACGCGGGCCAGACTGAAATGCATAAATGATATATTATCCCACAATTCGTGATAGGTCGGATATGTGCATAGTATCTTAGAATACCTACGATTCGGCAAGGGGCTTCACCCTGGGGCGCAGCTGAGGGATGGCTTCGGCATTTGAATCCGAGTCATCCGAGAGGGATATCTTCCCCCGCTTGGATGACTCCGCTTCCAGATCTACGAAAGCTGCCCTCTTTTTCCCCTTGGGAGGAGGGTAATCTTCTTCCTCCTCCTGCTCTTCATCTTCGTCCCCCTCATGGGAGGAGGGAGCCTCGGTCCCTCCAGACATAGCGTCCGAAGTACCTTTATGATGGGGGTCGTTCTCGGCCTCCTTGCTCTTCTTCTTGGCCTTCTTCTCCGGTGCCTGGTACGGCGTCGGGACCAGCATCCTCGTTAGCAAAGGATCAGCTGGGTTTTCGGGGAGTGGAGCCAGACATCTTATCCGCTCCGCCTTCTTTGTCCAGTCCTGTTTAGAGGATTGAATCCTCAGTACATCCCCTTGGATTAATGAACTAAGTTGTGTTCGAAAATTTAACACTTACCGGGGTGGCTGGATGAGTGCAGTCGAGGCCGATCTCCTCGGACGTCTTCGGCCATGACTTCTGAGCCTTGAAGAGCAGTTTCCAAATCTCTTTGTGCGTCATGCGAAAGAATCGTTGCAGGGTCCGCGGCCCTTCCGGATTGAACTCCCACTGGCGGAGGGGCCTTCGCTGGCAAGGAAGGGTTCGGCGGACGAGCATCACCTGGATCACATCGGTAAGACTGGTGCCCTTTTCTATGATACTTTTGATGCGCTTTTGCAGCATCAACACCTCGTCGGACAATCCCCAGTCCAAACCCTTGTTGGTCCATGATGCGAGCCGCAACGGAGGTCCAGATCTGAATGCGGGAGCGGCCGTCCACTTGGTGCCGCGGGGTTCAGTGATATAGAACCACTCCTGCTGCCATCCCTTGACGGTCTCCACAAAGGCCCCTTTGGGCCAGGTAACATTGGTAAGCTTGCTCACCATGGCGCTGCCGCAATCCGCGTGCTGCCCGTCAACCACCTTCGGCTTTACGTTGAAGGTCTTGAGCCACAGGCCGAAGTGTGGGGGGATGCGGAGAAACGCCTCACACACGACGATAAACGCCGAGATGTGGAGGATGGAATTCGGGGCCAAATCATGAAAATCTAGCCCGTAATAGAACATGAGACCGCGAATAAAAGGGTGAAGGGCAAACCGTAGTCCGTGGAGGAAGTGGGGGATGAATACCACCCTTTCACCGGGCTCCGGAGTGGGGATGACCTGCTTCGGGGCAGGGAGTCTGTGCTTAATATCCGCAGTCAAGTACCTCACCTCCCGAAGCTCCTCGATGTCCTTCTCCGTCACGGAGGAGGCCACCCACTTGCCTTGAGAACCGGATCCGGCCATGGTCGGAGAGGTTGGTGGTGGGAGGGGGGGGGGGGGGGGAGATTGGAACTTGGGCGCTGGAGCTCGAGGATGGAGAGGCAGAGGGAAGAAGGAGGCGTGGAGTAAAAAGATGGATCTTTATCCGTTTATATAAGCCATGAATATCAAGCGCTCCTCCCCTCAAGCTTTAAAATTTGCCTGTTCCCAAGGGATCGTGCGAGCGGCACGGTTGGATTACCCGAACCCGCATTGATGGAAATCCCGCAATAAGGGGACACGATCTCTGCTTCTACAAGACGTGTCAATGAGAACCGCGCCTCGGAACGCAAAGCGGAGGCTGCAAAATGGTTCGAAATGATAATAAAGGCCAGAACATAACGTCTCGCCGGAAAAGCTGTCAGTAGACGTGACTTGTTTTGTTTGAGTATTTTGCCCTTGTGGTTCAGGGTTGTAACTATTATACAGAGCCGGATATAGTTCTTTTGATCAACTGCTTTGCAGTATTCGGAGGAGGAACCCGCCTTGCAATGCCGAAGACAATCTACGCGCCGGACACATCGTCATTGAAGCCTGGTTCAGGGGCTACTGAGGGAGTCCTGGATTAGGGGGTCCCCGGGCGTCCGAGCTATGTGACATGGGCCGGAATGATGGGCTGTGAAGATACAAGATAGAAGACCTTCTCCCGTGTCCGGATGGGACTCTCCTTTGCATGGATGGCAAGTTAGGCGTTCGGATATGAAGATTCCTTTCTCTGTAAACCGACTCTGTACAACCCTAGGTTCCCCCGGTGTCTATATAAACTGGAGGGTTTAGTCCGTAGAGGCAATCACAATTCCCACAAGCTAGACATCTAGGGTTTAGCCATTACGATCTCGTGGTAGATCAACTCTTGTAACCCCTATACTCATCAAATACAATCAAGCAGGACGTAGGGTTTTACCTCCATCAAGAGGGCCCGAACCTGGGTAAACATCGTGTCCCCCATTTCCTGTTACCTTCGATCCTCAGACGCACAGTTCGGGACCCCCTACCCGAGATCGACCGGTTTTGACACCGACAATGGATTCTCCTGAGGCAACACTATCTACTCCGGGATCAGCACTGCCAGAATATGACTGTGGCGGAGATATATATGGTGATGATGTTGATTTATCATATGGTGGATATTCAGAATCTCTAGGGGGTATTGAAAAATCATGTTTCAGCAGTAGAAGATTTAACAAGTGTGGATTCACCTCGAAGGAAGAGGCTTCGGAATTCAAAAGGATCTGATGATGGAAGTGAGAAAACTAAGGGTAAAAGTGGCAAGCACATAGTGTTGGCCAACTTTGTTTCTGTGAGGGAAGAAGAAATGCAGACTTATAAAGAAATGAAGACAAAGCAAATTGACAGCTACAAGGAAATCAAGATGGCCCAAATGGAAAGGAATGATCCAAAAATGATCCCTAAGGCATGCCAAACTGTATTCAGAAACTTAAAACATTGGGACTCGCACCAAGTGAACAACACAAGATGATCAACCATTTGAAAGAAGATATGCTAAAGCGTCAAACATTCATGGAAGTGGATGATGATGTTCTTTCGGTGATTATCAAAGAAGTGGTGGCCCCGCATGTCTGAAGGAAAACAAAGCATGAGACATTTTATTTAATCATGTTAACATTCCATTTATACGTTCGTTCAATCTCATGAATCGTTGCCAATTAAGTAGTATCAATGTTTCTTTCTATTATGAATAAAGGAAGCACAATAACTCTATTGATTCTGTTTATTCATTCCTCATATAGCATATTAATATTCTGTTTATTTTATTGTACTCATGACACATCCAACCTACCAAAAAATAATGCTAAAATAAATGAATTTATTTTATTCAATACACTTCTGAACAAAAACATATATAATAAGGCGAGCTGGAGGTGTTGTTGCGCGTGGAGACCCTAGTCGGACACTACAAGAATCACGAAATATGCCGACGGTTAAACCCGTTGGCATAGGCCCTTAAACTGTCGGCATAGGCAATGCCGACGGTCCCCGTCAGCATACCCCCCATCCTCGTCGGCACATGAAAACCCTCGGCATAGACGACATATACCGACAGTGGCCGTCGGCATATAGTCCCGTCGGCAAACTATTTGATGGCGTGACCGTCAAGTGCCGGCCGCCATGGTGAGGAACCTGCTGCCACCATGTGGCGCATCTATGCCGACCGTTTAACCGTCGGCATAGAAACCGCATCTATGCCGACGGTTTAACGGTCGGCATCGTTGAAGATATGCCGACGATTAAACCATCGGCATAATTCTTCCACGTGTCTACTTCTCGTGTCCCAGGCACATATATGCCGATGTTACACTGTCGGCATAGATGCCACGTGTCGTAATCTGGTAGCTCGGGTCGATGCACCGACGGTTAAACCATCGGCATAGTTTTGGCCAACTTTTTTTTGGGTCTATTTTTGCTTCTGCTTTGCAAATAAAATGAGCACAACATCAAAACAATATATATAATAGCATCTCCATCACACAACTATATAGCATCATCAAATCATCATTTCAAACAACTAGATAGCATCAACATCAAAATAGAGCATCATGTCATCCAACATAGCATCAATATCCACCATAATGTATCCACTACAGAAGTCAAAAGTCCTAGCTGAAGTCGAAGCCGACGGCCGACGAGCGCCGTCCACCTGAAGTGCACCTCCAAATAGCATCATCACTACAAAATGAAGAATCACAATCGTTTAGGATGGCATTTTGTCTAGTTCTAAGTTTGTGGCTTCAGAAATGTTCTAACTTTGAAAAAAATGCATCTTGAGATTAGGGGACTTACAAAAAGAGGAGATCGGCTCGAGGTAGAACCACCACCAACACCACCACCTGGGTTATGAACTGGGGTGACCGGGCTCCGTGAAGCAGGAGTACCATCACCAGGAGTGTTTGATCCTCTGCCGGATCCCCACATTGTGTTCGAAAGAGACATTAAGAAGAGATCTCAAGCTATTTGTTGAAAAATGATAGGTAATGCTTGATGGCTTTGATAATGTACTAACCAGAGTCCGTCATCACCATGTGCCAAGAATTCTTCGAGCGATAGCATTACTAGGGCCGGTCCAGGATTTGGGAGTGGTGGTCCCATCGGCGGAGCCCGAGTGCCATTTTCCATCGCCGAGTACATATTCTACACGTTAGATTCACAAAGCAAAGACAAAGGTCAAAAATAGTGAAAGCACAAAATTTAGCTAGCTTGGCTCTATGTGGGAAAACTAACTAGCCTCCATTTTTTGTGCGCGATAGTCGTCGAGCAAAGTCCTTTTGGCATCATGTTCAACTACCTCTTGACGATAAGCATTAAGATACCTAAAGTAGGCCTACAATTTTACACAATGGATCTAATCAACATAGCCATGCAGGAAAGATAAGTGTGAAAGAGGATGAAAAGCATAGATGCTTACTCATCCTCTCTAGACCAGCTAGGGCATGCCCGGAATGGGTTAGCCGCACTCGAGCCAGTGCTGGAAGTACTCCGGAGCTGTACGTAACTGACGGTGGGCTGGATCACGCCGTGAAGAACCCCTGAGCGGCCATGTGGCTTGCCTGCTCCAGACATAACCATCGCCACATCATCGGTCCCTGACACCATGGGATCAACTCCATCCAGATTCCGCTCCTTAAATATAGCCTTATAGTTTGACAGATGTTCCTCTGACCTACCGTAGTACTTGCTCTGCCCCTCCCGAGGCACATCGCGCGGACGGCCAAGTGACCATGCCTCGATATGTGAGATGGGCTTCTCCAACAAGACCTCCTGCAATGCCAAAAAAGATGTTACACATACATACCAACATGACAGGAAATGGAAGAAATGATGTTTCATATTATACCTTGTGCTTCTTGTAGCGATGGTGGTGTTCCATCAGATCCCCGGTTTCTCTTGTTGATTTCGCACTTCGCCGCAAACTCTGCATCTTCCCCGAGCCATCTATCCACCAATGCCGCCCATGCATCACCCTTTCCATCACACCAACCCGGAATCACCTAAATAATGAAAGCATGGCATTTCAAGATCAAAACAATGAAATTTAGCACAAACGTGAGAATAAAAAGGATGTGCTACTTACGTCCATGTACTGCTCCTTGGTCATATGGGGGAGCTCCTTCCTCGCTCTTTTCTTGGGCATCTTCTGGTGCAGAACAATGTGGTAGAAATGCGTGATGGCCACCCAGCGCGCCTCGTACGTAATTTGACAGAGCTGCTTAGCCGCAGCCGCCTCAAAGGCCACGTCGGCTCTAGCCTTGTGCTCCTTCGCAACTCTATAGAATCCCTACAATCATGCATATAACCAGAATGAAACAAGTCATGAGTTAAGTGATAAACTATGAACGAAATGGAAATAAAATTTGATGGGAGTACTTGTGAAGAAACTTACCCAAAAATGATCCCTCACGGCCTTAGTGTGAGTCCCGAAGTCTGCATGCCTGACAGCTTCATAGTGATGCCTGCGTACCGCTAACACCCGCTCCTCACATGGCGGGTCCGCATCAGGGCGTGGGTTGAACAGGCCCGACCAATATTTCCTCAGCAGAACAGTAATCACGCCGTTTGTAATCCAGCCCTTCCTGACAATCTCCCAATTGCTGCAGAAGAATCAAAATATTAGTATGTGTTGATTTATTACAATAAAAAAAGAAAAGGATTTAAAATTGAAAAAACAAAATAACACTTACTCTGCCTCCTTGGGAATAATGAGGGTCTTCTCTGCCTCGGTAGCTGGACGGCGAGGGAGGGTTGCGATTCCATGCAGCCATCCCTTCTCGCGCATACCATCCTCCCTCTCCTCGCCCTCCTCCTCACCCTCAACCTCCTTCAAGGGCAATGTGGGGGAGCTCTCTTTGGACCACAGTGGACCTCCTTCAAGAACACATCAGTTTTCGCAACCCACTCTATTTTTGTTCTATCAACCATCCTCTGCTTTATTGGGAGCCACACAACAAAATTAACATTTCATTTAAATTAATCATATCAAATTAATAGCATCATTTTTTTATTTTCTACCAGGTTTACGAGATACGGCAACAAATCCACCTACTTCTCTAATAGGTAAAGAGGGTCCTAATCCCACCCGGTGATGTGTAGATTGAGTACGTTCTCCATGCTCTACCCCGTTCCGAGACAGAATTTTGGCAGCACCTCCCCGTTGTTCTCTAGATACATGTCTCGGCAAAAAATCGAGAAAATGTGCATCCGGAGAACAAGGGGGAGGCGATGCCGAAACCCTGTCTCGAAATAGGGTAGAGCATGGAAAACGTACCCAGTCTACACATCCTCGGGCTGTCCATGGAAAACGCTGGACAATTCGAAAGAGTTAGGGTTATAAATATGCAACTGAATGCATATTTATCGATGTAACCCTTCCGGACAGGAGATGCCTAGGTTACACGACTTGACGTGGAAATAAAATCTAGTGACATGATTACAGGAGCATAGGAGGAGGAGGAGGTGGATTTGTAGCTCACCCTCGGCTGTAGAGGAAGTAGTCGAACTGCGGTGGGATGATTAGCGACCAACGCTTCCTCGACTATAGAGGATGTAGTCGAACAGCGGAGGGATGCTTAGAGACCAATAGCTCTGAGACGCACTCTAGGGAGATGCAACACCAGAAAGCCCCATAAATTCCACCGAGTGAAAATTTTAGACCATCACATCTGATATCCATAGCAAGATCATCATGATACTTCAAATCTTAAATTAATTTTCTCAAGTGTCAATTTTTTTATTCACTTTTTTTCTCACTGAATCACCAACTAGTACATGCTATAACTATTAAAAATGACTAGAACATATCATGGTTATGAGGGACTTGGGTAATTAAGCCAAACCATGAAAGCATATCGTCACAGTGAGTAGAGATATGTAAATGAACCAACACCAACAGAACTAATTGTCCCAAGTTAGTAACTTTTGGATCCCATCAATTTAACCAGACCACCAAACACACATGGACCAGTGCACATAGATCATGAACATCACAAATATCACATACAGGACAAACTAGTACTAGTAGGAGCACCAGGTCATGTACACTAGCAGGTACAGGGAGGCCACGAGCTTTTACCCTGGTTGTGGTCGAAGACGTGGCCGAGGCCGAGGGTGGTGATGTAGTTGAGAACGAAGGCGTGGGGCAGCAGCACAGGGAGCGGCGGCGCCGACGGTGGAGGCGGCAGCGCGTAGGATGGATGCGGCGGCGGCGGGCAGAGGGCGACGCGGCGTCGGGCAAAGTGGTAGAGGGCGACGCGGCGTCGGGTAGAGTGTAGGAAGGGGTCGCGGTGCTCTGCTGCTACTGGAGGAAAGGCTGAAGTGGTGGCGGCGGCGAGCTCCGGTCGTCGGGCATCGAGCGTCGTCAGGGTCCGGGGTCGTCGCGGAGTAGGGGCACAGCTTGGCGGGGCCGGGGCCGGAGCGAAGCGGGGGGGGGGGGGGGCAGCGCCGGGGCGGGGCCGGCGGAGCAGGGCGGCTAAGCGGCGACGACGGAGCAGTGCGGGCGCGGGATTGGATCGGGGATCGACTGGATCTGGGAAATTGGGGGGGGGGGGGAGTGCCCGTGACCTAAGGGGAAAAAATGTTGGAAAACCATGTGTACACCTATGCCGAGTGCTACTTCTTGAGCTTGCGTTGGTTTTTCCCTTGAAGAGGAAAGGGTGATGCAACAAAGTAGAGATAAGTAGTTTCCTCAGTTAAGAACCAAGGTATCAATCCTGTAGGAGGAACACAAAAGTCTCTAATGATAGCACCTACACAAACAAACAAATACTTGCACCCAACGGGATAAAGGGGTTGTCAATCCCTTCACAGTTACTTCCAAGGATGAGATCTGATAGAGATAGGTACAAAAGATAAATAAAAGTGCAAAATAAAGTAAAGATAAATAAATTGCAGCAAGGTATTTTTGGGTTTTTGGTTTTATAGATCTGAAAATAATATGATAAAAATAGACCCGAGGGCCATAGTTTTCACTAGATAAAAGACCCGGGGGCCATAGTTTTCACTAGAGGCATCTCTCTTGAAAGAACGCATATGGTGGGTAAACAAATTACTGTTGAGCAATTGATAGAAAAGCGCAAAGTTATGACGATATCTAAGGCAATGATCATGAATATAGGCATCACGTCTGTGACAAGTACACTGAAACGATTCTGCATCTACTACTATTACTCCACACATCGACCGCTATCCAGCATGCATCTAGTGTATTAAGTTAACAAGAACGGAGTAACGCCTTAAGCAAGATGACATGATGTAGAGGGATAGATCCAATCAATATGAAATAAACCCCATCTTTTTTATCCTTAATAGCAACAATACAAATACGTGCCTCGCTATCCCTTCTATCACTGGGCGAGGACACCGCAAGATTGAACCCAAAACAAAGCACCTCTCCCATTTCAAAAAAAATCAATCTAGTTGACCAAACCAAATCAATAGATCGGAGAGAAATACAAAGCTATCTTAATCATGCATAAAAGAGTTTAGAGAAGACTCAAATAATATTCAAAGATAATCTGTTCATAAATCCACAATTCATCAGATCTCAACAAATGCACCGCAAAAGAAGATTACATCGAATAGATCTCCAAGAACATCGAGGAGAACATTGTATTGAAGATCAAAGAGAGAGAGAGAGAGAAGAAGCCATCTAGCTACTAGCTATGGACCCGTAGGTCTGTAGTAAACTACTCACACATCATCGGAAGGGCAGCAAGGTTGATGTAGAAGCCCTCCGTGATCGAATCCCCCTCCGGCAGAGTACCGGAAAAGGCCCCAAGATGGGATCTCATGAGGACAAAAGCTTGAGGCGGCAAAAACGTATTTTTGGTGTGCCCTCTGGTATACGGGGAATATTTGGGTATTTATGGAGCCGAGATTAGGGTTGGAGGAGCCACGGGGGGCCCACAAGCTCATAGGGCGCGCCCCCTAGGGCACGCCTGGTGAGCTTGTGGCTCACCCGTGGGCCTTCTGGCCTCCTCCCGAAGCTTCCTAGGTGTCTTCTGGTCCAAGAAAAATCATCAAAAAGTTTCGTTCCATTTGGACTCCGTTTGATATTGATTTTCTATAAATGACAAAAACATGAAAAAAAACAGCAACTGGCACTGGGCACTAGGTTAATAGGTTAGTCCCAAAAAATGATATAAAATAGCATAATAATGCATATAAAACATCCAAGATGGATAATATAATAGCAGGGCACAATCAAAAATTATAGATACGTTGGAGACTTATCAAGCATCCCCAAGCTTAATTCCTGCTCGTCCTCGAGTAGGTAAATGATAAAAACAGAATTTTTGATGTGGAATGCTACCTAACATGTTTATCATGTAATCTTTCTTTATGTGGCATGAATATTCAGATCCACAAGATTCAAAACAAAAGTTTAATATTGACATAAAAACAATAGTACTTCAAGCATACTAATAAAGCAATCATGTCATCTAAAAATATTATGGCTAAAGAAAGTTATCCCTACAAAATCATATAAACTTGTCATGCTCTATCTTCATCACACAAAGTATTTATCATGCACAACCCCGATGACAAGCCAAGCAATTGGTTCATAATTTTAATGTTCTTAAGCTTTTTGAACTCTCACGCAATACATGAGAGTGAGTCATGGATATAGCACTATAGGTGGAATAGAATATGATTGTGGAGGTTGTGTGGAGAAGATAAAAAAGGAGGAAGTCTCACATTGAGGAGGCTAATCAATGGGCTATGGAGATGCCCATCAATTGATGTCAATGCAAGGAGTAGGGATTGCCATGCAACAGATGCACTAGAGCTATAAGTGTATGAAAGCGCAAAAGAAAACTAAGTGGGTGTGCATCCCACTCGCTTGCTCACGAAGACCTAGGGCAATTTGAGGAAGCCAATCATTGGAATATACAAGACAAGTTCTATAATGAAAAATTCCACTAGTAATATATGAAAGTGAAAAATTAGGAGACTCTCTATCATGAAGAACATGGTGCTACTTTGAAGCACAAGTGTGGAAAAGGATGGTAACATTGTCCCTTCTCTCTTTTTCTCTCTTTTTTTCTTTCTCATCTTTTTTTTGGGCTCTTTGGCCTTTTTTATTTTATTTTGGGCTCTTTAGCATCTTTTTTTAATTTTAAGTCCGGAGTCTCATCCCAACTTGTGGGGGAATCATAGTCTCCATCATCCTTTCCTCACATGGGACAATGTTCTAATAATGATGATCATCACACTTTTATTTACTTACAACTCGATACTAGAAGAAAAATATGACTCCATATGAATGCCTCCGGCGGTGTACTGGGATGTGCAATGATCTAGCATGACATGTATACAAAATATGAACGGTGGCCAAGCCACAAATACTATGTCAACTATATGATCATGCAAAGCAATATGACAATGATGATGTGTGTCATAATAAAACAAAACGGTGGAAGTTGCATGGCAATATATCTCGGAATGGCTATGGAAATGCCATAATAGGTAGGTATGGTGGCTGTTTTGAGGAAGATATAAGGTGGCTTATGTGTGAAAGAGTGTATCATATTACGGGATTTGGATGCACCGGCGAAGTTTGCACCAACTCTCAAGGTGAGAAAGGGCAATGCACGGTACCGAAGAGGCTAGCAATGGTGGAAGGGTGAGAGTGCGTATAATCCATGGACTCAACATTAGTCATAAAGAACTCACATACTTATTGCAAAAGTTTATTAGCCCTCGAAGCAAAGTACTACTACGCATGCTCCTAGGGGGATAGATTGGTAGGAAAAGACCATCGCTCGTCCCCGACCGCCACTCATAAGGAAGACAATAAAAAATAAATCATGCTCCAACTTCATCGCATAACGAGAGACCATACGTGCATGCTACGGGAATCACAAACCTGAACACAAATATTCTTACAATCCACTATTACTCACTAGCATGACTCTAATATCACCATCTTTATATCTCAAAACAAATGCAAGGCATCAAACTTCTCATATAATCAATGATCTTCATGAAAGTTTTTATTATATCCCTCTTGAATACCCATCATATTAGGACTAAATTCATAACCTAAGCAAATTGCCATACTATTTTTAGGACTCTCAAAATAATATAAGTGAAGCATGAGAGTTCATCAATTTCTTCAAAATAAAACCACCGCCGTGCTATAAAAAGATATAAGTGAAGCACTAGAGCAACTACCTAGCTCAAAAGATATAAGTGAAGCACATAGAGTATTCTAATAAATTCACGATTAATGTGTGTCCCTCTCAAAAGGTGTGTACAGAAAGGATGATTGTGGCAAACTAAAAAGCAAAGACTCATATAATACAAGGCGCTCCAAGCAAAACACATATCATGTGGTGAATAAAAATATAGCCTCAAGTAATTTACCGATGGATTGAAGACAAAAGAGGGGATGACATCCGGGGCATCCCGAAGCTTAGATGCTTGGTTCTCCATGAATATTACCTTGGGGTGCCTTGGGCTTCCCCAAGCTTAGGCTTTTGCCAGTCCTTATTCCATAGTCCATCGAAACTTCACCCAAAACTTGAAAACTTCACAACACAAAACTCAACAGAAAACTCGTGAGATCCGTTAGTGAAACAAAGCAAATAACCACTTTTAAGTACTGTTGTAAACTCATTCCAATTTTATATTTGTATTATATCTACTGTATTCTAACTTCTCCATGGTTCATACCCCCCGATACTACCCATAGATTCATAAAAATAAGCAAACAACACAATGAAAATAGATTCTGTCAAAAACAGAACAGTCTGTAGTAATATGGACTTTAGCCAAACTTATGTAACTCCAAAAATTCTGAAAAATTAGGAAAACGTAGGCAATTTTTATATAAATCTTGTATAAAAAATTCAGAATTTTATCATGCTCCAGTGAATTTTAACAGTTCTGCTACTGGACGCAAAAGTTTCTGTTTTGCAGCAAAATCAAATCAACTATCACCCAAATCATCCCAAAGGTCTTAATTGGCACAGACACTAATTAAAATACTAAAACACAATCATAACAAATGTATAATTGCATATTTATTGAAAAACAGAAGCAAAAACATAAAAATAAAATTGGTTGCCTCCCAAAAAGCGCTATTGTTTTACGCCCCTAGCTAGGCATACTTCATAGATCTAGGTATTGTAATAGAAGTGAGGGCGATCATCCCTGATCATCTCATATTCCCTCCTTGTGGCAAGCAAAAATAATCAAAGGGGCTAAATTTAATAGGATACGGATCTATAAGATCAAGTTTAGGAGGAGGAGGTTCCTCCTTTGGCCCTTTATAAGTGATCACGATCTCATAAATGTTCCTTTGATTATGATCCCTAAGCCTTTCTTTAAGAACATGCCTTAGCCCATTATTTTGTATAGCAAAATTATCATTGAGTTCAGAAATCTTGTCAATCAATACATCTTGAGGAACCCTTTTTCTTAGGTTTTCATTGTAAGCGGCATAATCTGGAGATTGCAATCTCCTCATCTCTTCTTGATTAAAAAGGATCTCCTCTACAGGAGGGCAACCACCATTGATATTATAATGAGCAAATATTTCACTAGCTTCTTTCATGATATGCCCAAATTCATAAGCTAGAAATATAGTGGTAACACGCTTAACGGAAGGATCCTGAATATTAGAAAATTCTAAGAAGATCCTTTGTATGCATGGATGCATGTGAACACATTGTCTTTCAAGATCAACTATAAGCAAAGATATTGCATCCGCAAGACTAGAAGTTTTATTAAGAATCGATCCTCCTCGCATAGGTAACGTACCGGCACAAGTAAAGAAATCTTGAATAACACCTTTTCCAATAATATTACCGGTACCTACACGGAGTTTTTTAGTGTGCATGACAGTAGGTTCTTCTTTATGAGGATCATCATTAGCAAAATCATCAAATTTGTCCTCAAGATTATTACTAGTTTTTTCAATGATAACCTCCCCAGATTCAGACATGATGGCAAAGCAAGCAATCTAGCACACAAGCAAACAAAAGGCAAACAAAAAGACGACCGAAAAGAAGGCAAATAAAAAGGGCAAATATTTTTGTGTTTTTTTGAAAACATTTTAGAAGTGGGGGAGATGAAAACGAGAGGCAAATGGCGAATAATGCAATGCAAGAGATGAGAGTTTATGATGGGTACTTGGTAGGCTTGATGTAGATCCTCCCCGACAACGACGCCAAAAATTCTTGCTGCTACTTCTTGAGCTTGCGTTGGTTTTCCCTTGAAGAGGAAAGGGTGATGCAGCAAAGTAGAGATAAGTATTTCGCTTAGTTAAGAACCAAGGTATCAATCCAGTAGGAGGAACACACAAGTCTCCAATGATAGCACCTACACAAACAAACAAATACTTGAACCCAACGCGATAAAGGGGTTGTCAATCCCTTCACGGTTACTTGCAAGGATGAGACCTGATAGAGATAGGTATAAAAGATATATAAAAGTGCAAAATAAAGTAAAGATAAATAAATTGCAGCAAGGTATTTTTGGGTTTTTGGTTTTATAGATCTGAAAATAATATGATAAAAATAGACCCGGGGGCCATAGTTTTCACTACAGGCTTCTCTCTCGAAAGAACGCATACGGTGGGTAAACAAATTACTATTGAGCAATTGATAGAAAAGCGCAAAGTTATGATGATATCTAAGGCAATGATCATGAATATAGGCATCACGTCTGTGACAAGTAGACCGAAACGATTCTGCATCTACTACTATTACTCCACACATCGACCGCTATCCACCATGCATCTAGTGTATTAAGTTAACAAGAATGGAGTAACGCCTTAAGCAAGATGACATGATGTAGAGGGATAGATCCAATCAATATGAAATAAGCCCCATCTTTTTATCCTTAATAGCAACAATACAAATACGTGCCTCGCTACCCCTTCTGTCACTGGGTGAGGACACCGCAAGATTGAACCCAAAACAAAGCACCTCTCCCATTGCAAGAAAAATCAATCTAGTTGACCAAACCAAATCAATAGATCGGAGAGAAATACAAAGCTATCTTAATCATGCATAAAAGAGTTTAGAGAAGACTCAAATAATATTCAAAGATAATCTGTTCATAAATCCACAATTCATCGGATCTCAACAAATGCACCGCAAAAGAAGATTACATCGAATAGATCTCCAAGAACATCGAGGAGAACATTGTATTGAAGATCAAAGAGAGAGAGAGAGAGAGAGGAAGCCATCTAGCTACTAGCTATGGACCTATACGTCTGTGGTAAACTGTTGATGTAGAAGCCCTCCGTGATCGAATCCCCCTCCGGCAGAGTACCAGAAAAGGCCCCAAGATGGGATCTCATGAGGACAGAAGCTTGTGGCGGCAGAAAAGTATTTCTGGTGTGCCCTTTGGTATACGGGGAATATTTGGGTATTTATGGAGTTGAGATTAGGGTTGGAGGAGCCACGGGGGGACCACAAGCTCATAGGGCGCGCCCCCCTAGGTTGCGCCTGGTGAGCTTGTGGCTCAATCGTGGGCCTTCTGGCCTCCTCCCGAAGCTTCCTAAGTGTCTTCTGGTCCAAGAAAAATCGTCAAAATGTTTTGTTCTGTTTGGACTCTGTTTGGTATTGATTTTCTGTAGAAGACAAAAACATGGAAAAAATAGCAACTGGCACTGGGCACTATGTTAATAGGTTAGTCCCAAAATATGATATAAAATAGCATAATAATGCATATAAACATCCAAGATGGATAATATAAGACCATGGAACAATCAAAAAATATAGATACGTTGGAGATGTATCACCGAGAGGCACGGTCGGCATATATGTTTTCCATTTTTATTTTTAAGTACTAATCATCATATTATTATCATATGTTTGTGTTTATATAATTACTTTTATAATTATTATTTTAAATATTTCTCCTATTATTATTTTCACAATCATTTTTGTAAGTTTTTTATAATCAATTTTTTATGTAATTCTCCTAATATTAGGACACAACGCAACAATTTCTTTTTATATATACTTCTACTATTATTAGACTCCGGAGCAGGGTTAACCTCCTTGCCCATAGGAACATTTGCAAACAAAGTTTGGGCCAACGTATCACAAGATTCCCTCCGGGTTCAACCTCTGTCGCAGTTTCCCCCCTCTAAGTGCCGGCGGTAGTGTCATCCGTGAAGGGGGTCACACTCCGAAGCTGCGTGTTGGGCGTTTACACCTACCACCACACTCTCAAACATGTAAGAGGAGCCAACGCAAGATTTGGTGGCATTGCTACACCTCGAAAGCCCTCGAGCGACCTAACCCTGACCTGGTTGACCCGACGATCCAACCCTTTCACATTCATCGGACAGCCTTCCACCAATGGGTTTTTCCACCTGGTTGTCATAGGTTAGCCCATAGGAACATTTGAAAACAATTTTTGGGCCCAACCTCTAACAAGATTACCTTCGGGTTGAACCTCCGTCGCAGTTTCCCCCCTCTAAGAGCCGGCGGCAGTGTCGTCGATGAAGGGGTTCACACTTCGGAGCTGCGTGTTGGGTGTTTACACCCACCACCACACTCTCAGATATGTAAGAGGATCCAACGCTAGATTTGGTGGCATTGCTACACCTTCAAAGCCCCCGAGCGGCCTAACCCTGACCTGGTTGGCCCGACGATCTAGCCCTTTGACTTTCATCGGACGACCTTCCACCAATGGGGGTTTCCACCTGATTGTCCTAGGTTAGCCCATAGGAACATTTGAAAACAATGTTTGGGCCCAACATCTCACAAGATTCCCTCCGAGTTGAACATCCGTCGCAGTTTCCCCCTCTAAGAGCCGGCGGTAGTGTCGTCCATGAAGGGGGTCACACTTCGGAGCTGCGTGTTGGGTGTTTACACCTACCACCACACTCTCAGACATGTAAGAGAATGCAACACAAGATTTGGTGGCATTGCTACACCCCGAAAGCTCCCCAGCGGCCTAACCCTAACCCGGTTGACCCAACGATCTAGCCCTTTGACATTCATCGGATGGCCTTCCAGCAATGGGCTTTTCCACCTGGTTGTCGTAGCTTAGCCCATAGGAACATTTGAAAACAATGCTTGGGCCCAACCTATCACAATATTCCCTCTGGGATGAACCTCCGTTGCAGTTTCCCCCTCTAAGTGCCGGCGACAATGTCATCTGTGAAGGGGGTCACACTCCAGAGCTGTGTGTTTGGTGTTTACACCTGCCACCACACTCTCGGGCATGTAAGAGGACCCAACACAAGATTTGGTGGCATTGCTACACCTCGGAACCCCCCCGAGCGGCCTAACCCTGACCCGGTTGACCCGACGGCTAGCCCTTTGACTTTCATCCGATGGCCTTCCAGCAATGGGATTTTTCCACATGGTTGTCATAGGTTAGCCCATCGGAACATTTGAAAACAAGTTTGGGCCCAACCTATCACAAGATTCCCTCCGGGTTGAACTGTCGTCGCGGTTTTCCCCCTCTAAGTGCGGCGGCAGTGTCATTCGTGAAGGGGGGCACACTCCAGAGTTGCGTGTTGGGTATTTACACCTACCACCACACTCTCAGACATGTAAGAGGACCCAACGCAAGGTTTGGTGGCATGTCTACACCTCGAAAGCCCCCGAGAAGCCTAACCCTGACGTGGTTGACCCACCAATCTAGCCCTTTGACATTCATCGTCCGACCTTCCAGCAATGGTCTTTTCCACCTCGTTGTCGTAGGTTAGCCCATAGGACCATTTTAAAACAATGTTTGGGCCCAACCTATCACAAGATTCCCTCCTGGTTGAAGCTCCGGCGCAGTATCCCCCTCTAAGTGCTAGCGGTAGTGCTGTCTGTGAAGGGGTCACACTTCGGGAGGTGCGTGTTGCGTGTTTGAACCTACCACCACACTTTTAGACATGTATGAGGATGCAATGCAAGTTTGGGTGGGATTGTTGCTCCCTGAGAAGCCTAACCCCGACCCGGTTGACCCGACGATCTAGCCCTTTGACTTTCATCAGACGGCCTTCCAGCAATGGGCTTTTCCACCTGGTTGTCGTAGGTTAGCCATAGGAACATTTGAAAACAAAGTTTGGCCCTAACCTATCACAAGATTCCCTCCGGGTTGAACCACTGTCGTAGTTTCCCCCTCTAAGTGTCGGCCGCAGTGTCGTCCGTGAAGGGGGTCACACTCCGGTGCTGCGTGTTGGGTATTTACACTTACCACCACACTCTCATACATGTAAGAGGACCCAACACAAGATTTGGTGGTATTGCTACACCCTGAAAGCCCCCGAGCGGCCTAACCCTAACGCGGTTGACCCGGAGATCTAGCCCTTCGAGTTTCATCGGACGACCTTCCAGCAATGGGCTTTTCCACCTCGTTGTCGTAGGTTAGCCCATAGGAACATTTTATAACAAAGTTTGGGCCCAACCTATCACAAGATTCTCTCGTTGTTGAACTTGTGTCGCAGTTTCCCCCTCTAAGTGTTGGTGGTAGTGCTGTCTGTGAAGGGGGTCACACTTCAAAGGTGCGTGTTGCGTGTTTGAACCTACCATCACACTCTCAGACATGTATGAGGACGCAATGCAAGTTTGGTTGGAATTAGTTGTGATTTTTACAAAGTATAAAGACCTATTTGCAAAAGTACATGAGGTAACATTTTAAACATTTTCAAAAACATAAACAAAGAGTATATTCATACACTATGAAAAATTCTACCCTAGATTGAAATATAATTTGTATATATTTAAGTTTATCTAATTCACATTCAACCCTTTCCTAAAAGCAGAAAATAAAATTTTAAAACTATCTATGCCGACGGCCACCATCGGCATAGATGCCACGTGTCCATATGTGCCGACGGTAGCCCTTGGCATAGACACCACGTGTCCATATATGCCGACGGTAACCGTCGGCATAGTTTTCATAGCATTTTTATTTTTTTAGTGCCAAGTATCCTATTATTATTTTAAAAACCATATATTTATGTTTATATAATTACATTTATCATCAATTTTATAATATATATTTTTAAACTGTAATTATTATATGCCGCCGGCCGCCGTTAGAGCTGTCGGCATAGACTTAACGACGTTAGCTTTCCGTCTACCAAAAAGGATGTATGCCGACGGTTATAGATATGCCGACAGTGACCGACGTTGTAGATCAGCGCTTTGCCGATGGGGAGTGTTTGCCGACATGGACCGTAGGTTTCATAGGATAGTTGTCGAGGGTTCATTTATGCCGACGGGGCCCGTCAGCATAGCTCCAGTTTTGCCGACGGCCCTGATGTGCCGACGGTTACCATTTGGCCGTCGGCTTAGCTCTATGTACGCCGATGGTGACCGTCGGCATATATTTGGCCGTCGGCATCTTAAGTGATTCCTATAGTGGGAGCTCGGAGGTGCTGGAACCGGCCGGCTAGGAAGCTGCAATCGGCACGCGATTATGCTGGAACCAGACGCTCGTTGTCACGCGAAGCTTTTTTTGCTGGAGCCAGCGTTTGTTTTTGCTGGAATTGTCTTTTTTTTTTTTGCTACAATCGGCATTGGTGTTTTTTGTACTGAGTTTGTTTTCCCGGAACCAGCTATTTCTTTTGCTGGAACTGGCTAATTTGTTTGCTACAATCGACTACTGGAGTTTTTTTTTTTTTTTGCTGGAACCACCATTATATTTTGCTGGAACCGGCACATCTTTTTTGCTTCAACCAAGTACTGAAGATTTTTGTTGCTGGACATGACGGTGCAAGATGACGACGGCGGTGAACCGGGGACGAGGATGCCGGGATGTTGCAACCATGGTGACCGCACGTTGGAATCCGCTTGTGTTCGAGGTGCAACCATAACCATGACGAGTGGATGCAGCCGAGGCGAGCGCAGTGGCACGAACCCGCACGCTGGAACCCTGATTTCTATCCACTTTTCCCTGTAGGTTTGACTTTTTGGGACGAAGCTAATTAATCAGACGGTTAAAAAAAGGCTCAAATTTGGGCCGGCCGGCCGGCGCCTAGTACTGGCCTTGACGAATTCACTCATTTGAACGCGTCTTAGGAGATTTCGAGGAGGCAGCGTGCGTAACGGGGAAGACCCGGCGCCATGTCTGGAACGGGTCGTCATCAAGTCTAAGAAGCTGCTGGGTTCTTCTAACCTGTACTTAAGTAGAGAGCAGCTAGCTTATGGATGGTAGTACCAAATTACTAGTCCTCTCCTCTGTGAGCTGGCAGCATGGCCCATCCGTTCCGTTCTCCCATTATCATGCTACTCTCCATTTCTCTTGTGATCACGAGCGTGGCTGCCGCTTCCAGCAACGACTCTGACCTGTCAGCTCTTGTGGCCTTCAAAGCCGGGCTCTCCGATCCGCTTGGCCTTCTGTCTACGAACTGGACAACCGGCACATCCTTCTGCTCTTGGGTTGGCGTCTCCTGCAGCCGCCGCCGGCAGCGCGTCACCGCTCTTGTGCTGGCAGACGTTCCTCTCCAAGGAGAGATCGCTCCTCATCTCGGTAACCTCTCTTTCCTGGCCGTCCTCACTCTTTCAAACACAGAGATCACGGGCACCATCCCATCCGATATAGGCCGACTACGTCGCCTCACCGCTCTTGATCTTAGCTCTAACCACCTCTCAGGCGCCATCCCCCGTGCCCTAGGAAACCTCACAAAGCTTCAGCGCCTTTCTCTACGCCGAAATGGTCTTTCCGGACATATCCCGGATCAACTCCTCCAGAACATGAACAGCCTGAGGAGGATTCATCTCGGGGTGAACCGGTTAAGTGGCCTCATACCAGACCAATTCTTCAACAACACGCCTTTATTAACTCATCTTGACTTCCAAAACAACAGTCTGTCTGGGTCAATACCACATGGTATTGCCACATGTGCCATGCTTGAATGGGTCAACTTTGAATATAACCAGATGTCCGGACTAGTACCTCTAACCATATTCAACAAGTCTAGACTTGACGTGCTTGTCCTCACATCTAACCAGTTCACAGGAACAATCCCTGCCAATGAAAGCTTTAAGTTGCCCATGTTAACTGTCTTCTTCATTGGTCTCAACAGTTTCACAGGTCAATATCCCTCAAGCCTTGTATCCTGCAAGTTACTAGTGCAACTTTCTCTAGCAGGAAACTCCTTTGTGGACAATGTCCCAGAATGGCTCGCTCAACTATCAGGACTCACTTATCTTACTATAGGTGGCAACGACAATGTTAGCGGGTCAATTCCAGGTGTGCTCAGAAATCTTACTCTTCTCCGTGTTCTTGACCTCTCATTCTGCAACCTAAGCGGAAATATTCCAGCCGAACTAGGGGAAATGAGTCAGCTCACAGATTTACATCTTTCATCAAACAAACTAACAGGTCCGTTTCCAGCTAATTTTGGCAACCTATCCCAGCTATCTAATCTGCTACTTGATTCGAACCAATTAACTGGACCTTTCCCTGAAACTATTGGGAACCTCAGGTACCTTAACCGTCTCCATATTGGAATGAATCAGCTCAATGGGACCCTCGAGTTCTTGGCCACTATGTCAAACTGTAGACAACTCCAATTGCTTGCCATGTTTTATTGCTCCTTCACTGGAAACATTCCTGCATATATTGGTAGCCTCTCCACACAATTGACATACCTCAGTGCAGCCGGGAATCATTTAACCGGGGGTCTTCCAGCAACACTATCAAATCTAAGTGGTCTTAGCGTAATGTCCTTTGCAGACAACCAACTAAGCGGCATAATCCCAGCACACATTGCATTATTGGAGAATCTTGAGCAGCTAAACCTTTCTAGTAACAAGCTGTTTGGCCCAATCCCGTTAAAGATTGGTGCCTTGACAAGATTGCACAGGCTATCCCTCCAGGGCAACAAATTATCTGGCGCCATTCCGGATGGCATCGGTAACCTAAGTAACCTAGAATATATGTCGCTTGCAGATAATCATCTCTCGTCAGCAATACCTGAAAGATTGTTTCATCTTAGTAACCTTCGTATGTTAGATCTATCTCACAACTCCTTTACAAGTGCACTGCCCTCTAATCTTGATTCCATGAAGCAAATATACATGCTAGATATATCAGCCAACAGCTTGGTTGGTAGTATTCCAACTTCATACGGGAACCTTGGACTATTAACCTTCCTGAACCTATCACACAACACACTCACAGGTTCAATCGATGGCTCGTTCAAGGAGTTAATCGTTCTAACACAGTTGGACCTATCTTGTAACAACCTTTCTGGTACCATTCCAAAGTATTTAGCCAACTTTACTTTACTGACTAGGTTGAACCTTTCTTTCAATGAGTTCCGAGGTGAGATACCAAGTGGAGGTATTTTCTTAAACACCAGTGCACAATTATCTTTGATGGGAAATGCTGGGCTCTGTGGTGCCTCACATCTAGGATTCTTGCCTTGCCTAGACACTTCCTACAAAACCAAGAAACACTTGCTAAGGATTGTTCTCCCAACTATCTTGGTAACTGTAGGAGCTATAGCAATTCTCATATACCTAATGATCATGAAGAAAAATAAAAAGCAGCTACAAGTTACGACTTCCATTGGCATGGATAATATTATCAGTCATAGACAAGTTTCCTATCTTGAGATTGCTCGTGCCACTAAAAATTTCAGCGAGGACAACCTACATGGAGTTGGAAGCTTTGGAAAAGTTTTCAGGGGCAAATTACAAGATGATTTGGAGGTTGCGATAAAAGTGCTCAACATGCATGTCGAGCAGGCTGTGAGGAGCTTTGATGCAGAATGTCAAGTGCTAAGGATGGCTAGGCACCGCAACTTGATACACATATTAAGTACTTGCTCCAACTTTGAGTTCAGAGCAGTGCTACTTCAGTACATGCCCAAAGGTAACTTGGATGGACATTTGCACTCTGAAAATGGAGAATCGATAGGATTTATCAGGAGATTGGATATTATGCTTGGTGTATCGAAAGCAATGGAGTATCTGCACCACCATCACCATCAAGTTGTGTTGCACTGCGACCTCAAACCTAAAAACGTGCTATTCGATGATGAGATGGTGGCGCATGTTGCGGACTTCGGCATTGCAAGATTACTTGTTGGAGATGACAACTCCTTGATTTCAGCGAGTATGCCAGGGACTATTGGATACATGGCACCAGGTGCTTGCATCTATAACTCTTTGAACACCTAGTTTGGCAAATTATGTATTGTTAGTTTCTATCATAACAAATATTTTTCGTTCTTCAATAGAATATGCATTCATGGGGAAAGCATCACGAAAGAGCGATGTGTTTAGCTTTGGAATAATGCTGCTTGAAGTCTTCACAGGGAAAAGACCCACAGATGCCATGTTTGGGGGAGAATTGAGCATTAGGCAATGGGTTTGCCAAGCGTTTTCAGCAAACCTTACTGGCGTTTTGGACGTTAAGATAGCTCAAGCTGAGGAAAGAAATTTTTGCTTAAATCACCAGACCAGCACTTCATTGGCGTGCACGAGTAGCGACTTGTTTGTGCCAATATTCGACCTGGGTCTGACGTGTTCGAGTGAATCACCTGACCAGAGGCCAAGCATGACAGACGTGGTTGTAAGGCTCGAGAACATCATGAAGGGTTACTCTGCTACCATGCCGTCACTGAAACTGGCTCAATGTTAGTTAGTTCTTTGTTTGGGTTTCATAACAGTGTTTTTTTTACTTGATTTCATAACAGTGTTGTGTTAGAATGCATGGTATGCATGTGGGCATAGGAGGAGATTGTATCGTGACTGTACTTCTCGGTAGCTATACGCGCCGCACCCTCGGTACTATAGGGAGTGGGTTTTCTACCATGCACGGGAGATATTGTGCATGTATGAGTTGTTAGCATAAAACCACAATTTTCATGTCAAATTCATCAAATGGTCCCACTTTACGTTTTGAGGACAGAAAACCGCCAGAAATTTTCAAGGTTTCCGCAAAAAACACTGATCACGAAATGAACACGGATTGACACTCAAACTGACAAGAGGGTCCCACCAAGGTGGTGACATGGCACAACACCTAACGGCGCTAGGACACGGTCGTTAACGGCCGGTGCGGCCCACAGTCATGTCACGCGTAGAAAACTGCTTCTGCCTGCAGCGTCGTTGACCGTTGTCAGTCCCGCTCATTACTTCGCCACTCGACTCTGCTCTATTGTCGTCGCAAAGCCATCGCAGATATCCCTTCATGCCCGCCGTATCAGGGTGGACGACACGGGTGGTCTTTCGGACCGGCTCGTGGTCCGCTCAGTCCGGGCCAGCTCGCTCCTGGCCCGGTAAAAAAATCAGCCGGTCCGGTCCCTCAAAACAGGACTGAAAAAAACTTCGGTCCGGTCCAGTTAAAGCTCCGTCCGACCGAGCGGATCAAAGAACTTGTCCGTGGGCAGCCGGCGGCATGGCGGGGGTGTGGCGGGGGCGTGTCGGCGGCTTGCCGGGGCCGTGGTGGGGCGTGGCAGAGGCGTGGCGGGGGTGTGGCGGCCCAGGCATGGCGAGGGCGCAAGAAACTGGCATCGTCTACGTTCGCCGCTGCCACGCTAGGCCCGAGTTGCGACCGATGCTGTCGCTTGTATGCTGATCAGCGCCGCTGATGTCTACTACGCAACTTATTCTTGTAGATTCGTGTTGGGCCACCAAACGTAGAGTTTTATAGGACTGTAGCAATTTTCCCTTAAGTGGATGACCTAAGATTTATCAATCCGTGGGAGGCATAAGATGAAGATGGTCTCTCTCAAATAACCCTGCAACCAAATAACAAAGAGTCTCTTGTGTCCCCAACACACCCAATACAATGGTAAATTGTATAGGTGCACTAGTTCGGCGAAGAGATGGTGATACAAGTGTAATATGAATAGTACATATAGGTTTTTGTAATCTGAAAATATAAAAACAGCAAGGTAACTAGTAACAAAAGTAAGCAAAAACGGTATTGCAATGCTTGAAAACAAGGCATAGTGTTTATACTTTCACTAGTGCAAAGTCTCTCAACAATGATAACAAAATTAAATTATATGATAATCCCTCAACGTGCAACAAAGAATCACTACAAAGTTTCTATCGGAAAACTTAGGACGAAAACATGCATCAAGCATAGATTATCCCAATGTCACATCGGAAATCCGCGAGTTGAGTGTCAAAACACACATCAAGTGAATCAATAGAACATCCCATTGTCACCACACATATCCCATCGCAAGACATACATCAAGTGTTCTCAAATCCAATACTCAATCCAACATAATGAAACCTCAAAGAGTAAGACTCAATTCATCACAAGAAGGTAGATAGGGAAAGAACACAATATGATCCAAATATATTAACAAAGTTCGCGGTACATCAAGATTGTGCCAAATCAAGAACACAAAAGAGAGAGAGATCAAACACATAGCTACTAGTACATACCCTCAGCCCCGAGGGTGAACTACTCCCTCCTCATCATGGTAGCCGCGGGGATGATGAAGATGACCTCCGATGATGATTTCCCCCTCCAGCAAGGTGCCAGAACAGGCTCTCGATTGGTTTTTCGTGGGTACAGAGGCTTGCGGCGGCAGAACTTCTCATCTAGGGTTACTTTCGGGGTTTTTGGTATTTATAGGAATTTTTGGCGTCGGTCCCACGTCAAGGGGGTGCCCGAGGGGCCCACAAGCTCGGGGGTGCGCCCCCAGGCTTGTGGCTCCCTCGTCCACTTCCTGGCCCAGCTCCGGTGCTTCGGGGGTCTCTTTTGGTCCATAAAAAACCACCGTAAATTTTCAGTCCATTCTGAGAACTTTTATTTCTACATAAAAAACGACACCTCGGTAGTTCTGCTGAAAACAGCGTCAGTCCGGGTTACACTACAGGAATCAGGAACTTTGCCGTCTGCCATGGCTGACGGGAAAGGCATGCCTAGCGGACGGCAAAGGCCTTTGCCGTCAGCCAGCAGACGGCAACACATCCGACTGAAAAGACTACAGCAAAGGGCTCTTTGCCGTCTGCTGGCGGACGGCAAAGATGCAAAGGCCCGGACGGCAAAGGGCCTGGACGGTGTAACACCCCCAGCATCACACTACAGTGATCACCTCCTTATCATGCCAAGTCACTATGTTTAGCAGTGCCTAATCAACATTTGCATCATATCTCATTTCCAATTCCAATTCAAATGGACTTTCAAACTTAAAGTGAAAATAAAAGTTGTTCAAATCCAGAAACTAAAATGTTCAAAATGTTGCAAATATTCACAAGGCAATTATAAAAGTAAGATCCATATTTATTGCATTAGTTATTTGACTCTAACTTCCTAAAACATCAACAAAACATCAATACTTAATCCATTTCATTTAAACCAAAAATCAAATGATATCATTTTGGCTCCAAACCATTTTCTGGCATTGGTGGATATTGCACTGCAATTATTGACCTAAGTCACATATTTTACAAAACTCTAATAGAGGCTAAACAATTACAAAACAGAAGCTAATCTATTTAACCGAAATAAATAAAAGGAAGGGGCACTGTGCACTTACCTGTGCGCTTGGCCCAACAGGCCACAAAGGCCCAGTCCATCTTCCTTACCTACTCCCCACTCCGTGTCGCCTCGCCTGCGGCCGAGAGCGCCGCGCCGGCCACCGTTCGCCACGGCGACGGGGGCAGGTAGCTGGGGATAAGGGCGACCCCAGGCCACCCCCCCTGGATGCTTCCGCCACTCCTCCCCCTTCTTTCTCGCGCGAGCTCGCCCCTCCTCTCTATCTCCAGTACGCTCCCGCAGCCGCACGCCGTCGATCTCGCGGTCGCCGCCGTCCCCTAGCAGCACCACCATGACCGTCGTCTTCGCCGCGCTCGACCACGCCGTCCGGTGCTTTTAGGAGGAGACGGGAAGCTCTGCATCGCGCAAATCAGGCCGTCCCCTTCCGCTACTGCCACCGGCGATTCCGGCGCCGCTCTGCGCTCCTAAGCCCCTCGCCGGGCCTCCGTGAGCCTGCTCGGTGAGCCTCGCTGCTCTCCCCCCTGCTTCCCTGCTGTTTTCGCATGCGTAGACGCCGTTCCCCTCGCAACCGAGTTCGTCGCCGTGCGAGCCCATCGCCGGCACGTCTCCGGTGACCTTTTGGTCACGCGGTGTTGTCCAATGTCCTCGCCGCGTGGCGTTAGGCCTACCTGGCCACTTAGTTCGTGCGCTAGCACGCTGCAACCGCTAGCCCGAGATCGCCTGAGCTCCTGCACCCGCTGACCTCATCGCCGGCGACGCCATAGGCTGCCCCCGACTCATGAAACCGCCCGGAGTGGATGCGGCTCACTCCCCTCAATCGAACGAGCTAGCGCGCGCGCGAAATGAGGCCCTGTGGCCGTTTTCCGACGCTCGCCGGAGCTCTCTGCCGTGCACCGGGCTCGCCGGAGCAATTCCGGCGCCGGCCGCCAGCGTGGCGTAACCTGGGGCCCACCTGGGTCACTGCCAGTGGGCCCCCTTGCCACGTTTGACCGCGTTGACCGTGGTCAACTCGCTGACTGGGCATAGTTGACTCTGTTAGGAGGGTCCCGCATGTCAGTTGGTTTAATTAGTGCTAATCTACTGCTAAACACACTGACACAGTGGCCCCACCGCTAGTTTAATTAGCCTAATTATTTTACTTAGCCTCTGTGTCACTGACAACCTGGTCCCACCTGCCAGAATTGACCAGTCAACTGATCTGCTGGCTGCTGACGCCGTAGTGATGTCATGCTGACGTCATATCCCTAATTTAGTATTTCTGTTAAATTCAAATATATACAGAAAATGCTAAAATCTTTGTAAAACCGTAGAAAATAAACCGTAGCTCAGATCGAAAAACTTAAAACATGAAAGTTGCTTAGAACGACGAGACGAGTCTGATCGTGCCGTCTGTTTCCTTGCCGGAACCACCTACATAGGAGAACTCGTAACTCTGAGCCCGATTCCGGCAGATGAATCGTGCACACACATTGGTAAATAAATCCTAGAATAATCCTAAAATAACTAAAAATGACTTAGATGCATATTTAGGCAACCCTGCACTGCATCTTAGCATCGCACACACCGTGTTGCACCTGTTTGCATTATGTTTACCTGTTTCTTCCCCCTCTTTCTCTCGGTAGACCCCGACGTTGACGTAGCTCCCGAGGCAGACGCAGCTCCGGAGTACGGCTACGTCCCCGACGACACCACCGACGACCTTGCCCTTGCCCCAGAGCAAACAGGCAAGCACCCCCATTTTGAACATGCCTATATCGCCTATTCTCTTCTCTCTTATGCTTGCATTAGAACTGCTACTGCTACTGTTTTCCTATATTTGCTGCATAGCCTGATTATTGTAACCTGCCTTGCTACCTTGCTGGTTATCCTAGACTGTTTAGAATAGGCTGGGTAGAGACCCGACAGAGACCCCCACTTGATCCCGACTGCCCCGCTGGATATCAGAAGACCCGATCATCGGGATTGAAGACCAGACCCTAGCACCGCACATCACTTCCCTTTAGTTGCCGACACTGCTGGGTTACCGTCGAAGTGCCGAGGGTGATACCTCGTTAGCACTTCTGATGATAACCTTGTTGGTTAGTTATTCGGTCGTGATAAGCGAGGGTGATTCCTCCTACACCACCCCCGATAACGACATCATCGTGCAACTTCTCAAGTGTGGACCTCGAGGGTGATTCCTCCTTCGTTCACCTTGATGACATCAGTGGGAATTCTATCGAGGGTGATTCCTCAGGATTCCCTTGGTGTCAGACACACGAATACTAGTGTTGATTTGACTTGCACTAAATCATGTTACTAAAGACGGGTCGGCCCTGAGGGGTACCCGCGCGAGCTTAATGCGAAGTGATGTGGAGTTGGGTTGACCTGGATGGTGCCCACGAGATAACACGAGGCGTGGCCGGGCATTCCTAGCCCTTGCCGCAAGTCCTCGACACGGGGCGACGGGGTCACATCGATCGTGAGTCTCTGCT
This sequence comes from Thinopyrum elongatum, assembly GCA_011799875.1. Taxonomy (NCBI): domain Eukaryota; kingdom Viridiplantae; phylum Streptophyta; class Magnoliopsida; order Poales; family Poaceae; genus Thinopyrum; species Thinopyrum elongatum. The sequence continues at coordinate 604,284,347 of CM022301.1, forward strand.
CGTTTCCGCGCGCTCCTAAATCACTAAACGGTTTGGATATTTGATCCGAGGGGCCTCTGGCCTGATAGCACTAACCATCACGTGGGCATAGTATGGGCGTTCTGTTGGAAATATGCCCTAGAGGCAATAATAAAGTGGTTATTATTATATTTCCTTGTTCATGATAATTGTCTATTGTTCATGCTATAATTGTGTTATCCGGAAATCGTAATACATGTGTGAATACATAGACCACAACATGTCCCTAGTGAGCCTCTAGTTGACTAGTTCGTTGATCAATAGATGGTTACGGTTTCCTAACCATGGGCATTGGATGTCGTTGATAACGGGATCACATCATTAGGAGAATGATGTGATGGACAAGACCCAATCCTAAGCATAGCACAAGATCGTGTAGTTCGTCTGCTAAAGCTTTTCTAATGTCAAGTATCACTTCTTTAGACCATGAGATTGTGCAACTCCCGGATACCGTAGGAATGCTTTGGGTGTGCCAAACGTCACAACGTAACTGAGTGGCTATAAAGGTGCACTACGGGTATCTCCGAAAGTGTCTGTTGGGTTGGCACGAATCGAGACTGGGATTTGTCACTCCGTGTGACGGAGAGGTACCTCTGGGCCCACTCAGTAGGACATCATCATAATGAGCTCAATGTGATCAAGGAGTTCTTCACGGGATGATGTGTTATGGGAACGAGTAAAGAGACTTGCCGTAACGAGATTGAACAAGGTATCGGTATACCGACGATCGAATCTCGGGCAAGTGCTATACCGGTAGACAAAGGGAATTGTATACGGGATTGATTGAATCCTCGACATCGTGGTTCATCCGATGAGATCATCGTGGAGCATGTGGGAGCCAACATGGGTATCTAGATCCCGCTATTGGTTATTGACCGGAGAGTTGTCTCGGTCATGTCTACGTGTCTCCCGAACCCGTAGGGTCTACACACTTAAGGTTCGGTGACGCTAGAGTTGTAGAGATATTAGTATGCGGTTAACCGAAAGTTGTTCGGAGTCCCGGATGAGATCCCGGACGTCACGAGGAGTTCCGAAATGGTCCGTAGGTAAAGATTTATATATAGGAAGTCCAGTTTCGGCCACCGGGAGAGTTTCGGGGGTCACCGGTATTGTACCAGGACCATCGGAAGGGTCCCGGGGGTCCACCGGGTGGGGCCACCTATCCCGGAGGGCCCCATGGGCTAAAGTGGCGTGGGAACCAGCCCCTGGTGGGCTGGTGCGCCCCCTTGGGCCTCCCCATGCACCTAGGGTTGGGAACCCTAGGGGGTGGGGGCGCCTCCACCAAACTTGGGGGGCAAGTTCCCCCCCTAGGCCGGCGCCCCTCCCTAGATGGGATCTACAAGGGGGCCGGCGCCCCCCCTGGCCCCTATATATAGTGGAGGGGAGGGAGGGCAGCCGCACCTGAAGAAGCCCTGGCGCCTCCCTCTCCCTCCCGTGACACCTCTTCCTCCTCCAGTAGCGCTTGGCGAAGCCCTGCTAAAATCCCGCTACTTCCACCACCACGCCGTCGTGCTGCTGGATCTCCATCAACTTCTCCTCCTCCCTTGCTTTATCAAGAAGGAGGAGACGTCTCCGCTCCGTACGTGTGTTGAACGCGGAGGTGCCATCCGTTCGGCGCTAGGATCATCGGTGATTTGGATCACGACGAGTACGACTCCATCAACCCCGTTCTCTTGAACGCTTCCGCACGCGATCTACAAGGGTATGTAGATGCACTCCCCTCTCTCTCGTTGCTAGATGACTCCGTAGATTGATCTTGGTGATGCGTAGAAAATTTTAAATTTCTGCTACGATCCCCTTCAGTGGTATCAGAGGCAGGTTTATGCGTAGTTACTATTCACGAGTAGAACACAAGTTGTTGTGGGCGTCGATTTTGTCAATTTACTTGCCGTTACTAGTCTTATCTTGATTCGGCGGCACTGTGGGATGAAGCGGCCCGGACCGACCTTACACGTACGCTTACGTGAGACAGGTTCCACCGACTGACATGCACTAGTTGCATAAGGTGGCTAGCGGGTGTCTGTCTCTCCCACTTTAGTCAGATCGGATTCGATGAAAAGGGTCCTTATGAAGGGTAAATAGAAATTGGCATATCATGTTGTGGTTTTGGCGTAGGTAAGAAACGTTCTTGCTAGAAACCTATAGCAGCCACGAAAAAAAAATTGCAACAACAATTATAGGACGTCTAACTTGTTCTTGCAGCTTATGCCGTGTGATGTGATATGGCCAAAAGGATGTGATGAATGATATATGTGATGTATGAGATTGATCATGTTCTTGTAATAGGAATCACGACTTGCATGTCGATGAGTATGACAACCGGCAGGAGCCATAGGAGTTGTCTTAATTTATTGTATGACCTGCGTGTCAATGAAAACGCCATGTAATTACTTTACTTTATTGCTAACCGTTAGCCATAGTAGTAGAAGTAATAGTTGGCGAGACAACTTCATGAAGACACGATGATGGAAATCATGATGATGGAGATCATGGTGTCATGCCGGTGACGATGATGATCATGGCGCCCCGAAGATGGAGATCAAAAGGAGCAAACTGATATTGGCTATATCATGTCACTATTTGAATGCATGTGATGTTTATCATGTTTTTACATCTTATTTGCTTAGAACGACGGTAGCATAAATAAGATGATCCCTCACTAAAATTTCAAGAAAAGTGTTCCCCCTAACTGTGCACCGTTGCGAAGGTTCGTTGTTTCGAAGCACCACGTGATGATCGGGTGTGATAAATTCTAACGTTCACATACAACGGGTGTTGACGAGCCTAGCATGTACAGACATGGCCTCGGAACACATGCGAAACACTTAGGTTGACTTGACGAGCCTAGCATGTACAGACATGGCCTCGGAACACGGAAGACCGAAAGGTCGAACATGAGTCGTATAGAAGATACGATCAACATGGAGATGTTCACCGTTGATGACTAGTCCGTCTCACGTGATGATCGGACACGGCCTAGTCGATTCGGATCATGTATCACTTAGATGACTAGAGGGATGTTTATCTGAGTGGGAGTTCATTAAATAATTTGATTAGATGAACTTAATTGTCATGAACTTAGTCTAAAATCTTTACAATATGTCTTGTAGATCAAATGGCCCACGCTAATGTTGCCCTCAACTTCAACGCGTTCCTAGAGAAAACCAAGCTGAAAGACGATGGTAGCAACTACACGGACTGGGTCCGTAACCTGAGGATTATCCTCATAGCTGCCAAGAAAGCATATGTCCTTGAAGCACCGCTAGGTGACGCACCTGTTTTCCCAGCAACTCAAGATGTTATGAACGTCTGGCAGTCGCGTAGTGATGATTACTCCCTGGTTCAGTGCGGCATGCTTTACAGCTTAGAATCGGGGCTCCAAAAGCGTTTTGAGCAACACGGAGCATATGAGATGTTCCAAGATCTGAAAATGGTTTTCCAAGCTCATGCCCGGGTCGAGAGATATGAAGTCTCCGACAAATTCTACAGTTGTAAGATGGAGGAGAATAGTTCTGTCAGCGAGCACATACTCAAAATGTCTGGGTTGCACAATCGCTTGTCTCAGCTGGGAGTTAATCTCCCGGATGACGCGGTCGTTGACAGAATCCTTCAGTCGCTTCCACCTAGCTACAAGAGCTTTGTGATGAACTTCAATATGCAGGGGATGGAAAAAACCATTCCTGAGTTATATTCAATGCTGAAATCAGCGGAGGTGGAGATCAAAAAGGAACATCAAGTGTTGATGGTGAATAAAACCACTAAGTTCAAGAAAGGCAAGGGTAAAAATAACTTCAAGAAGGACGGCAAGGGAGTTGCCGCGCCCGGTAAGCAAGCTGCCGGGAAGAAGCCAAAGAATGGACCCAAGCCTGAGACTGAATGCTTTTATTGCAAGGGAAACAGTCACTGGAAGCGGAACTGCCCCAAGTACTTAGCGGATAAGAAGGCCGGCAATACCAAAGGTATATGTGATATACATGTTATTGATGTGTACCTTACCAGCGCTCGTAGTAGCTCCTGGGTATTTGATACCGGTGCGGTTGCTCATATTTGTAACTCAAAACAGGAGCTGCGGAATAAGCGGAGACTGGCGAAGGATGAGGTGACGATGCGCGTCGGGAATGGTTCCAAGGTCGATGTGATCGCCGTCGGCACGCTACCTCTACATCTGCCTACGGGATTAGTTTTAAACCTCAATAATTGTTATTTAGTGCCAGCTTTGAGCATGAACATTGTATCTGGATCTCGCTTAATGCGAGATGGCTACTCATTTAAATCTGAGAATAATGGTTGTTCTATTTATATGAGAGACATGTTTTATGGTCATGCCCCGCTGGTCAATGGTTTATTCTTATTGAATCTTGAACGTGATGTTACACATATTCATAGTGTGAATGCCAAAAGATGTAAGGTTGATAATGATAGTCCCACATACTTGTGGCACTGCCGCCTTGGTCACATTGGTGTCAAACGCATGAAGAAACTCCATGCAGATGGACTTTTGGAGTCTCTTGATTATGAATCATTTGACACGTGCGAACCATGCCTCATGGGCAAAATGACCAAGACTCCGTTCTCCGGAACAATGGAGCGAGCTACCAACTTATTGGAAATCATACATACTGATGTGTGTGGTCCAATGAGTGTTGAGGCTCGCGGTGGCTATCGTTATGTTCTCACCCTCACTGATGACTTAAGTAGATATGGGTATGTCTACTTAATGAAACACAAGTCTGAGACCTTTGAAAAGTTCAAGGAATTTCAGAGTGAGGTTGAGAATCAACGTGACAGGAAAATAAAGTTCTTACGATCAGATCGTGGAGGGGAATATTTGAGTCACAAGTTTGGCACACACTTAAGGAAATGTGGAATTGTTTCACAACTCACGCCGCCTGGAACACCTCAGCGTAATGGTGTGTCCGAACGTCGTAATCGCACTCTATTGGATATGGTGCGATCTATGATGTCTCTTACCGATCTACCGCTATCATTTTGAGGTTATGCTTTAGAGACTGCCGCATTCACTTTAAATAGGGCTCCGTCAAAATCTGTTGAGACGACACCGTATGAATTATGGTTTGGGAAGAAACCTAAGCTGTCGTTTCTGAAAGTTTGGGGATGCGATGCTTATGTCAAGAAACTTCAACCTGAAAAGCTCGAACCCAAATCGGAAAAATGCGTCTTCATAGGATACCCTAAGGAAACTATTGGGTATACCTTCTACCTCAGATCTGAAGGCAAGGTCTTTGTTGCCAAGAATGGATCCTTTCTAGAGAATGAGTTTCTCTCGAAAGAAGTAAGTGGGAGGAAAGTAGAACTTGATGAGGTAACCCCTCTTGAACCGGAGAGTAGCGCAGCTCAGGAAGATGTTTCTGTGGTGCCTGCACCGACTAGAAAGGAAGTTAATGATGATGATCATGAGACTTCGGATCAAGTTGCTACTGAAATTCGTAGGTCCACGAGGACACGTTCCGCACCAGAGTGGTACGGCAACCCTGTCCTGGAAATCATGTTGTTAGACAACGGTGAACCTTCAAACTATGAAGAAGCGATGGCGGGCCCGGATTCCAACAAATGGCTTGAAGCCATGAAATCCGAGATAGGATCCATGTATGAAAACGAAGTATGGACTTTGACAGACTTGCCCGATGATCGGCAAGCCATAGAGAACAAATGGATCTTTAAGAAGAAGATAGACGCGGATGGTAATGTGACCATTTATAAGGCTCGGCTTGTCGCTAAGGGTTATCGACAAGTTCAAGGGGTTGACTACGATGAGACCTTCTCACCCGTAGCGAAGCTGAAGTCTGTCCGAATCATGTTAGCAATTGCCGCATTCTATGATTATGAGATATGGCAAATGGACGTCAAAACGGCATTCCTTAATGGTTTCCTTAAGGAAGAATTGTATATGATGCAGCCGGAAGGTTTTGTCGATCCTATGAATGTTGACAAGGTATGCAAGCTCCAGCGCTCAATCTATGGGCTGGTGCAAGCATCTCGGAGTTGGAACATTCGCTTTGATGAGATGATCAAAGCGTTTGGGTTTACACAGACTTATGGAGAAGCCTGTGTTTACAAGAAAGTGAGTGGGAGCTCTGTAGCATTTCTCATATTATATGTGGATGACATACTATTGATGGGAAATGATATAGAATTCTTGGAAAGTATAAAGGCCTACTTGAATAAGTGTTTTTCAATGAAGGACCTTGGAGAAGCTGCTTACATATTAGGCATCAAGATCTATAGAGATAGATCGAGACGCCTCATTGGTCTTTCACAAAGCACGTACCTTGACAAGATATTGAAGAAGTTCAATATGGATCAGTCCAAGAAGGGGTTCTTGCCTGTATTGCAAGGTGTGAGATTGAGCATGGCTCAATGCCCGACCACGGCAGAAGATAGAGAAAAGATGAGTGTCATCCCCTATGCCTCGGCCATAGGGTCTATTATGTATGCCATGCTGTGTACCAGACCTGATGTGAATCTTGCCGTAAGTTTGGTAGGGAGATACCAAAGTAATCCCGGCATGGAACACTGGACAGCGGTCAAGAACATCCTGAAGTACCTGAAAAGGACTAAGGATATGTTTCTCGTTTATGGAGGTGACGAAGAGCTCGTCGTAAAGGGTTACGTCGATGCTAGCTTCGACACAGATCTGGATGACTCCAAGTCTCAAACCGGATACGTGTATATTTTGAATGGTGGGGCAGTCAGCTGGTGCAGTTGCAAGCAGAGCGTCGTGGTGGGATCTACATGTGAAGCGGAGTACATGGCAGCCTCGGAGGCTGCACAAGAAGCAGTCTGGATGAAGGAGTTCATCACCGACCTAGGAGTTATTCCCAATGCGTCGGGCCCAATGACTCTCTTTTGTGACAACACTGGAGCTATTGCCCTTGCCAAGGAGCCCAGGTTTCACAAGAAGACCAGGCATATCAAGCGTCGCTTCAACTCCATTCGTGAACATGTTCAAGATGGAGACATAGATATTTGTAAAGTGCATACAGATCTGAATGTCGCAGATCTGTTGACTAAACCTCTTCCACGAGCAAAACATGATCAACACCAGAACTCTATGGGTGTTCGATTCATCACAATGTAACTAGATTATTGACTCTAGTGCAAGTGGGAGACTGTTGGAAATATGCCCCAGAGGCAATAATAAAGTGGTTATTATTATATTTCCTTGTTCATGATAATTGTCTATTGTTCATGCTATAATTGTGTTATCCGGAAATCGTAATACATGTGTGAATACATAGACCACAACATGTCCCTAGTAAGCCTCTAGTTGACTAGTTCGTTGATCAATAGATGGTTACGGTTTCCTAACCATGGGCATTGGATGTCATTGATAACGGGATCACATCATTAGGAGAATGATGTGATGGACAAGACCCAATCCTAAGCATAGCACAAGATCGTGTAGTTCGTCTGCTAAAGCTTTTCTAATGTCAAGTATCACTTCCTTAGACCATGAGATTGTGCAACTCCCGGATACTGTAGGAATGCTTTGGGTGTGCCAAACATCACAACGTAACTGAGTGGCTATAAAGGTGCACTACGGGTATCTCCGAAAGTGTCTGTTGGGTTGGCACGAATCGAGACTGGGATTTGTCACTCCGTGTGACGGAGAGGTACCTCTGGGCCCACTCGGTAGGACATCATCATAATGAGCTCAATGTGATCAAGGAGTTGTTCACGGGATGATGTGTTACGGGAACGAGTAAAGAGACTTGCCGTAACGAGATTGAACAAGGTATCGGTATACCGACGATCGAATCTTGGGCAAGTGCTATACCGGTAGACAAAGGGAATTGTATACGGGATTGATTGAATCCTCGACATCATGGTTCATCCGATGAGATCATCGTGGAGCATGTGGGAGCCAACATGGGTATCCAGATCCACTGTTGGTTATTGACCGGAGAGTTGTCTCGGTCATGTCTACGTGTCTCCCGAACCCGTAGGGTCTACACACTTAAGGTTCGGTGACGCTAGAGTTGTAGAGATATTAGTATGCGGTTAACCGAAAGTTGTTCAGAGTCCTGGATGAGATCCCGGACGTCACGAGGAGTTCCGGAATGGTCCGGAGGTAAAGATTTATATATAGGAAGTCCAGTTTCGGCCACCGGGAGAGTTTGGGGGGTCACCGGTATTGTACCGGGACCATCGGAAGGGTCCCGGGGGTCCACCGGGTGGGGCCACCTATCCCGGAGGGCCCCATGGGCTAAAGTGGCGTGGGAACCAGCCCCTGGTGGGCTGGTGCGCCCCCCTTGGGCCTCCCCATGCGCCTAGGGTTGGGAACCCTAGGGGATGGGGGCGCCTCCACCAAACTTGGGGGGCAAGTTCCCCCCCTAGGCCGCCGCCCCTCCCTAGATGGGATCTACAAGGGGGCCGGCGCCCCCCCTGGCCCCTATATATAGTGAAGGGGAGGGAGGGCAGCCACACCCGAAGAAGCCCTGGCGCCTCCCTCTCCCTCCCGTGACACCTCTTCCTCCTCTAGTAGCGCTTGGCGAAGCCCTGCTGAAATCCCGCTACTTCCACCACCACGCCGTCGTGCTGCTGGATCTCCATCAACTTCTCCTCTGCCCTTACTGGATCAAGAAGGAGGAGACATCTCCGCTCCGTAGGTGTGTTGAACGCGGAGGTGCCGTCCGTTCGGCGCTAGGATCATCGGTGATTTGGATCACGACGAGTACGACTCCATCAACCCCGTTCTCTTGAACGCTTCCGCACGCGATCTACAAGGGTATGTAGATGCACTCCCCTCTCTCTCATTGCTAGATGACTCCGTAGATTGATCTTGGTGATGTGTAGAAAATTTTAAATTTCTGCTACGATCCCCTTCACGTTCTGCGTCATATACTTCAGCCGGAGCTTAATAGACGTCAGCGACTGAGCGGCGCACACTGAGTTGGACTGGGAACGCAACTGCACTTGTATAAGGGGTTGCTAGGTCTGCTTTCAGCCACGTTCGCAACGTGCAGGAGCGTCCGGGGCGATGGCCCAAGACCCCTGGGGGCATAGGTTTAGTCCGGCGTGCTGACCTCTCTGTTAAGTATTCGGTTGGGTTGTGGCGTATCGTTTGGCCGAGGGCGGGCATGACCCAGAAAAGTGTGTCCGGCTGGAGTTAAGCGAGCGTGGTGGGTAACTTGGTGCACCCCTGCAGGGAAGAAACTTCTATCGATAGCCTGTCCTACGGTAACGGACACTCGGAGTTGTATCCCGATCGGTACAACTAGAACATGTGATGAGAACTGGATAGTACGGCTCTGGGATTGCTTTCTCGCAGGGAGTCGAGAAAGGATCTCAGGTCGAGGTTGATGATACTACTACTACTACTTTACATTATGTTGATCTGCTCTCTTCTAATGCTGCAAGACTTCTGAAGATTGTTGAAGATGCTAGTCTTCGATAGGACTAGGCTTTCCCTTCTATTCTGGCATTTCTGCATCCCAGTCCACATATACAGCCTCCTTTTGACAATGTTGCATATGTAGTGTAGATCCTTGCTTGCTGAGTACTTCAGATGAGTACTCACGTTTGCTTTATTTTCTTTTTCCCCATATCCATTTGATGCCACCAGACGTCGGAGCCCTTGAGCCAGATGCCCCAGTCGACGACCAGTACTACTACCCGTCCGGTGAGTACTACTACTACGAGGAGCCGACTGACGACCAGGAGTAGGATCGGAGGGTCCAGGGCAGGAAGCCTACGCCTTTCGATCGTAGTTTTTTTTCTTTCTTTTTTTTTTCTTTTTTTTACCCCGCCTCTGTGAAGGCTTATCTCCCTCTCTGTAATATATCTGTACTCAGATATCTGATGCTTCCGCTGACGCTTGTATGCCATCGAGCTATGTATTCGAACCCTCGAGGCCCTGGCTTGTAATATTAAGCTTGTATGACTTTATTTATGTTTTAGAGTTGTGTTGTGATATCTTCAAGTGAGTCCTTAGGCTTGATCGTGCGCATTTGCGTGTATGGTTAGTGCACGATTAAGCCGGGGTCGTCACAGACGGCACACGTGCCAGCTTAGGTCCGTTAAGGGGTTAACGGCGTGCTTTGCTGTCCGCTGGCAGACGGCAAAGACCTTTGCATCTTTACCTTCATGTACTTCTCCTTACTCAGATACTTGGCGCGGCACTTCTTCTTGGCCCTCTTAATGTTAGTCGAGGCATAGTAGTCTCGAATAGCCTGCACCCGAGCCTCGTGCCGTAAGTTCTGAAGTAGGCGCTTGCACTCGGCTTCGAGAACCATAGCCGCGTCCGCCTCGTGTTCCTCAAGACACCTGTAGAAGGTCTGCAATCAAACAAGACAACACTGATTAGTACAATCACTAGGTACTGTTGATTTTTAATTCTGTAAAGGAGAAATTACCCAAAACCGCCGGATCACAATGTCGGCCACCGTCTCGCACAAGACACCGTCGACCCTCTCCTCCGGCGGGGCCCGGGCAGCCACGTACAGCTCCCAGCTCAGTGCTAGCTGTGGAACCTCACCCTCACCGGGCAATGTGACCCACCCCGGGAAGTGGTGCCGGCAAAGCACACCAAGGACCTGGTTGGGCCTGCGGACACCAGGGGCGTGTTTCCAACCCCTGCAGTATGACAAGGCCAACACATTAGATATTCATTTGAAGAAACATGAAAGCAAAAGTTTTATAAAGAGTAAATGCACTTACTTCTCCCCGTTAGGCTCAATCAACCACCTTTGGTCGTGGGCCGCCGGCACGGACGGGAGCTTTGTACCACCACGCTGGTAGACCTTCTTGCCCCCCTCAACCAGCTCGCCCTCGCTATAGCTATCGTCAGAAAAGGTGTCCTCACCACCATCAGCATGGCCACTAGCCTCCGGAGTCACGTGGGACGAAGACTCTGGGACCCGAGTCTCCTGGGACGAAGACTCTGGGACCCGAGTCTCGTCGGACGAAGGCTCGGCGACCCGAGGCTCGTCGGCCCGAGGCTCGTGGACCAGAGTCCGAGACGGGTCCAAGTCAGACGGGTCCACCTGTGACGGAGCACTCCGGTGGTCCAGAGAATCAACTGGGGGTGGCGGCGAGGAAGGCGCAGCAGCCTTCCTACCTCTCCCGCCGCCACGTCCACCTCCAGTTGCACCCCTCTTCGTCTTCCCCCGACCTCTCCCAGCCGAAGAAGCGCCCGCCGATGTCTGCATGCTGTCTACCAGCGCTCTCCAATGGTGCTGGGGTGGAATAATAGCACCCCTCCCAGCACGCGCCGAGGAAGGAGGCTCGGAGCGCTCTCGACCCGCGCCCACCATCTGTCAACACCTGCAATGACAAAGAGTAAACGAAATTAGTACAACATAAACATAATAAAAAAATTAAGTGTGTATCATCATCATGAACATAATAAAAAATTGAATACCTAATAACATGAACTAATTAATAATATATATATGTACATAATAATAATTGAATACCTGACCTAACTCATAATTCACAAATATATGACCCCGTCGGCCTCTGGAAGCCTGAAGAGCACCTTTTTCGGAAGGTGTCGGGGGTCGGGGTGTAGGGGGTGTCGTGTCGGGGTCGGGGTGCTGTGTCGGGGTCGGGGGTGGCCGGTTGGGGTTTTCGTGTCGGGTGTCGGGGTGTCGTGTCGGGTGGGGTTGGGGTGCTGTGTCGGGGTCGGGGTGCCGTGTCGGGGTCTCGGTGTCGTGTCGGGGTGTCGGTGGGGTCGTGTCGGGGTGCTGTGTCGGTGTCGGGGTGCCGTGTCGGGGTCGGGGTGCTGTGTCGGGGTCGCGGTGTCAGGGTGTTGAGGCGAGGTCGGGGTGTCGTGTCGGAGTCGGGGTGTCGGGGTCAGGGGTGCCGTGTCGGGGTCTCGGGGTGTCGTGTCGGGGTCTCGGGGTGTCGTGTCGGGGGTCAGGGTGTCGGTGGTGTCATGTCGATGTGGTGTGTCGAGGTCGGGGGTGCCGTGTCGGGGTCGGGGTGCTGTGTCGGGGTCGCGGTGTCGGGGTGTCGTGTCGGGGTCGGGGTGTCGGGGTCAGGGGGTCGGGGTGTTGTTGTCGGGATGGCAAATCCTCGACCCCTCGACCCCTCGGCGACCCTCGACCCCTCGACCCCTTTTCCCCTCGACCCTCGACCACTCGACACCTCGATCCTCGACCCCTAGACCCTCGACTCATTTTCCCCTCGATCCTCGACCCCTCGACCCCTTTTCCCCTCGACCCTCGACCCCTCGACACCTCGATCCTCGACCCCTAGACCCTCGACTACTTTTCCCCTCTATCCTCGACCCCTCGACCACTCGGCGACCCTCGACCCCTCGGTGACCCTCTTTTTCTAGTTTTCCTACGTCTTTTTTTCATCATCTTCTTCTTCTTCTACTTTTTTTTTTCATCTTCTTCTTTCTTCTTCTTCTTCTCCTTCTTCTTCTACTTATTGTTCTTTTCTTTCATCTTCTTCTTCTTCCTCTTCTTCTTCTTCTTCTTCCTCTTCTTCTTTTACTTCTTTTTTTTCATCTTTCTTGTTTATTCTTAAAAAACAGAAGAAAAAAACCTAAACTAATTAAACTAAACTAAGGCCCCGTTTGATTGCTCTGTTTTTTCTAAGTATTTTGAGAATGCTACAATATTTGATATTACCATAGTTTTATTTACTATGGGGTGTTTGGCTGCCACTAAAAATGATGCTTTTCATACTGCAGTATTTGCAAAACCTTGGCCCGGCCACTGAGCTAGCGAAAGAAACGCTTCCATGCCCGGCCACTGACCCATGCCTCCCGTCGTTTCCCCCTCCAGCCCCCGACAAATATTAGAGTCATGCAAACGACACTGCTGGCTGGAAAGTGAGTGTGGGGAAACAACAATCAAATAATACTTCATAATGTACCAGGGCCAGGACCAGACCAGCTTACCTTGAAGGAGCAGAGCAGGTCGAGGACGAAGAGGAGCACCGGCGTTCTTCACCGGTGAGGCTAGGCGCCCTTGCATCTCTCCTCCTTAAGGAGGACAAGGCTACAAAGAAGAAGCAGAGTTAGAATAAAAATCATATGCCAAATGATAAAGAGATATTTAATTAATCATCATCATAAGAACCCGACAAAGCAAGACAACCTACCATATACAACCTAATAGGATTCTGAATAATAAGATATATCATGGTCAACAAGATAGCACAAGAATGGAGTACATACATAAATACATGGCTGCATACATGCATAAATACATGGCTGCATACATGCCAATAGTACAATCAGTTAACCATAGCACCTAGTATATACGATGGTTTTTGCATAACTTATCAACAGATCCTCCATCTATAGAAATTCTATCAGCAGCAGCAGTACAGATGGGCCAACAATTGGTCCTTTTTCCTGAGTAGAGATGACACTAAAACCCCAACTCTTGTTAAACTAATTAAACCTAAACTAACTAAACTAAAAAACCTAAACTAATTAAACCTAAACCTAAACTAATTAAATGTACATGTGGCATTTGATTAATTAACTAACCCCTGCTTCCTAAACTAATTAAACCTAAACTAACTAAACTGAAAAACCTAAACTAAAAAACCTAAAGTAAACAGAAAAAAAACACACAGAAACCAACAACCAAAAAAAAAACGGAGAGGCGGAACAGTCGTCTTCCCGGTGGACCAGGGGAGAACAGGGCGGAGGGCGGACGGAGAAGGGTAGGGGACAGCGGGGCTAGGAGAAGGGGGAGGCCCGGTGGAGAAGGGAGAGCGAAGGGGGGGGAGGAGAGCGGAGGAGAGAAGAGGGGACTGAGGAGAACAAAGGAACTACCATGAGGAAGGGAGGAGCGGGGGGGAAGATGGGGAGGCTTCGGCGAGGCTGGGGGGGGGAGGAAGGAGGGGAGGCGAGGAGGCCGGGAGGGGAGGAGCTGGAGACAGGGTCGGACAGATGGGCGACGGGGATAGGGTGTGAAGCGGCGAAGGAACGGCCATGTGGAAGGGGAGGGCCCGGGCGGCGACCGGGCGGGGAGGGGGCGGCGACGGAGCAGGGTGGCAGGGAGGGGGCGGCGACAGAGAGGGGGTGGGCCGGCGGGGCGGTGGGGCGACGGGGCGGCGGCGGTGCTCGAGGAGAGGAGAAAGAGAGAGGGCGAAGGCGGGGGCGCGGCCCGTTAAGTTAATTTTAAAGTTTGCCGTCCGCCTTGCCTTTGCCGTCTGCTAGCAGACGGCAAAGAGGGGGCCCATTAGGGTTTAACAGCCAGTGAGCCAAACCCCCTCTTTGCCGTCTGCTAGCTGACGGCAAAGAGCTGACTGATGGCAAAGCCTACCTTTGCCGTCCGCTGCCTCTTTGCCGTCCGCTTTCTGGTGGCTGATGGCAAAGCCTACCTTTGCCGTCCGCTAGCGGACTACAAAGAGTGGGCAAACGGCAAATCTGCTGATTCCAGTAGTGTTAGTTCTAATCAAATCATACGAAAACCATATAAAATTAGTGTAAACATGGCATGAATACTTCATAAATTATAGATACGTCAGAGACGTATCAGCATCCCCAAGCTTAATTCCTGCTCGTCCTCGAGTAGGTAAATGATAAAAGAAATAATTTATGAAGTGTGAATGCTAGCATAGTGCATAAATTTGATCAATGATAGTTCCAAACACTTTTTTAGCATCAGTATATAACATAAACAGTAGCTCATATCATAAAACTTCTCATGATCAAGTAGCAAACTATTCTCATGTTGAAGCATAGAGCAAAAACTTTCTTGAAAACTAACAAACTATGTTCTCAGTCATCGAACAATTGTGATTCATCTTATTTTCAGGAAGGGTCTATGTAAGAGCTTTGATTTAGACAATTCCACATACTCAACTATCATATAGTCTTCCATGATTGCTACCACTCAAAGCATATTTTTAGAACAAATAGCATCCATCGAACACAGAGAAAGATAGGGGCTTAATGTTTCGCCTCCCAACTTATTTATCATATAGATAATTGTCAACAATAATAATTCATGATCAAATATATTTGAATGGCCATATGTGCCTAGATCTTTCCCCACCACATGATGCTTGCCAACTAAAGAATAACTGAGGTTGCAATGAGAAAGCATACTATTGACTCTTGCATAAAAGTAAATTCATAAAGTAAAAGATAAGCCCTTCGTAGAGGGAAGCAGGGATTTGCAGAGGTGCCAGAGCTTGAAGTTTTTAAAACAGAGATGAAAATAATTTTGAGAGATATGCTTTCATTGTCAACGTAGCGACTGAGAGTTTTCAACGTCTTCCATGCTAGACACATTATAGGCGGTTCCCAAACAGAAAGGTAAAGTTTTACTCTCCCCTCCACCAACAAACACAAGCCATAGCTAGCCGAATCCTCGGGTGTCCTCCATACCAACAACAATCCGGGGGAATTTTGTTTCATTATTATATTTTTATTTTGATCTTAGGACTGGGCATCCCAATTACCAGCCACTTTCTCGTGAATGACAAGCGAATAAACACTTATCGTGAGAATAACCCACCTAGCATGGAAGGTGCTGACAGCCCCCTGTCGCTTCATGAGCAATTTGGGCATACAAAGTAGATTATTATTTGAAGATTTAGAGTTTGGCACGTGCAAATTTACTTGGAGCGGCAGGTAAATACCGCATATAGGTAGGTAAGGTGGACACTTATGACAAGAAACTGGGTTTAAGGGTTTTTGGATGCACAAGTAGTATCTCTACTTAGTACGAATTTTTTGGCTAGCAAAAGATTCTAAGCAAGCACCACATGTTGGAGGATCCATAACAATATAACTTCTATACAAATATACCCAAACATAACTCATTACGTTGTCTTCCTTGTCCAACTTCAACTAATTTGCTCAAGTTTGAAAATAATTAATGGGGCTCACAATCATAGAAGATGTCCAAGATAGTATATTTATATGTGAAATCTCTCTTCCTTCAATATCCTTTCATGAATTGTTCAAGTGACCAATGCTGTGTTTGCTAATCATTCAATAAATTTTACCACCTATACTTCTCATATGTGAAGTCATTACTCCCCATGGGATAAGCATATGAAACATATATAATTTCAGATTTATGATATACAATTCATCCAACCATTTACTCATAGGATATAAGTGAAGCACGGGAGTAAATGACAAACTACTCCAAAAACATATAAGTGAATATCAATGAGTAGTCAAATAATTAAGTAGCTATGTGAAGACTCTCTCTCAGAAAAAATTAGATCTTAAGTATTTTATTCAAACAGCAAGCAAAACAAAATAAAATTACATTCCAAGGATAGCACATATCATGTGAAGAAGCAAAAACTTAGGCTCAACCAAAACTGACCGATCATTGTTGAAGAAGAAAGGTGGGATGCCAACCGGGGCATCCGCAAGCTTAGATGCTTGAGACTTCTTGAAATATTAACTAGGGATGCCTTGGGCATCCCCAAGCTTGAGCTTTTGTGTCTCCTTAATTCCTCTCATATCACGGTTTCCCTAATTCTTAAAAACTTCATCCACACAAAACTCAACAAGAACTTGTGAGATAAGTTAGTATAAATCAATGCAAGACCTCATCATTCTTTACTGTAGAAAATCACTAAAATTATAATTTAACATTGCATACTAAATGCCTCTGCATATTTAATACTCCTGTCTTCAAATAGAATAATTAAAGAAGCAAACATATGCAAACAATGCAAACATAACAGCAATCTGTCTAAACAGGACAGTCTGTAAAGAATACAAGAAGATTCATACTTCTCTAACTCAAACAATTCTGAAAAATTACCATACTGTGGAACATTTATCATAGCTTACTATGTAAAAATTTCAAGATTTTATCATGGTCTGACTATGCAGCAATATTCAAGACATAATAGCAAACTTTCTATTTTGAAAACAGCAACCTATAGTCTTGCAAAATAAGCATGGTAAAGGCCATACTTGACATTTTTCTTTAAAAAAAGATGCAAAACATTACTCTAAATAACAGCAAGAAAATCTCAACAAAATAAAATGACGCTCCAAGCAAAACACATATCATGTGACGAATAAAAATATAGCTCCAAGTGAGGTTACCGAAAATATTGAAGACAAAAGAGGGGATGCCTTCCAGGGCATCCCCAAGCTTAGTTGCTTGGGTATTCCTTGAATATTACCTTCGGGTGCCTTGGGAATTCCCAAGCTTAGGGTCTTTCCACTCCTTATTCTTCTCATATCGATATCTCACCCAAAACTTGAAAACTTCAATCACACAAAACTTAACGGAACTTCGTGAGATAGGTTAGTATGATAAAATAAATCATTCACTTGGGTACTGTTAATACAATATTCATAATTTTTCTCACACAATGCCTACTGTACTCTATCATTTCCACATTTTATATTGACCAATATAATCCATAGAAACTATAAAACAAGCAAACTATGCATTGAAAACAGAATCTGTCAAAAACAGAACAGTCTGTAATCATCTGAAAAGTGAACATACTTCTGCTACTCCAAAATTCTGAAAAATTAGGACACCATAGATAATTTGTATATAAATCATGTGTAAAACATTCAGATCAAAATCACGTTCCAGTGAAATTTAAAAATTCCTGGACTGGGTGCAAAAGTTTCTATTTTTGCACAGAATCAAGTCAACTATCATCCACACTATCCCAAAGGCTTTACTTGGCACTTTATTGAAACAAAAGCTATAAAACATGATTACTAAAGTAGATTAATCATGTTAACACACAAAAACAGTAGGGGTAAATGTTGGGTTGTCTCCCAAGAAGCACTTTTCTTTAATGCCTCTTTAGCTAGGCATGATGATTTCAATGATGCTCACATAAAAGATAAGAATTGAAACATAATGTGAGCATCATGAAGCATATGACTAGCACATTGAAGCCTAACCCACTTCCTATGCATAGGGATTTTGTGAGCAAACAATTTATGGGAATAAGAATCAACTATCATAGGAAGGCAAAACAAGCATGGCTTCAAAACTTTCAACACATAGAGAAGAAACTTGATATTATTGCAATACCTACAAGCATATGTTCCTCTCTCATAATAATTTTCAGTAGCATCATGAATGATTTCAACAATATATCTATCACACAAATCATTCTTTTAATGATCTACAAGCATAGAATTTTTATTACTCTCCACATAAGCAAATTTCTTCTCATTCATAATAGTGGGAGCAAACTCAACAAAATAACTATCATGAGATACTTGATTGACATAATCAAATTGAACATTAAAATCATGATGACAAGTTTCATGGTTATCATTATTCTTTATAGCATACATGTCATCACAATAATCATCATAGATAGCAACTTTGTTATCATAGTCAATTGAAACTTCTTCCAAAATAGTGGATTCATCACTAAATAAAGTCATGACCTCTCCAAATCCACTTTTATCAATATTGTGAAAAGATTCAACACCCTCCAAAATAGTGGGATCATTAACTAGAGTTCAAACTCTTCCAAACCCACTTTCACAACATAATCATCATAAATAGGAGGCATGCTATCATCATAATAAATTTGCGCATCAAAACTTGGGGGACTAAAAATATCATCTTCATCAAACATAGCATCCCCAAGCTTATGGCTTTGCATATCACTAGCATCATGGATATTCAAGGAATTCATACTAGCAACATTGCAATCATGCTCATCATTCATGGATTTTATGACAAACATTTTATTGAACTCTTCTTCTATCAATTGAGCATAATTTTTCGATCCATCATTTTTAAGAAAGACATGATAAAGACGAATAATATGAGGCAACCTCAATTCCGTTTTTTGTAGTTTTCTTTTATAAACCAAACTAATGATAAAACAAGAAACTAAAAGATTCAATAGCAAGATCTAAAGATATACCTTCAAGCACTCACCTCCCCGGCAACGGCGCTAGAAAAGAGCTTGATGTCTACTACGCAACTTATTCTTGTAGACTCATGTTGGGCCTCCAAGCGCAGAGTTTTGAAGGAAAGTAGCAATTTTCCCTCAAGTGGATGACCTAAGGTTTATCAATCCGTGGGAGGCGTAGGATGAAGATGGTCTCTCTCAAACAACCCTGCAACCAAATAACAAAGAGTCTCTTGTGTCCCCAACACACCCAATACAATGGTAAATTTTATAGGTGCCCTAGTTCGGCGAAGAGATGGTGATACAAGTGTAATATGGATAGTAGATATAGGTTTTTGTAATCTAAAAATATAAAAACAGCAAGGTAAGTAGTAACAAAAGTGAGCAAAAATGGTATTGCAATGCTTGAAAACAAGGCCTAGGGTTCATACTTTCACTAGTGCAGCTCAACAATGATAACAAAATTAAATTATATGACAATCCCTCAACGTGCAACAAAGAATCACTCCAAAGTTTCTATCGGAGAACTTAGGATGAAAACGTGCATAAACCCCTATGCATAGATTACCCCTATGTCACCTCGGGAATCCGCGAGTTGAGTGCCAAAACATACATCAAGTGAATCAATAGAACATCCCATTGTCACCGCACATATCCCATCGCAAGACATACATCAAGTGTTCTCAAATCCAATACTCAATCCAACATAATGAAACCTCAAAGAGCATGACTCAATTCATCACAAGAAGGTAGAGAGGGAAGAACACCATATGATCCAAACATATTAACAAAGCTCGCGGTACATCAAGATTGTGCCAAATCAAGAACACAAGAGAGAGAGAGAGAGAGAGAGAGAGAAAGAGAGGGATCAAACACATAGCTACTAGTACATACCCTCAGCCCCGAGGGTGAACTACTCCCTCCTCATCATGGTAATCGCGGGGATGATGAAGATGGCCTCCGGTGATGATTTCCCCCTCCGGCAAGGTGCCGGAACTGGCCCCTGATTGGTTTTTCATGGCTACAGAGGCTTGCGGCGGCGGAACTTCTCATCTAGGGTTATTTTTGGGGGTTTTGGTATTTATAGGAATGTTTGGCGTCAGTCTCACGTAAAGGGGGTGCACGAGGGGCCCACAAGCTCGGGGGGCGCGCCCTAGGGGGGTGGGCGCGCCCCCCAGGCTTGTGGCTCCCTCGTCCACTTCCTGGCCCAGCTCCAGTGCTTCGGGGGTCTCTTTTGGTCCATAAAAAATCACCATAAATTTTCAGCCCATTCCGAGAACTTTTATTTCTGCACAAAAAACGACACCACAGTAGTTCTGCTGAAAACAGCGTCAGTCCGGGTTAGTTCTAATCAAATCATACCAAAACCATATAATTTTTTTGTAAACATGGCATGAATACTTCATAAATTATAGATACGTTGGAGATATATCAGCCGCCATCACTCATCCGCGCGACCACTGGCCTCCCTGATGCCGGCAAGCATGTATAATGGATGCGTCGTGCTTGGATCTATCATCTGGCAGGTAGGAATCGAAGCGGGATGCCCTACACCGCCGCATCCGTCATCGTTCCCTTCGTCTCTGTACACTGGTCGTCAAGCCAAATTCTTCGCCCCCGCCATGCCCCGGCCTCCCTCCTCGATTCCTAAGATCCCTCTGGTGCTCCCAAAGCCATCGAACACCTCCTCGACGAGCCGCGCTTCCTACAGTGCCCTCCCCACATCGCCATGCTCAGGCGGCATGCTTTGCTGGCCACTGGCCGGTCCTCTCGGTCCAGCTCGGGCTTCATCGCTGCCGGTCCGGTCCATGAAAATAGGACCGCGACGCTGCTCGGTCCGGTCCGGTCCGGACTGCCGACGGCTGGTCCAAACGACAGCTCAGTCAGGGACCGGTCCTGCCCGGACCGTTTCCACCCTGACCGCCGTCCGTCGTTGCCATGCCGAGCTAGAACCACGATGAGAGCTCTATTGAGTCTTGGCTAGGGGATGTATGTCATTTCCACAATTACTTTTCTAGGGTTAGGGTTTGGGTTCTGATAGGGGAATTTTTTATTCAACCTTGATTTACCTGGACTTGATGCTATTGTTTGGCCGATTTGTAGTTCCCTGATGCGGACTATGCTCCAGACTCGATCGAGGACCCCACATTCCGCGAGATTGATGAGGATTCAAATGAGATTTGGTGCATCCACAAGCTACTGTCGAAGAAGTTCGCAGACAAACACATGCCGTCGATTATATGCATATTAAGTGAAAAATGTAAGTGTTAAATAGTCCAGATCAGTTAAATAGTCTTAGTGATTTAGTTGAGTATTTAGTTCAATCAAATATGCACTGTGTGAGTTAATTAGTGGCTAGAAGAAACTGTTGTTTAAAAGAAGTAGGTGGTGGTAAAAGAAATAGTTGCAATGCTTCATTGAAATATGCAATGTGTTGGAGTTAATCAGTGCTTATAAGAAATTGTTGTTTAAAAGAAATAGTAGTTCAATAATACAGTGGGTACATGTAATATGTAATAATTTCAATTGTTACATTGTTATAGTTCATATCTGTTTTGTTATTATGCAAGGTAAAGAAATGGTAGTTTGTTATGTTTTGAAGCATATTTCAGTAGTATCTCAATTTGGTTACAATTTAAATATGCAGGATGCCTTGAACTGTGGTTTTGTTTCTTGGGCTGATCCTAACTGGCCTGCAATACTGAAAAATGCACTAGATAAGCTGTGGGCAATTTATGATGAGAGCAACAGTGTTAGACTTGATGAGAAGATTGAGAATGCTAAGTTGGTCCAATAGCTATCTGAGGAGAAGAATAAGGTGGATAAGAAATACACCAATTTAGTAGCTGATGTGAATCACTTTATGGATTCCACTGTGAAGAAGGTACATGAGGTTAACATGGAAAAGTTGAAGAAATAAGCTAAGCAGGAAGATAGTGAGGAGAAAATGTTTGCCTGTGAGTACCTGAAAAAAAAAGTTGGGCGGGAGTTGGGGGAGATTGAGGAGAGAAACTTGCTGAAGAATGAAGTTTTTATGTTGAAGGAGGTGTAGAAGATAGAGCTGGAGTGCATGAAGATACAACAAAAGAAGTGGGATGAGAAAAGGGAGGCTCTGGAGGATGAAAAGAAGAAGTTTGAGTACATGTTATTTGATCTCCTCAAAGTTTGTGATGTACTAACAAGGAGAAGTTGAAGAGGATCAAGCTACTATGTGATGAATAAGTTGTATTCTTTAATTTCAGATTGTGTTGTATTATGAACCTATATGTATGCTTTGTATGTGTGAACCAGTGGATTTGTGAACCATTATATACATGTGAACAAGTTTATGATTATCTTATGGTTATCTTATGATTATATTGTCATTTCAGATAATTTTGTTATTAGCTTATGGTCATCTTATGTTATAGTCGATGAGGATTGTCGATGATTGTCACAGCAGTGGAACCGGGAGCTCCTACTTTGCAGTCTAGCGTGGGCCACAACGACCTGCCTGCCCCTTGAAGGCTAGCTAGGATCAATCACTCAAGGGCGCCCAAGTGAGAGTGCCCCGGCAACGACAACCCGCTCAAGGCCAAGCCCCGCCAGGAGTATCATCGATCGTGAAGTGCCACCTGAAGAGTAGCTTGAGAACCTCATGGGCTCGTTACACGGAGGCCCTTCCCGGGACCTGACCGCAATGACTCTCAGCGAGCTTGAGTCAGCCACGGTCCCCTGGAAGACTTGGAAGCCAAGAAGATGGAAAACAAGATCATGCCAATGACCCGATTTGGTAGGTCCCATGGGCATAAACTTTCAGCAGTTGTTCTTCCTCTGCTCCCTTTATCCCGCCAAAAGCTAGCTCGCTTTTGGCCACCACCAACCCTCCGGCAGGAAAACTGGGATGACATCACCTTCGACAGGCTTCCACGGGCATCTAGAGAAGGCATTCAGGAGGGCAGCCTAGTAGTGACGTGGGGTAAAAAGGCTAGTAGTAGCGTGGCTGGCCGTGCTACTACTAGCATGCTGCAGCTATCAGGGTAGTAGTAGCGCGAGTGACCAACCACGCTACTACTATTTAGCGGTAGCGCGTGTGTGGACACCGCGCTACCGCTGCCTCTGTGTAGTAGTGGCACGTGTGCTACCTCTGTGTAGTAGTAGCGTGTCACCCCGCGCTACTACTAGCCATGAACCCGCGCAACTAGTATTTATCGAGATTTGTTTCTTCTGCGTATTTATGCAGTATTTATACATGTTTTTAAACAGTACCAACATATAGACACAACGTTGGAACTATATGATACAACAATGTCTCATCATGATCATAGTGATACAACATAGTCTCATCATCATCGAAATAGTGATATAAGTTATTACAAGTCTCGAATACAACTATATGGTCACATACACATGTTTCATCATCGATTTAAACTATGATCACATACAAAAGAAAAGCTATCACGATGAGCAAGAAAGGGATTCGGAAGTAGTTCTTGAGTCAGTTCTTCTTCCTCTCTCCCGTTAGAATGAACTTCAAGTAACTAGCTTTCGCTCCGCTTTTACTTTGAAACCCTTTGTGGTTGCTGCCCAGAAAGCGATCGACTTGGACCTGACATTCTGACCACTCGTCATGCACTCCTGGAACCCTCCCCCTGTACATGGCATACCACTTCTTCGTCATCATTCTATACCCCTAATACAGATGCATCATAATTAAGCAAATACATCGATAATATGCAACACGATGCTCAAGCAACCCCAAGAGAAAGAGTTAAAATGTTAACAAATAGAAGCGACATACACAAAGTTTAAGAGGACCGATTACATCACAAAGTTTCGTAGTACACAAATTCAAAGTTTCGTCATACACAAAGCATGAATTAAACGGACATCATCATCCACTAGTAGAAAACAAGGCACTATTCCCGGTTTCAGAGGGCCTTTAGTCCCGGTTCTGCAACCGGGACAAAACGATCGGGACTAATGCCCATTACTTTTAGTCCCGGTTGGCTTACGAACTGGGACTAAAGCAGCTCCACGTGGCCGCTGTGGGGCGCCCAGGCAGGAGGACCTTTAGTCCTGGTTGGTAACACCAACCAGGACTAAAAGGCAGCCACGCGTCAGCAGCTCGTAGGCGCTGGGGTTTTTGATTTTTTTTAGGGGGGGGGTTAGGGGTTTTGTAGGGTTTAGGGGTTTCATATTGTGTTAGCTAGCTACTACATATAGAGAGAAGTGACCTCTCTTTCTCCATGCTTGGTTGATGGTAGCTACTACATATAGAGACAACTCGACGCTAGCTAGTAAGCAAATGAAGGAACCATTATTTACACAACATCATCATTAACATATATAGAGAGAAGTGACCTCTCTTTCTTCGTCCTTGGTCGAACAACAAGTTTTCGTATATCTATCCGACGCTATTACATATATACAATATATCATCTCTTACAATCGCTAACATCATCTACCTAAAATCCATTTCCAATTCCATATGGTATTCTCCGTCTTTAGGTATGACGTGGTCAAGAAAGAATCCCGCCAATTCCTCTTGAATTGCTCGTATGCGATCATGTGGTAGGAGTTCATCCTGCATATGCCACATCTAATTTAAAGAAGGGGGTCAATACATATATATGAATGAAACTCAACACAATTGATGGTAATAAACTAAAATTGTGAATATTGTTTATGTACTTCAAATTGTTCGTCAGAGAAGCCCCGCTCAAGGGTCGAGTTGCGAATGAACTCGCAAACGTAGTATCCACATAAATCAGTCCCGGGTGCCTGCCACAAGCACTTTACGAGAATAGAGTTCAATCAAACTGATAATCAAGCATGATAATGGTATTGATGAAACTAGAATCAATGAGAGATGCACAGAACTAGCTAGTACTACTTACTCTGGGTTGTGTAAATTTCAGCTCCTTCTTCAGACCCGGGACCATTCCGGAGAATGTTTTCCAAACCCTGCCCGGCAAAGAAAATAATTACTTGATATCAGGAACTAAACGAAAGTTTCCGATCGATATGGTGCGATAATGATTGAACTTACCTCTGGACATTTCACTCATGTCCACCCACTCCATTTGATCTTTACGTCTCGAGTCTAAGACAGTTACTACTGCCCCGTCAAGCTTTATGGATAGTAGAACAAAGTGGAACCTGCGCACGCATAACTCATCAATTACACTTAACCTCGAGTAAGCGTAACAGAATATGCACAAGACAGTAACACTCACTTGAAGTTGTAAGGAAAGAGTATTTCCCTTTTGTTTTGATGTCAAAGGAACGCTTTTAGCAAGTTTTTCTCGGTATCTTCGGCTTTCTTTTTTACCGACCATTCATTTACGGTATTTGGGCTAATGACCCAATGTCATAGATTTGTCCTCTTTTGCATTCGACGATCTTCAATCTGCATAATATATATAGTGAGGATGATTATATATACATGCAATGAACGAGCTGAGCTAGAGACTTAATTACAGAAATAATACTTATAGACAGTAGCAAGTCATGAGTTGTTTGTCGAGGGCCTGTTGATTGAATAACTGAAATAATTCCACAAATTCAACAGGCATCAGGTCGACTCCAATGAAGTCGTGCTCATCTTTAATTACCAGCATCAGACTGTCGGTCCCAGACTTCCTGCAGGTTTCTAAGTACCATTCATGCAATCTTCGCATCATCGTTGGTAGATGCGGGAGATGATCACGTTTGACGAGAGGCTTCCCGTGCTCGTATCTAAATTGCTCTACTACCTCAGCCGTTTCAAATTGTACATCATCACCCACGTAATCACCAAGAGTGGTACCGGGCAGTAGCCCCGGATGATTAGCGATGATAACGCTAGACACCTTGAGCGGGGGGCACGATTGCTTCTCCTGTTCGCTGAGCTAGGGAATTTTTTCCCACTTCTTCATCTTGCAGCACTGGTAGTATTTCCCGTCCGCCGCGCTTCATCATATGTCTTTTCAATACAACGGTCATAGTTGGATTGCGGCGGAGGCGATGGTGGTCGCTTAAGGGCATCCAGAGTGCACTTCGCTTTCACCGGATCTACTGTTTCCTTCGGAGGTGGACGCTTCCGTTCAAAATGGGCCCTCACTTCGGCATCCATGATCTGCTTGTTTTCCTCGTCAGTCCTTTCATATGGTAGCTTTGGAAGAGGCTTGAGGCTTGGACCAAATTTGAATTTCTTCCCGCCTGTTGTACTGCTAGCCGCCGGAGCAGCGGTGGCGGCTCTCTTCTGCCGTTGCTGAGGCGGCGGAGTCCGCTGACGCGTCGGAGGAGGCGGAGTCCACTGACGCACCGGAGGAGGCGGAGGAGGAAGAGGACTCTGCTGAGGGGCCTCCTCCGCCAAAGACGGCGGCTGAGGCGGCGGAGACAACTCACGCGCCGGAGATGACTCAGGCAGCTGAGCTGGACTGTGAGGAGTCTGCTGAGGGGCCTCATCCGGCTGAGTCCGCTGAGGCGGCGTCCAGTATGGAAGCTTGATGTTCTCCTTTCTCCATAGACATGTACTCCTTAAAGCATTTTCCAGAAAAATATCCCCTTCACCTGTAGGGTGGTTAATCTCCAGCCCCTCAAATCCCTCCATTATTTCATCCACCGTGACAATAGCATAGCCATGTGGAATCGGACGGTAATGGAAAGTTCCCTCAGCTCGAGGAGGTACAACAGAGCTGACCGCCATCTTCAAGGTCAGGTTCTGGCATTTCGTCATTAGCACACAATGTTCAACCTCCGTGATACTATCCACGGGGTAGCGAGGAGCCGTGAAATTAGGCTGAACGAGCTCCGTGGAAGCCACGCTACTTCTCCCGCTGAGATGGTGGAGTAGCTTCTGGGGCAGTGTCGAAGGAAGGATCTTCGTGCCGCTGAGATGGTTGGCCGGTAGCTCGCTGGCTCTCAAGTTCCTCTAGTTTCGCTAATCTTGCACCGAGCTTCTGCATTTCGCTTGCTTCCTCTTGCTTCTTTCTCTGTCGGCTTCTATAACCACCGCTGTCGGGAAACCCATGCACCCACGGAATGGAGCCTGAAGTGCCTCGTGTTCATCCAGGGTGTTCAGGATTCCCGAGGGCCTCTATCAGCTCGTCCTTCTCTCTGTCGGGCCGTAACCTCCCCTCCTGCGCTGCCTGGATTGCTTCCTCAAGCTTCTTGATGGGTATTGCAAGTTGATCGTTCGTCCAAACACACTTCCCTGATTCTGGGTCCAAAGTTCCCCCAACCCCGAAGAACCAAGTCCTTGCCCGATCTGGCCAGCGCAATGTCGCTGGTTGGACCCTTTAGCAAGCAAGTCTTGCTTAGCTTTGTCCCACAACGGCCAAGCTTTGCTGTAGCCACTTGACCTCGTGGTATGGTGATACTTCTTCTTTGCAGCATTTTGCTTGTTTGTCAGTGACCTTTGCTTACCCTTGTCCGATATCTTGTAGGCCACAAATGTGGGCCAGTGATCTCTTATCTTCTCATATCGACCGATGAATTCTGGAGTCTCGTCTTTCTCGACAAACTGTTTGTTCAACTCTTTCTTCTAGTTGTTGAATAGTTCTGCCATCTTCTTAAGAGCAAACGCCTTGACCTTTCGCTCTATAGCTGGGTTATTCGGTTCCTCCTCTGGCGGTAGGCTGAAATTTGTCATCAGCGAGGTCCAAAGATCATCTTTCAGTCTATCCTGGACATAAGAAACTTTAGGGTCCTTCTTCTTATTCCATTCTTGGATGCTGATCGGGACGCTGTCCCTAATAACAACTCCGCACTGATGTACAAATGTGTCCTTGGTCCGCTTGGGAGCAATCGGTTGGCCATCTCGAGCGACTTCTGTGATCATGAACCTTTCATCCTAGCGCAACCTTTTCTTCGGGCCTCGTCTCCTTACCGAAGTTTGGCTCGATCCGGAGGGCTAAAAGAAGAAAGAAGCGTTAATATATGTACATACAAAACAATTAATGCATCTAGTCAGTAGAGGCTTAATTAATATATATATATATATATATATATACCTCGCCGGACTTTGCAATAGTTAAGGCTCCGTCCTCTGTTCGGTCACTGGAGCCGTGATCATGATCTCCTTCCTCCGCCATTCGGTCACCAGAGCCGTCATGATCTCCTTCCTCCTCCATTGTTGGATCACCGGAGCCGTCATCCTCTCCTTCCTGACCATTGGTGTCGTTGAGAAACGACAAGGGATCACCTCCGTCGCGGATTATATCCCCAAACAACTCTTCTTTTTTGAAGTCTCTGTCCATAGTTTCTGCAAATATTACAACATGTCAATATACAAACATGAGAGATGGACTACTCCCCCCTCAACATGGCAAAGTTGACAAGTTTTATAATAGTCAGTTTCAGACGATCGTCGAGGACTACTCCCCCTCATGTCTCATGCCAGTCCGACGTCCCCCCCCCCCCCCCACCCCCTCATGTCGAAGTTATCGGGGATATGTTTCGAGAGAAAATACAACACTTGACATGGCAAAAAAAAAGACTTGCTTCACATTCGAGAGAAAATACAACACTTGACATGAACCACCCCCGGCCCCCTCATGTCGAAGTTATCGGGGTTATGTTTTAACGACCCCCTCTCTCATGTTTTAACGACACGATGAATACAAGCTTTATACACAAGATGAATACAAGATTTATACACAAGATGAATACACAACTCAACAAATGATCCAACCATCATCCTATGAACAAAACTCAACATATATACAACAAATGAACACCTTTTGTTGAACAACGGAGGGACGATAAGTGACCAACTCCACGGAGATGCAACACCACAACCTGTAATTCCACCGAGAGTGAAAATTAGCACGGCAACAAATGGCATGACATGAATGTAACACCACAACCTGATAAAAAAATTGTAGCTAGCTAGATACCAATTTGAAAGCAAGTTTCAAACTTAGAGAAAAATTGCATGGCATGGCATCCACAATACAAAATATTGACCAAGTTTTCATACATCAAAATGAACTCTAAATAAACTCTAAAGACAAAATATTGACCAAGTTTTCATACATCAAAATGAACATCAAAATGAACTCTAAATCAACTCTAAAGACAAAATATCGACCAAGTTTTAATACATCACAATGAACATCAAAATAGGTCACACATAAAGCATTGACACTTCAAACTAGCTATCACATAAAGCAAAAAAGAAGTATATTTGTCACCAATCCTTTTAATGTGGGTTTTAAAATTTTCTCCCAATCCTTTTAATTATCTTATAAACATCAGTAGTAATTATTTTCATAATGATTTGGCCTAAAAAAATTCTTTTATTAGTATTTTCAAACTCTAGAATGACCCTGTTGCACTAGAACTATTTCAAATAATTCTTTTCAAATGCCACAAATTTTTTGAGAAGTCCTCTGATGCCTATAGATCATTTTTATGCAAAAAGCCACTTTGGTCATTTGAAAATTTTGAGCACAACTTCCATTTTTCAATTTTGGTCCAATCTTGGCATTGAACTACAACCCAACTTTTCCTTGCTCCAATAATTCTGAATTTTTTGCATCTTATAGTCCTTCCAACTAAACCCTTAAGTCCAGAAGGGCAGACCCAATTTCATCTTGCAAGTCCACCAAAAAATTCCCTGTAGTTTTTGTCCAGAACTAAATTCTAATAAAATTTGCACTAACAAGTTTTTTCTTTTATCAAACCAACTTGACCATCATCTCTAACATCCAAGGAGACATCATCCTGCCAAGTTTCACATACAACAAAGTTCCCTAGCTAGCCCTAGCATTTCAACAAACACCTTGTGGACATGGCAAACACATTTCAACAAACTCTATGAAACCTTGCAACTCTCTGAACAGGGGCAACTTTATATATACAAGGAGGAAGGAGGGAGGAGAGGGGTGGGAGGGGTGGGAGGGAGGAGGGAGTACCTGGCCGGCCGGCTAGCTGTGGAGCGGCGGCATCGGGGGCAGGGCAGGGGCGCGGCGGCGTCGGGAAAGGGCAGGGGCGTGGCGGCGTCGCGGGCAGGGCAGGGCAGGGGCGCGACGGCATCGGGGCAGGGCAGGGGCGTCGATGGCGAGGTCTGGCAGCCTGGCGGTGTCGAGGTGGTCGTCGGCGCCGTCGGGGGAGAGGAGGATCGAAGTGAATTGTGTTTGAAAATTTTCTAAGTGCGCGGTTATATACAAAGACCTTTAGTCCCGATTGGTGGCTCCAACCGGGACTAAAGGCCCCCCTTTAATCCCGGTTGGAGCCACCAACCGGGACTAAAGGTGTATTTCAGCAGCCCAAAGGGCAGGAAGCACGGGCCTTTGGTCCTGGTTGGTGGCTCGAACCGGGACTAAAGGCCCCCTTTAGTCCCGGTTGGTGCCACCAACTGGGACCAAAGGCCTGGTCCTGGCACTGGCGCGGGGTGGTGGGAGTTTAGTCCCACCTTGCTAGTTGAGAGAGGGCAACACTGGTTTATAAGGCGCGCTGCGGCTGAGCTATCGAGCTCCTCTCTAATGCAGGCAGTACTTGCCTAACCTTTGTCACTGCCATGTTGGGCCTGTTGGGCCCGTGGGCCTGCATCCTGGCCCATGTACAGAATGGTTTCTAGTCGTATGCAGGCCGCGGTGGCCCAGTAGGCGGCATTTTTTGTTTTTTTATGTCATTTTAGTTTGCTATTAAAGTTTTTAACATAAAATACTTTATAAAATTCTTTTTGCTATTAAAGTTTTCAACAAAAATACTTTGATAATTTTAGTTGCATAAATTTTATATAATTTTAAGTTAATATTATTTTGATAATAACTAGAGGTTTATAAAAGCTTTTTAGTTGATTCTTTTTGCTATTGAAGAATATTATAGTTTTGTTTTAGTTGATCATAACAAAATATTTTAATTGATTCTTTTTAGTTCATTCTTTTTGCTATTAGAGTTTTATAAAAGCTTTTTAGTTCATTCTTTTGAAAAGCACTACAAATGAACTCTGAAAAGGTTGAAAGTTGGTATGGTATCATCATTTCACCAACATAGCATGTGCTAAAAAGTTGAGAGGGTTACGGCAAAAACTGGATGCACTTCGTGTACAAAATGGACAATCTCTTTCGAAGTATCAGGGTTTCAGACGAAAACTCATCTGTTACAAAAAGGGATTTCATTTTTTTGAACTTATTTCAACTCCAGACTTTTTGTGCGTTCAACATGCACCATTCAAAGCCACAACATCAATTTTCAACCCTTTCTGACTTCATTTGGTATTTTTCATGCATTTACTGATTATTTTTAGCTAAATGACCCTGAAATTGAAAAGCACTACAAATGAACTCTGAAAAGGTTGAAAGTTGGCATGGTATCATCATTTCACCCACATAGCATGTGCTAAAAAGTTGAGAGGGTTACGGCAAAAACTGGATGCACTTCGTGTACAAAATGGACAATCTCTTTCGAAATATCAGGGTTTCGGAAGAGAACTCATCTATTACAAAAAGGGATTTCATTTCTTTTAACTTATTTCAACTCCAGACTTTTTGTGCATTCAACATGCACCATTCAAAGCCACATCATCAATTTTCAACCCTTTCTGACTTCATTTGGTATTTTTCATGGATTTACTGATTTTTTTAGCAAAATGACCTTGAAATTGAAAAGCACTACAAATGAACTCTGAAAAGGTTGAAAGTTGGCATGGTATCATCATTTCACCCACATAGCATGTGCTAAAAAGTTGAGAGGGTTACTTCAAAAACTGGATGCACTTCGTGTACAAAATGGACAATCTCTTTCGAAGTATCAGGGTTTCGGACGAAAACTCATCTGTTACAAAAGGCATTTCATTTTTTTCTTCGCGTAATCAGAGCCATCATCAGAGCCATCATCGTATCCTCCTTCACTTTTTCTTCGCGTGTGTCCCTTGCTTATTGCGCCATAACCATGGATAATCTTCATCGTTTAACAGGGTGCTTGGGTCAGCCTTCACTTTGAAGGGAGGAATTTCATGAAACTTTTCATAATCTTCAGACATGTCTGTCTTGCCTTCCACTCCCACGATATCTCTTTTCCCTGAAAGAACTATGTGGCGCTTTGGCTCATCGTATGATGTATTCGCTTCCTTATCTTTTCTTTTTCTCGATTTGGTAGACACGTCCTTCACTTAGAAAACCTGCGCCACATCATTGGCTAGGACGAATGGTTCGTCTGTGTCATTCCGTATTGTGGGTCTACCTGTACCCTGCCTCTGGACAGATTGATCCATTTGCACCGAAACAAAGGGACCTTCAAATCATGTCCATAGTCAAGTTCCCATATGTCCACTATGTAACCATAATATGTGTCATTTCCCCTCTTGGTTGCTGCATCAAAGTGGACACCACTGTTTTGGTTGGTGCTCTTTTGATCTTGGGCGGTCGTGTAAAATGTATTCCCATTTATCTTGTACCCTTTGTAAGTCAATACAGTCGAAGATGGTGTCTTGGCCAACGAGTACAGCTCATCTGCAACAGTGGTGTTACCCATGAGATGTGTTTGCAACCAACTGCCGAAGGTCCTGATGTGTTCACATGTAATCCAGTCATCACACTGCTCCGGGTGTTTGGAGTGCAGAATATTCTTGTATTCATTGACATACGGGGTCACCAAGGTAAAATTCTGTAGAACTGTGTAGTGTGCTTGATCCCAACAATGCTCATCCCTACATATTATTGAGTCCGCTCCTAGCGTGCCTTTTCCAGTCAGTCTCCCCTCATACCGCGATTGAGGGAGACCAATCGGCTTAAGGTCAAGAATGAAGTCAACACAAAACCCAATGACCTCCTCTGTTTGATGGCCCGTGGAGATGCTTCCTTTTGGCCTAGCACGGTTACGAACATATTTCTTTAAGAATCCCATGAACCTCTCAAAGGGGAACATATTCTGTAGAAATACAGGGCCCAAAATGGCAATCTCGTCGACTAGATGAACTAGGACGTGCGTCATGATATTGAAGAAGGATGGTGGGAACACCAACTCGAAACTGACAAGACATTGCACCAAATCATTCTTTAACCTTGGTAGGATTTCTGGATCGATTACCTTCTGAGATATTGCATTGAGGAATGCACATAGCTTCACAATGGCTAATCAAACGTTTTTCGGTAGAAGCCCCCTCAATGCAACTGGAAGCAGTTGCGTCATAATCACGTGGCAGTCATGAGACTTTAGGTTCTGGAACTTTTTATCTGCCATATTTATTATTTCCTTTATACTGGACGAGAAGCCAGACGGGACCTTCATACTGAGCAGGAATTCAAAGAAGATTTCCTTCTCTTCTTTGGTAAGAGCGTAGCTGGCAGGACCTTCATACTGCTTTGGATGCATGCCGTCTTTTTCGTGCAAACGTTGCTGGTCCTCCCGTGCCTCCGGTGTATCTTTTGTCTTCCCATACACGCCCAAGAAGCCTAGCAGGTTCACGCAAAGATTCTTTGTCACGTGCATCACGTCGATTGCAGAGCGGACTGTGACGCCCCCCGGCTCAATCGTGCACTAATCATACACGCAAATGCACACGATCAAGCCTAAGGACTCACGGGAAGATATCACAACACAACTCTAAAACATAAATAAAGTCATACAAGCTTTAAATTACAAGCCAGGGGCCTCGAGGGCTCGAATACATAAGCTTGCGTACAAGCATCAGCGGAAGCATCAGATATCTGAGTATAGATATAAAAGAAAACACAGAAAGGCCTTTAGAAAGGCGGGGCAAAAATAAAACACTACGATCGAAAGGCGCAGTCCTCCTGCCTGGGACCCTCCAAACCTACTCCTGGTCGACGGCAAGTTCGAAGAAGTATCCACCCTCGGGGTAGTAGTAGTAGTAGCGATCATCGGCGGGGCAGCTGTCTCAGGGGCTCCGTCATCTGGTTGCATCAAAAGGGGTATGGGGGAAAAAGAAAGCACAGCAACCGTGAGTACTCATCCGAAGTACTCAGCAAGCAAGGATCTACACTACATATGCAACATTACCAAAGGGAGGCTGTATATGTGGACTGGGCTCCAGAAATGCCAGAATAGAGAGAAGGCCTAGTCCTATCGAAGACTAGCATATTCAGAGGTCTTGCAGCATTAGAAGAGTGTAGATTAGTACCGTATAAAGTAATAGTATCATTAAGTCTCATCCTCACCCAGAGATCCTTTCTCGACTCCCTGCGAGAAAGCAATCCCAGAGCCATACAGTCATCAACCTCGTCCTGAGATCCCTTCTCGACTCCCTGCGAGAAGCAATCCCAGAGCCATAGTATCCAATTCTAGCTGTATCGATCGGGATACAACTCCGAGTGTCCGTTACCGAGGATCCGGCTATGCATAGATTAGTTCTTCCCTGCAGGGGTGCACCAACTTACCCACCACGCTCGCTTAACTCCGGCCGGACACACTTTTCCGGGTCATGCCCGGCCTCGGCCAAACGACACACCGCAGCCCTACCTAGAGCTCAGCAGAGAGGTCCCCGCCGGTCTACATCCTAAGCACTCAGGGGTCTTGGGCCATCGCCCTGTGCACTCCGGGTCGTTGCGAGCAGGGTGGATACCAGCGCCAACGGCACGATCCGACCCGGCCACAATGCTGAACTGGATGTCTGACAGAACTGTCAGCTGATACTACGATGCAGAACGCCCATACTATGCCCACGTGGTGGTTAGTGCTATCGGGCCAGAGGCCCACTCAGATCACATATCCAAACCGTTAGTTCCTTGGGGGTGCGGTAACGAGCAGAGACTCACGATCGATGTGACCCCGTCGCCTCGTCTCGAGGACTTGCGGCAAGGGCCAAGAATGCCCGGCCATGCCTCGTATTCATCACTCGGGCACCATACAGGCAACCCGTCTTCACATCACACGCGGGTACCCCTCAGGGTCGACCCGCCTTTCCAAGTAACAGTGTAAAGTCCAAATATCTGTGTGTCCATAACATCAGGGGAATCCGAGGTATCACCCTCGTTGGATTCCTACTCGATGTATCTATCAAGGTGAACTTGGAGGAATCACCCTCGCTGGGTTCACCCTTGAGGTGTTGTACGACGGCGTCGTTATCGGAAGCGGTGAAGGAGGAATCACCCTCGATGACCACGACCGATTAGCTACTCTACAGAGTTAACATCAGAAGTGCTACACGAGGTATCACCCTCGGCACTCGATAGTAACGCTGCAGTGTCGTTACAACTAAGGGGGTGATGTGCGGTGCCGGGGCCTGGTCTTCAATCCCGTTGATCGGGTCTTCGGATAATCCAGCGGGGCAGTCGGGATAAGTGGGGTCACTGATAGGTCTCTACGCAACCTATACTAGACATTTTAGGATATGCAGGTAATTATCAACAGCAGGTTACAATAAACAGGCTATGCATCAGAATAGGTAAAGCAGTAGCAGTAGCAATTCTAATGCAAGTATGAGAAAATAGAATGGGCGATATCGGGATGATCAAAGGGGGGGCTTGCCTGGTTGCTCGGCGGCAAGGGCAAGGTCGTCAACGGTGGCATCGGGCTCCGGAGCTGCGTCAGTCTCGGGGACTACGTCGGTACCGGAATCTACCAGAAAGAAGTAACGGAGGAGAAGCACAATAAATAACAAAGCAATCATAGCATCACAAAGCGCAGCATGGCAAATACGCGGTGCTAGAGGTGACCTAACGTATGGTTGCACATCACCGGGGAAGGGGGAATCCATCCGGGAATGTTTTCCCGGTTCCGGACATTTGTCAGACAGATGACCGGAGAGGGACGGTTGCATGTTCGCTATGTTAGGGACACGTGGCGGACGAACGGACCGCGCAGTCGGATTCGTCTCATCGTTCTGAGCAACTTTCATGTACAAAGTATTTTAATCCGAGTTACGGTTTATTTTATATGATTTGTCAAAGATTTAGCATTTTTTTGGAATTAATTTAATCCAAAAATAATTAAATAGCAAAATGCTATGGGTACACAAAAGTGTACCCAGCATTTTGCCCATGTGGCTGACAGTGGGTCCACCTGTCAGTAGTTAACTAGGTTAATTAACTATCTAACTAACTAACTAATTAACTAATTAATTAAAGTAATCATTTTTATTATTTATTATTTTCATTTTCATTTTTTTTTCTGGGCCGGCCCCACTGGGCAGTGGCCCAGCCGGCCACACACACTCATGCACACACACACAGCACGCACAGCACACAACAACACACACACACGCGCGCACACACACACACAGCACGCACACACGCACGGCCATGGCCGGCCATGGCTTGCAGCAGCCGTAGCAGCAACAGCAGGCGACCAGCAAGGGCAGCAGCACTAGGCAGAGCAGCAGGCAGAGCAGCGAACAGCAGCGGCAGCGAGCAGCAGCAGAAGCCGCGGGCGAAGTACGCAGAGACTGAGCTCCGGCCACGACGATGAACAACGGCGTAAACGACACAGATCGAAAGGGGAAAGAGGGGGAATCGGCAGTGGAGCTCACTGCGGGTCCGGTGGTGGGCTCGGTGAAGGCCGGGATGGACCGGAGAAGCGGCAAACGACGTCGAACGCCGGCGATGTACCGACGAAGATGTGCTCGATGCCGAGCGTACATGGCCTCCTAGCTTGATTCAGCGGAGTTAGGCGAAGGAGTCGACGACGACGGAGCTCCTGGACATCCTCCCGAGCGCCGGGGAGGCCAGTGGCCACGCGAACGACGATGGCGCAGCCACGGTGAAACTCGGGCGCGTTCTAAATCGAAACAGAGAGTGAACGAGGGGGAGAATGGGGATTAGGGTTTGTCTACCGCGACGGGGAGGTTCTTATGCATCTCGGGGTTCCGTCGAATGGTCGACACGGCGACAGGAGCGGCCAGGGCGCGTGGACGAACGACACGCCATTGCCACTGCCTCCTCCTCTGTACGTGAGAAAGGGGAAGGCCCTTAGATGGGCTAGGCCGGTTACTGTAGTACCGGGCCTAAGTGTACAGTAGTTGCTAGGCCTTTTTTTATTTCTTATTTTCTGTTTCTGTTTTCTTTTATGTTTTCAAATTGCTTAGCACCTAAATTAATTTTGTAAAATGTGTGACCTAGTCCAAATATTATAGTGCATTATTACCTAGCACCAAAAACTAGATTGGTAAAAATACAATTTCATATTTAATTTAGATTAATTAAAATATTATTAAATGTTGCCTCTAGCCACCGTTTGAGGTTGTTAGGGTCACTGTTAATTACAATTTTATAATTGCCTCTGAATTATTTTCTATTTAATGAACATTTTATTTTTCAAATTTGCTCAACTTTTATTTTCACTTTTAGTTTGAATTAGGAGTTTGAAATGCAACATGATGCAAATGATGATTAGGCACTGTTAAACCTGCTGACATGGCATTAACTAAGGGTGATCACTGTGGCTAAGTACATGAGGTGTTACACATACCTCTAGGTCTTTCCAATATGGTAGGTCCCGAAATATAGATTTCTTCTTCCACATGGGTCCACGTCCCTCAGCGTCATTCGGAACAGATAGTCCGCCAGGACCCTTTCCAAAGATTACTTGTAAATCATTGACCATATCAAGTATGTGATCACCAGTACGGAGGGCGGGGCTTCTTCCGGTGATCTGCCTCACCTTTGAAATGCTTGCCTTTCTTTCTACATGGTCAGAAGAAATCGACGATGTCCCAGGTACACATTCTTCCTGCATTTGTCCAAATATATACTTTCGGTGTCATCTAAACAGTGCGTGCATGCGTGGTATCCCTTGTTTGTCTGTCCTGAAAGGTTACTGAGAGCAGGCCAATCATTGATGGTTACAAACAGCAACGCATGTAGGTCAAATTCCTCCTGATTGTGCTCATCCCACACATGTACACCTTTTCCATTCCGTAGCTGTAAAAGTTCTTCAACTAATGGCCTTAGGTACACATCAATGTCGTTGTCGGGTTGCTTAGGGCCTTGGATGAGCACTGGCATCATAATGAACTTTCGTTTCATGCACAACCAAGGAGGAAGGTTATAGATACATAGAGTCACAGGCCAGGTACTATGATTGCTGCTCTGCTCCCCAAAAAGATTAATGCCATCTGCGCTTAAACTAAACCATAAGTTCCTTGCGTCACCTGCAAAGTCCCCCCACCTTCTCTCGATTTTTCTCCACTGCGACCCGTCAGCGGGTGCTCTCAACTTCCCGTCTTTCTTACGGTCCTCTTTGTGCCATCGCATCAACTTGGCATGCTCTTTGTTTCTGATCAGACATTTCAACCGTTGTATTATAGGAGCATACCACATCACCTTGGCAGGAACCCTCTTCCTGGGGCGCTCGCCCTCAACATCACCAGGGTCATCTCGTCTGATCTTATACCGCAATGCACCGCATACCGGGCATGTGTTCAAATCCTCGTACTCACCGCGGTAGAGGATGTAGTCATTAGGGCATGCATGTATCTTCTGCACCTCCAATCCTAGAGGGCATAGAACCCTCTTTGCTTTGTACGTACTGTCGGGCAATTCGTTATCCTTTGGAAGCTTCTTCTTCATTATTTTCAGTAGCTTCCCAAATCCATTGTCAGATACACCATTGTCTGCCTTCCATTGCAGTAATTCCAGTGTGGTACCGAGCTTTGTGTTGTCATCTTCGTAATTTGGGTATAACCCTTTTTTGTGATCCTCTAACATGCGATCGAACTTCAACTTCTCCCTTTCACTTTGACATTGTCTCTTTGCATCAACAATGACCTGGCGAAGATCATCATCAGGCACATTGTCTGGTTCCTCTTGATCTTCAGCTTCCCCCGTTGCAGTATCACCGTATTCAGGGGGCGGATAGTTGTCATCATCCTTTTCTTCTTTGTTGTCTTCCATCATAACCCCTCTTTCTCCGTGCTTGGTCCAAACATTATAGTGTGGCATGAAACCCTTCTCAAGCAGGTGGACGTGAAGGGTTTCCGAGTCAGAGTAATCCTTTGTATTCCCACAGACAGGGCATGTCATACATAAAACCATTACTTGTTTGCCTCAGCCACTTCGAGAAAATTATGCAGGCCCTCAATGTACTCGGAGGTGCGTTTGTCACTGTACATCCATTGCCGGTTCATCTGCGTGCATTATATAATTAAGTGTATCAAAAACCATTACAGAACATCATGAATAGAGAAGTGACCAAATTAATACAAGTTCATCATCACATTAAAACCAAAATACAGTAGTGATCAAATGTTATTACTAAAAAAAATACATAAAGTTCATACATAGTTCTCATTGAACAACATATAGCTCTCTAGAGCGTCTAATTAAAACATACATTGAAACTATGTAAAACATTTCAATGCAACAACAAATGCGATCATAATCGCAACTAAGGTAATAATTGATCCAACGGCATAATGATACCAAGCCTCAGTATTAATGGCATATTTTCTAATCTTTCTAATCTTCAAGCGCATTGCATCCATCTTGATCTTGTGATCATCGACGACATCCGCAACATGCAACTCCAATTCCATATTCTCCTCCTCAATTCTTTTCAATTTTTTCTTCAAGTAATTGTTTTCTTTTTCAACTAAATTTAACCTCTCGACAAGAGGGTCGGTTGGAATTTCCGGTTCACATACCTCCTAGATAAAAACATCTATGTCACGTTGATTGGCATAATTGTCAAAAACACTAAATGAAACAAATAGTTATAAAAGATAATATACCACATCCGAATCATAGACAGGAAGAGGGCCGACGGGGGCGGATACCAAAACCATGGCACTATATAATAACAAACAATAATAAAAGTAAGAAAATTATACAAGTATATATCTATCTAAATCATACAAGTAAGAATTTTTTTTTCTTTTAAAAAGAAGATAAGAACAAGAGGCTCACCACGGTGGTGCCGGCGACGAGATCGGCGCGGGCGATCGACGGCGGTGAGGACGGGGACGGGACGGGACGGACCGCCAAACCTAGACAAATCTTGAGAAAAATGGAACTTGGAGGTCGAGCTTGGAGAGGAGAAAGCTTAAGTGTGGCTCGGCCATTTCATCGAACACCTCATGTGCATGCATAGAAGGGAGAACAGAGCAGCCCATGCACACCTCCCACACGGCCAAAAAACAGAGGAGAGGGTGGGCAGGGGCGAGGGTATATATAGGCATCTCTTTAGTCCCGGTTGGTGGCCAGAACCGGGACAGAAGACTGACCTTTAGTCCCGGTTCCAGCCACCAACCGGGACTAAAGGTGCTACGCCAGGAGCGAGGCCCATTGGTCCCGGTTCGTGTCTGGAACCGGGACCAAAGGGGTCAGAAGAACCGGGACCAATGGCCACCGAGGCCTGGCCGGCGCCCTGGCCTCACGAACCGGGACTGATGCATCCTTTGGTCCCGGTTCGTAAGAGAACCGGGATTAATGCCCTTATCTGGCCTGGACCAAAGCCCTGTTTTCTACTAGTGATCATCAATCACTTCTTCGCAGTCACCTTCGAGCCTTTTCGGGAGAACATCACCTCGCTTCGTGAAAGGTGTGAGGTCCTCACCCTGTAGCTTAATGCGAGCGTCCACGTCATCCCATGTTTGTGGGCCGGCGAAGAACATCCCATCCTCTGTGATGACATCTTTGTAGATGATCGATGCAAACGTCTGCTGGGTGCTGTAGAACTCGACTCTGAGCTTATCATCCAGTTCGGATCCTAAGTTTGTGGCCCATTCGTAGACATGGGAATCGGCTGTAGATGGTATGCGAAGTCCTTGTTCATCTCTTCTGAACTCCTGCATGTGATGGATGAGGCAGAATTCATCCCTCGTACTTGTTGGTGGTTGTTGGACGCGGGAGAAGTTGGTGTTATGGTTGAAACACAACACACCCGTCATTTTTTGTGTGTGTGACATTGCCTCCCCTAAGGCTGAAGCCTAAGATAGCAGCATCCAAAACACTCTTGATGTGGGTATAGTCTTTCATCTCCTTTTTTTGGACGAGTCCAAATATAAAGATTTGGATACTTGCTAGTACAGGACGATAAGGATGTAGTGCTCTCTGCGCAAAATATATTAACCTCCATACGTGGAAAGGAATGATTGAAATGTACGAACGGATGTGTTATAGTGGCTAGCGAATGACTTACGTGGGATGATAAGGCAAGAGGATCATTTCCTTCTCCTTATTCGCCACCATGAATCTTTAATGTACTTCCTCGCAGCGTCATGTTCCACTTTGCCGGCCTTCAAGAAGTTTTCATACATGAAGTAGGGCTCCACTACCGCGATGGCCGAGATGTGCTCTTTCCTGACGATATAGGATAGATGGAGCACAAAAAGGCGGACGAATGTAAAATCGAGCCGCCTCATGTGATACATCTCGAAGATGTAATCAAACCGCAGGAAGAAAATGTTCGCGGGGGATTTATCGAGGAAGCCCCAGCCCTTCGGCACCTTAACCACGTAAAGCGGGTATCCTGGATCATTTGATCGGATAAGACTGTTCTCAGTCGATAGCACATGGTCGTGTAGTCTCCTGAAATCCCCAGCTGTTGCGTGGAGCGCACCCGGCGGTAGCATCGGCTCACCCGTGATATGGAGTAGCGGCGCATTTGGGGTCCATACCCCATCTGCAACCCGGAAGCTTTGGCAGCAAGGCCTTTCTTCGGTCTCTTCCTTTGCTTCTTCGCGGGCACAGGTAGTGAGCCTACCATACCATCCTTGGCCGCCGCCTCCCTTGTGGCCGGGCTGAGTATTGTACGCGGCTCTGCTGGTTGTTCCTAGGTGCAGGCATCTAGAGGCGTGTCCTAGGAGGATTGCATGAACAGAGACTTCTTGCACTCAACCCGAGGACATTCCTTCTCCCTTAGATCAGGCATCTCATAGCCTGAATCGTATTGACCCATTTCTCCATCGTCATAGGCAGTATTGATGTACTGGTTAGGGTCATCATCCTCCTCCATGTCATCTTGTTCATCCACGGGGCGACATGATCAGCCACCGGAATGATTGGACCTCCTTCTTCGCATCCGCTCTAACCGACCAAGACAGAGGGTGGTAATTAGATAGGTGGATTGGTGTTACCTTGGATTGGTGTTGCCGTTGGTGTGCTTCCGGGCGTCTCCACACAAATCAGGGTTTTCGGCCACAACATTGGCCAAGTCTTGCATTGTCCCAGGAATGCCGGGCTCTCATCATCCTCTCCTCCAGTTTGAAGTGGAGGAGGCAAACTCTCGTACCCGACATTACACGAGCCGCAGAAACCCTGAACGCGTCACCGGACATCAGCCGGCCGTGGAACAAGCGATCACATGGCTTCAATATTGTACCCTTTGACACATCCACCAACTGACCATTGATGTGGCACACGAAGGTGCATGGAGTTTCCTCAGCCTGTGAAGACATATGGGCGTCAAAAATCCAAAAGGCAAAGGATATGAAGATTAAATATGTTGAGGAGTGTGCGACGTGTAATTACCGTGAGGGTGTTGAGCTCAGCTAATGTCAGCGCCCCGCCAAGCATGCCAGAGACAAAAGAGGGGCTACTATGAGCGGCGGTGGTGGGTACGGGTGCGGGTGCGGGTGCGGGTGCTATGTTTACCGAGCTGCTCCTGACAAAGCTGAAGCCAAAGCATAGCAAGAAGCATAGGTTGGTTATACTAATCGATGCGGGTGTGGCACCATTGATCGCTACCTCTCGCACTGTCGCAGATGCTTTCACCAGACCTACTAACATTATTAGCAGGTGCATGCAAAGTTGCAAACAGGAACTCAAACAGGTAGCAGCCTTAGAGCATCTCCACTCGCCCCCCCCCCCCCCCCCCCCCCAAGAGGCCCCCCCACGACCACTTTTTTTGCTCCGGCGGTAAGAAAACGTCCCAGTCGTGCCCCCAACTCCTCACTTTTCGTTGGATTTGGGCAAAATTAGAGCCGGCGCTCCCAGGCCAAACCCAGCCCACTGGGGGGCACTTGGGGGGCTCCGACGCTATTTTCTGCATGCAAATGGCCCACCGCCAGTCGCCCATCCCCTCTCTCTCATGTCTATCTCCTCTCTCTCTCTCTCTCCTATCTGTCTCTTGTCTCTCTCCTCTCTCTCTCCTCTATTTTCTGCACGCAAATGGCCCGCCGTCAGTCGCCCATCGTCCATCCGGTCTGGTGGCTGAGAGCGCAATGACTGGAAAAAAGTTCGCCCCCAGAGTAAAAATTACGTTGGGGCAACCCCAACCAGCCCAAAAGATGCCTCGTGTGGGGCTCAACGGCTGGAGATGCTCTTACTAACATGAGTGTACTAGGACCAAAGCATTCAAGTTTGGGAACTCACTTGCCTGTCTAGGCAATCAGTGCTTTGTAAAGTTTACTCAGCGAGCACCTCTTATCCATTTTCTAGCCCTATGCTCCAGAATTCTAACCTACAACATCAGACACTATTCTTTTAGGGGGAATACCAAACACTATTTATAGTGCAAAAAACATTGATATTTAAGAGAGAGAACCGACAGTGATGGATCATCGGCGGCCGACAGTGGCAGTGAGGAAAATGGACATGTGGACGGCCCGGATGGTGTTCCCTATAACCTCGAGATTTATGCGAGCGAGCATAAACCAGGTTCAGTAGCCACGCACATGGGTTTGATTTGTTTCGAAGGAAGGCTTGTATATTTTGTTTGTCAAACAACATTCGGTAGCTAATTCTACTACTCCCTCAGTTTAAATATACGTCTTTTTTAGATATTTCAATAAGGACTACATATAGATGTATATAGACATATTTTAAAGCGTAGATTCACTCACTTTGCTCCGTATGTATTATATCAAATCGGCAGCTAATAATTTAATAAAGGCTTGACATTTTTGGCAACTCTAATAAATAGGCAGCTAATTAG
The DNA here is from genome assembly GCA_011799875.1 of Thinopyrum elongatum. Taxonomy (NCBI): domain Eukaryota; kingdom Viridiplantae; phylum Streptophyta; class Magnoliopsida; order Poales; family Poaceae; genus Thinopyrum; species Thinopyrum elongatum. The sequence goes on from CM022301.1 coordinate 604,327,925, forward strand.
TTGGGCTCCAACTTTTTTTTGGCAATTCTTCTCGCCAACCACTTGCCAAAATTGTAAAATGTTGACAAGTTTGAGCTTTGCCAAATTTTGGCTCCAAACCAATGAACCCCTTATCGTCTATCCTCTAGCGTGTGACCAAAGGGAACGCGCGGCATTCCCGACGGTTCACCTCTTGCTTGTAATGGTAAAAGGAAGGGAATGGTTTCTAAAAAAAGAGAATGGAAAGAGATACAAATCAAACTCCCCAATGAAGCAAACGGATGCACATTGTACACACAAAGAGGAAGGGCCCATTTCACATTGCAGGGTTGCCCAGTCCTTCACCTTTACGCTGAGTGATCCTCTTTTTTTTTCAGAACCCTAACCTACCTAACTGGGAAAAAAACAGAAGCCACAAGCCAGAGACTTTTTTTTTTTGAGGGGACACAAGCCAGAGACTAGAGAGGCCTCTCTTCTTTCTGGCTGGCTGGCGATACAGATGACCCAGCCCATTGCCTCACCCTGGTTACCCAGTGCCATCACAGAAATCTCAGACAATACATCTCAATACCCTAAAAAAAGATAATGCATCTCAAGGGTGATAGATAGATAGATTATCATATCATCATTATTCTACCAGTGAGTCTACAACAGAGCGCCTAGCAAACCGGCCTGCAGCGTAATTTGCGCCAACCCAAATGGTCCATCACAAAATCTTCTGTGTCAAACAGATGACGGTGAAAACTATTCTGTGCTAAGTAAAAAACCAACAGCAGAAGGAAAATGCCCAAAAGCACAGTAAACTAGAGTCAAGCCGCTGCCGCCGGCTGTTTCTTGGTCTGGTACTTTGGGTGTTTCCCTTGCCAACCTTTCTTCTTCGGCTGCTCCTCGGCTGGCTCCGCGGCCGCCTCTGTATCTTCGGCGGTGAACGGCGAGTAGAGGAACTTCTTCGTGTTGCCGAGCTGCGTGCAGGAGAGCTTGATGATCCTCCTACCCCACATCCACTTGAGCAGGATCTTCATGTGGGTCTTGCTGTTCAGGCCATCGATCGCAGCATCCTGTCGCCATCGTTAGATGATTTGCATCAGCACAAACACTTGATTAGATATAAGCAGTGGTATGACATAAACTCCAAATCACAAGCTCTTGATTAGATATAAACAGTAGTATCGCATCATAGATATATAAACTGTAGTGCTGCAAGAGCTCAAACTCTTGCATCGATAAGCACGTCCTAAACTGTCATTGGGAGATTGCACAAGTACTACTCAGAATGCCAGAACTTGAGAACGGATAAACATGCAGTCAATCTTCTCAAGTGTCAGGAAGTGGGCAAGCAGTTAGCCGGAATGATGAGGCATGTTAGCTGCTAAGTCAGATTCAGACTAACTGCGTGTCCAGAAAGACAGGCCATTCCCAAGCGATTCAATAAGCTTTGAATAAACATAAGAAACTCGTTCAGTAACAAACATTGAGCATCTAAAACAGAAGTGGCATGAACAAGAATCAATTCTTTACCTCACCACCAGGTGTCTATCATAGCATACACATTCAGCTTATTCGGTGCCAACGGACTAAACGATGCCTGATTACAAACCTAATTGCAGAAATTTCCTACTAGCACCCAAATAGTCATGGCAAGATCACTGAGTTGAACATACACCATATTACATCTGTAATACAAGAAGTACGGCTAAACGCGAAGAAGGGTAAAACTACTCTGTAATCACAAGACAAATTAGATATACAAGAGTATGGCTAAGCGCGAAGAAGAGTAAAACCATCTACTTTGTTTGCTTCCCAAATGCAAGAATCCAAGGCACTAAAAAGAGGGCAGAAGCTACAATCTTCATGGCCTAAGCATCATCTGATCTATGAAGGAAGTACAGGCAGAGGCCAAGCTGTACTACTTGCTTCCGGGCATCAGTTCCATCAGCTCTTACTACTACTTACTACTGCATCAACTATACTGGCCGGCCATGGACGAACAAAGTTGCAGCAATACATCGAGCTCAACAGCTAGAGGCCGTTGACACACGCACGGGCAGCCGAGTGGGTTGGCGCGCGTACCTTGGCGTGGTTCCAGGTGTTGCCGACGGTGAGGGGCCCGTGGTCGGCGAGGATCTGGAGGAGGCGGCCGGAGATGGCGACGGCCTCCTCCTTGGGCACCTTGGGGTTGATCCGCCGGATGTCCACCGCCCGCTTCCGCGAGAAATGCCTCCTCAGCACCTCCCACGCCGTCGACCCCGCCCCTCCTCCCCCGCCGCCGACGCCCCGGAGGAACTGCATATCGCCGCCGCCGCCGGGTCGCTGCTCGCTCAGCTGGGGTTTCGGCCGAGAGAAGCAGAGGAGGAGAAGCCCAGGACGAGGTGGTTGTCGTCAACCCAGTGAGTGGCCCACGATGGGAAGAGTAATATAGTTAGACTCTGGCCCATGACACAACATGGGCTCGGCCCAGTTCTCTAGGCCTTCACTCTCTCGGCGGCTCGGCAGCCAGCTCAGCCCGACCAACCAACCCATATCTCTCTCCGTCTCCGCCGATGACAGCCGCGGTCTCCGGCGGCGGCCGGTGAGACCGCCGCCGCCGCCTGACGAGCTCGCGTCCCCCGAGGTAATCCACCTGCACCTCCCCCTCCCCCTCTTTACGCTCGGGCGCGAGCTCGGTGAGTGGCCGCCGATCGAGACTGCCGACATATGAGCTCGGTTGGTCAGGTCCGATTTGGTTCCCATGTCTGAGAATTTTTTGGTCGAATTGGGCAGGGCACATGTCTGCTCTCCGTCTGTGCAAGGGAGCCGTCGAGTCGCCGCCGGGGTACCGGTGCTGGTCGGGGTGCTTGAGGTCGAGGAATCTTGTCGCCGCCGCTGCTGCTGCGTCGTCCTGCGCTCCGAGCAGGGCTGCCGCCGCGTGCCGTCTGAACAGGCCGGGGAGCTTCCGCTTGGTGCTTTCGTCTCCTCCCTTCGCCAGAAGCACCAGGTAGTCTTTACTGTCAGTGTGTTACCACACACACACCTCTGAATAATACCGAAATAAGTAGCTGCAACCTGCAAGTTGTGTCATGTCTGTCGATTTCGCCGATCAAAATTGTTGGATGGGTATTGCAGTATGCAGTCAGGTTTATGCAAAAAATGAGGGATTGCTTAGTGTTGTGTTTTCCAGAGAACATGGGTGGCTGGAGATTGTTAAAGCAATTTGTTTGTTCGAATCGGATACTGCAGTGTTTCAGCGTTAATACTGTTGACTATTAGTCCCTCCTGTGTGTTTCAGTTCTGATGTCAAGTTATTTAAATTTAGGTGCATCATATATTACTGAACTTAGTTGCAATGGCAAGGTAAGTGAATTAACTCACCAGTAGGCAGTGTGCCAAACATTGCACCTAAGAGAGAAATTTGATTTTATGCATGTCTCACATCGTATACACCCTCCCCCTTTTAGCAAGAGGCGCTCAGTTCAGCGAGTTTACAGTTTCACACCCTTCTGCTCTGATGTGGTCGCTAACTAAATAAATAGTGAAAAGTAGTTATGCCTAATCTAAGCATTCCAGCGTTGACATATTCACTGAAGGTTGATGTGCTTATGCGTCAAAGGTCAACTTGGAAGAAAATGCATGATTTACTATTAGTGGGTACTTGGACAGTTCCCGTATCACAGAAGATGCACAATTCCAGAATTCTGTAGGCAGCGAGTCCTAAATATGTGCTAGCACATTCGGTGCACTGTAAAAAGTGGTATTGGTTCCGAACTCATTAATAGTTAACTGCTCTCATTTTTGGGGTGCCATCAGATGGTCAAAATAGATATCCTTGTTGCAACAGGACACTGTCTAGTATCTTGCATTTGATCTAGTTAGTATTCAGTCTGTTTTATGCAAAACATGAGAAATTATTCAGTGTTGTGTTTTCTAAGAACATGGATGGCTGGAGATTGTTAAAGCACTTTGTTTGTTCGAATCGAATGCTATATGGTTTCATTGGAAATCCTAGTGACTGGGTATCTTTCTCATGCTCAATTCCGATGGAAAGGTTGTTTAATTTAGCTGCATTGTACCCATATATGATTGTACCACTTGTTCAGTTGCAAACTTGCAATGGCAAGTGAAGTGTATTGAATGGGCAGCAGCCAGCAGGCAATGTGCCAAGCATTACATCGAAGAGAGCAATTTGACTTCATGCATATATCACACAGAATATACACCCTCCCCTTTCACCATTAGGTTCTCAGTTCAGTGAGCTTACAGTTTCAGACCCTTCTGTTTGGATGTGATAACTAATTAAGTAAATAATTCGCTTACTTATGGCTAACCAAGTATCCCAGATTTAACCTGTTCACTGAAGGTTGATGTTCTTATGCAATATGCATCAAATATCAACTAGGTTGATGTCCTTTTGCAATAACCCATACCTAGAGAATGTGGTATTTCTGTTTATTCAATAGTAGGTCCTTGCATGGTTCTGGCATCACAGAAGCTGCACACCAAGAATTCTTTAGGTAGAGAAGCCGAAATGTGTACTAGCTCAGTCAGTGCATTGTAAGTGGTATGGGTTAAGAACTTGGTTTTAATTAAGGGCTCTTGTGTTTTTTCGTGCCATCAGATGTCTTTATTTCAACAGGTCACTATCAGTTGCATTTGATCTAATAATCTGCTCTGCGTGTTCCTCTGCCTTCCTTTCTAGTGACTAAAATGTCTTATATTCGTTTACAGAGGGAGTAACATATAATCGAACTATTTTGTTCTTTCTGTAGGGGGATGCAATGGGCCATCAAGACTATGGCAGACGACAATCCCGACAATTCAGGCAATAGCACTCGTCTGTTTAATGCAATTCAATCTTTCTTAAAGAAGTTGTCTGGCAAGCTGAAGAAAGTAAGTAGAGGGTTTCCAGTAAAGATCCTATTCTTTCTGATAGGATTTTACTGTGCCACGGCATTTGCTACCGTCATCGGGCAAACAGGCGACTGGGACATACTTTCTGCCGGCCTTGCTGTTGCCATCGTCGAGGTTATTGGCGCTCTTATGTACAGGGCTTCCTTTGCGCTTCTTGGCAGGATGAAGAATATGATTTCCGTATTCAATTACTGGAAAGCCGGGCTCACGCTTGGATTGTTCTTGGATTCGTTTAAGTATGAAGTGGATGAACTCCTTGAATCATGTAGTCCGTTCAACTTTGAGATTAATATATTTACTGGGCTTTGGTAAATTTTTGCTCCAGATTTTAGTACCTTGGTTCAGCCGCCAAATTTTGCCGAAATTACGCCTGCTCCTGCATCCATGATGACCCTGATTGCGCATTTACATCCATGAGGATCCCGATGGCGCATTCCTCATGTCCGACCCTGATTGCGCATACGTCATCTTCTCCCTCAGCGTGCATCTTCTTGTGCTGCTCCTACTAGGACAAGGCTCCACTCCCTCCTCTGGTCATCTTCTCCCTCAGCGTGCATCTTCTTGTGCTGCTCCTACTAGGACAAGGCTCCACTCCCTCCTCTGGTCTCGGAGTCCCGGCATGCTCCAAGACAGCCTGCACACCATCTCCACCGGATCGGCGCTGAGCAAGGCAGCTTCTGAGTACAAGGTAGTATCAGCCGAGCGATCTCTCTGGACAACTTATTCTGAATTTTGACACCAGATCGTCCCTTGTAAACTTCAGCTCCTGACTAATGGTGCCGTAATTTGCTGTTTGCAGAGCGGGAAAGGAGTGCGGTTTGCCCGTGATCATGCCTGGAGGTAACATCCTGAAGTTCTTTGCCCGGCCGGCCCACACAAGACGTGTTGACCTGCAGCAAAGTGCGAAATCGAGGTGCAAGTCAGATGTTCAGTTTCATTGACCCTTCCCCTAAAAAAAAGATGTTCAGTTTGGTGAGACCGCTGGTATCTGTATATGAAATTGTAGTTAGCCGTTAGCGACTTATGATTGATAGATTGATTGTATATAAGCAGGCGTGCTCATGGATTTTCAGAGATGACAAAAAAAAAACATGCGCCGATAGGCTAGAGGGCTTTGTCTCTCTCCAAACAATCCCAAAATGGGTCTTTTCCACTGTGTAAAGAGATAACGGGACACAAAAGAGTATCCAACATCCTTAGGGTTGAATAAATCATGGGTTTAGGGTTAAATCGTTGTTTCATCATGGAACTGGTTGAATAATTCATGCTGGGTGAACTTGTTAAATGCTACTAGTATGACATTGGGAATCTTTCTGCCCTGTTACACCCAAACCCTAGAGCTTAAGTGCACAACAATGGGCGTGTTAAGGGAGGTGGATACATATTGGTCGGTTCATTTGTGTTCTGTTTTCTTCGATAATCATGGGCTCACACCCCCAGCTCCATTTCATTGAAACAAAACCTGTTACAATATTCTATAGGACCGAAGTTCAACCACTGAACACTAACAAGCACTCATCTCAGTCTCTCAACTAAGGAGCAGAAAATAGCCACATTGATGTCGCTCATCGATTTCACTCTACATTGGGCTCATTGTTTAAGATTGATATTAAACACCTCGCTTCCATCGATAAATAGATAGTAGTTAATCACCAATTAGACGGTACCACTTGCAAATGTTACCTTCAATTGCCACCGGTGGCAACTAGTGGCGCACATGAGGTGCATCACTTGTCACCACCAGTGAGGTTTGGAAGGATGGGGGGCAGTCAGTAAATGTTATTTTTAGATCTAAATTTCAAATCAAAATATCTCCTGAAGCGAGCGTCCAAATCAGGAACCATTTTCACCCTTGTGTTCCTTTGTCTTTTATTTTAGTAGAAATGGCACATCATTCTATAGAAATCATTTCTAAGGCATAGAGAGCTACATATCTTTGGATTGCACAAATCAAAGCGTCTTCAATGAGGAGATTGGCCTGAATCTCCAATATCATTCTCTTCGAGGTAGCAAATCAGGAAAGCAAGGTGTGTACATAAACGACCCCCTCTTCGATTTGGCAATGACCAAATTCCATTGGCTGGCTTCTACTGAACCTTCCTTCAATAGGAAAATGATACATCATTCTGTAGTAAATAATTTCCGAGGCATAGAGAGCTACATATCTTTTGATTGCACAAATTAAAACATCTTCAACAAAGAGGTCGAGCTGACTCTCCAATAACAGTCCCTTTGCGGAAGCAAATCAAGCAAGCAAGGAGTGTACATAAACGAGCCCTCTTCGTTTTGCCAATGAAAGACATCCTTTGGACGGTCTCTACCTAAATACTGAACTTTCAAGCTTCCCAAGTGACAGGCCACCGCGTTATAATAATAACGAGGTACCACAAAATCAGTATAAGAGTGACTCAAGAAGACGACCTCTTTGTACGGATGGAAGCCCACGAAGTGGAACCCCCGGTTACCCTGCTGATCTTGGCTATATTCATACTCTAGAACATCATCATTGTCGGAGTTCCATTCAGCGCTCTGTTGATTCTCCTCTTCCTTGTTGTCGTCATCATCTACGGTCCATGGCATGTTGGTCTCCTCAGAATATAAAGCGTTCATTCGATAGGAAAGAGGGTTGAGGTTGACATCATACTTTAGCAGCCACTCTGGTGAGTCTTGTGATTCTTCCAAGATTATCCACACCCGAAGTCTAAGGTAATCCAAACAAGCATAATACATGCCCTTCTCCGATCTTGCGAAGTGGGATTGCATGTCATCATGTTCCTCCATGCTTGTTGGCGCTTTTATTACTTGATAGTTACATTCGGAAGTGCAAAACCTATAATCATCACAATCAAACTTGAATTAGTACGCTTGAACTAGGACATGATCCCACTAGCTTGTACTGTATTTCTTGCAAATAAAAGTTTGTACCGTTCAAATTGGGGCAAAATTTATACGTCTTCTTTTCAGGTATATAAGAAGAGTAGTCAAGTCCAATTTACGTACGTACCTTTTTTTTTTTGCAGGCAATAATGAGAGCTTTATTCAAACAAAAGCATTCGCTGGATCATCAGCCAACAGGCTGCTCACCAGGAAGCTAGGGGTCTCTTCTAGCCAACTTTCAGTCACACTCAATGTGCAAGCACACTTGGCACAGAGATGAGCTGGATAGTTTGCTGACCGGATTACATGAAGAATATCAAAGGAAGAAAAAACAGCAGCTAGCTCTCCTATTTCATAAAACAAAGGTGCCACAACCGAAAAGGAATTGTGACGATTTTTCCAGAGTTCCAAAACCTCCAGGCAATCTGTTTCGATGATCACCTCCTGAAAGCCCCTGAGCTTCGCAAAGCGCACGCCTTCCCGAACAGACATGGCTTCAGCTATAAGAGGATCAGTGACACCCACAAGGGGTTTGCTCCAAGCTCCCAAGAGACGACCTGTTGAGCGAGCCACCCCTCCCGCTCCACCATTACCACCATCAGAATGAATTGCTGCATCGGTGTTTATTTTGATGATTGTACCATCAGGGGGCCGCCACCCATAACCTGGCAAGATTTTCAGGTCTTGCCGAGGTATATCCAAGATCGCAAGATCTTCTTTGATGCGCCTCACAGAGGTAGACGGATCGATCTTCTCCTGATCATGAGTGAGACGATTCCGAGAGTGCCAGACGCCCACATTACTGTGATAGTGATCGCTCGCTCCCTCTCTGAGAACAGTTGGTCACATAAGATGTCGCGGGACCAAGTATTGGGATGCAGCTTTGGTAAGGTAAAATCAAAGAGCATTTGAGCTTGTACCCAGAACTGCTTTGCATGCGAACAATGAATAAGGGCATGTGCCAAGTCCTCATCCGTAGCCATGCAAATCTTACATCTTCCAAGTTCCTGAATGTGACGATGCCTCAAGGTGCATTCCACCGGAATGATTCCTTTCAAAACTCGCCAATAGTAAACCCGGACTTTGGGGATCACATTGATTTTCCACAACGCACGCCACAGCTCTGTATTGTCATTTGAGGATCCGGTACCCGCCCCTTCTTCAAGAGCAGAACACTCTTTTTTGTTCACTAGAGAACGGTACGCCCATTTGACTGTGTATATGCCAGATTTTTCATGTGCCCATGCCATAAAATCATCACCGCCTCCCTGCCGCAAGGGTATATTCAGAATAGCTTGGGCATCAGGAGCAATAAAAAGTCCACGTACTAACTCCGTCTTCCATGTCCAGTTGTCAGAGTCAATAAGCTCACTGACCAACTCGACAGATGTATTTGCAGGTTTCAATATAGGAGTCATAGATACTGTGGATGGGATCCAGCGATCCTCCCATACGGATATGGTGGATCCTGTACCCACACGTTTGATGAGGCCAGCGTCGAGCGCCTCTCGACCGGCAACAATAGCTCGCCAGGTAGCAGATGCAGACTTTGGTACTGTGGCTAGCTGGAACTCGCAATCTGGGAAGTATCTGCCCTTCAAAACTCGAGCACATAGAGAGTTGGGGTTAGTCATGAAGCGCCATCCGTGCTTTCCCAGTAGTGCTAGGTTGAACAAACGTAGATCACGGAAGCCCATTCCGCCTTTGCATTTTGGTGTAGCTAATTTATCCCATTCCCATGATATCCAATGCATAGAACGCCTGTCAATGGAGCTACTCCAAAAGAATTTTGCTATACCTGATGTCAGATTCTTACAAACTTTTTTGGTCAGAAGAAAACATGACATACTGAATGTAGGAATTGCTTGGATAACTGACTCGAGGAGCGCTTCTCTAGCAGCACAGGCTAGTAGTCGCTCCGACCATCCCTGCATGTTCGCACGCGCCCGTTCACCGATATGAACGAAAGTGCCACTGGTGATCCTGCCTATTGCTGTGGGCAGACCAAGATAGCGCTCGCCAAAGGCCTCAACCTGGACACCGAGCAGTAGTTTAACTGCCTCACGAATCTGATGAGGGGTATTGGGACTGAAAAATACTGAACTTTTGGCACGGTTTACACTCTGTCCCGAGGCCTCCCCATAGATATGAAGAATATCATTGAGTCTTGATGCACTTTGACTGTCAGCTTTCATAAAAATTAAACAATCGTCAGCAAACAGTAAGTGATTAACCCATGGTGATCTAAAGCTCACACGAATGCCCCTGTCAATGTATCCACCATACGAGTTGAGCAATAATGAAAGTCCTTCTGCACACAAAAGGAACAGGAACGGTGACACAGGACATCCTTGCCGCAAGCCTCTAGAGGGGGTGAAGTATGGTAGAAGTTCACCATTAACTCGAACTGTGAAGCGTACTGAAGTAACACACTTCATTATCAGTCAAACAAAATTGATGCTAAAGCCAAGTTTCAACAGAATGGACTCCAGATAGTGCCACTCCACTCGATCGTAAGCTTTCATCATGTCTAGCTTAACTGCACACATGTGGTTTTTCCCCTTTTTCCTTCTCTTCATTGTGTGAACGCTCTCGTAAGCAACTAGTATATTATCCGTGATCAGGCGTCCGGGGACAAAAGCGCTCTGTTCATCACTAATCAACTCATCCATCAAGCTCCTCAAGCGGTTAGTAATAACCTTAGCTGCTATTTTGTAGAGTACAGGGCATAGAGCGATGGGTCGATATTAAGAGATAGACTGGGGGTGCCGTACCTTAGGTATTAATGTGATCGAGGTATCATTCAGACCTGTCGGTAATTCTCCCCCGTTAAGAAACCTGAGGACTGCTTGTGTTACATCATCTTTAAGCAAATCCCAATGCCGCTGGAAAAAGCCCGCTGTGAAGCCATCGACACCCGGCGCCTTTGACGGAGACATCTGAAATAATGCAGTATGCACCTCAGCGGCTTCATAGGGTCTGTCCAGAACCTCTCCCATAGCCGGTGTTACCCTGCTGGGAACATGTGATAACAACACTCTACAATCAGATGCCCCTTGGGACTCGTATAGCTGCTGATAAAAATTCTGAATCTCATCTTTATCCTCTTCCTCGTTTTCACACATCGAGCCATCAGCTCGCTGTAGACCAGTAATGCGGTTCAGTCGTTGTCGTTTTTTCACTTGTGCTTGAAAAAATCCTGTGTTGCGGTCACCCTCTCGCAGCCAAGGTACTCGAGATCTTTGCCGCATCCAAATTCCTCCTGTCTGAGCGCTTCTCTGAGCTTTATAACAGTTTTCTTCTCCTCTTCAGAAGGGCCCCGACCAACAGATTGCCGTCGCAACCTATCAAGTCGCTGTTGTAGCTGACGGACTGTCCGGGCTAGACAGCCGAACTCCCTTGCTCCCCATGGTTCGAGTCTCCTCTGTAGCTCACCCAGGGAATCAGCCACACCTTTCAATCCCGGTCCCCGTTGGCTCTGACGCCAAGTTTCAGTAACAAGGCGTTCGTAATCGATGTGAGTCTGCCAAACATTCTCGTACCGGAACTGACGCTTTGAGCGAGGCCTGTTAGGCATCTGATTCATATTTGCAACAATAAAACAATGGTCCGACTCAGCTGCACAAACATGCCTTACTCTAATGTGATCAAAAAGCTGTCTGAAATCTTCGTTTGCAAATGCTCGATCCAGACGGGCTTTAACATTCAAATTTCCTCCCTGCCGATTGTCCCAAGTGTAGGGCACCCCCGACCAGCCAAGGTCTTGGAAGGAACACTCATCGGCGACCTCTCGAAAGGCTCTCATCTGCCACTCCGGCCTGGAAACAAAAGCGCCGGCGCGGCAATGCACGTACAAGGCTCCTCTCCAGTACTCGCCGTAGCTATACTCCTTGAAGCTGTGACGATCGTCCAGATGCGACCGCACGGTCCGCACCTCCTCTACGGTTCCTGCCGCCTCGCCTACGCGGACGAATAACCTCTCTTCCCATCTCCCGGTCCTCGAAGAAAACACCTGCAGCTGATGGCACGACGGTGGCCACTCCAGCAAGCCCTCCGGGTCCTCCTCGTCGTCTTCAGTGGTTTTCTCGGGCACGTCTGGGATCAGGAAGACCTCGTAGTGCAGCGACACGGCGGGGTCGAAGGCGAGGTAGGCGCCCGCGAAGCACAGGCCTGGGTAGTAATGGTCCCCCGGAGGAGGCGGGAGGAGCGCCCAGCGTCGCGTGGCGGGGTTGCAGACGTAGAGGTTCGTCCAGTGCCAGCCGTCGTCGTAGAGGAGGACGCCGTTGCAGTGGTCCACGATCACACTGTACACGCCGTGTTTGCCGTGCTGCACGGGCGTGATGAAGTCGAACGCGGCGTCGATCGCCGGGCTGCAGCTGCAGGGACGGGCGAAGAAGCGCGGCCGCGACGAGCCCCGGTAGTTGGTGAAGATGCCGCGGACGGAGTGCGGCAGCATGTGCGGCAGGAGCAGGTTGAGAGCGTCGACGACGGCGTGCCACGCCCTGCACACGCGACGGGATGCCGCGAGGCTCCGCCCGGGGAGGCGGCGCAGCACTTCTCCGATCACGTCCTCGGGGAGCAGATCCATCGCGCCACACGGCGGCGCAGCACATAGGCAGAGTTGGTGGCGTACATGTATATATAGTCTTCCTTTTTAATTTTCACAAAAGCAGGAGGCCAATCGTTTAATAATGGAAGATTGAGATTTTCATCCCTGCATGAAATCAACCTCATTTAGATAGGTAATCGTTTGTGGCCGGGGCGCCAGCCGAACATTCGGCCGGTCGCATCCACGCGCGCAACCCTTTAGCGATTCACGTTACGACACGTAAGGTGTGAACCCATGCACTAAAAAAAATCCCGTGCCTTATCTCTTTCTTCTTCGTTCTCCTCAGCCTCCCGTTCCTTCTCTTCTCTTGTTCCCTTCGCCTGTGATTCATGGCCGCGCCGCTCGCTGCTTTTCCCCTACCTCCTCCGCTTGCTCCCTTTCCCCTACCTCCTCCCATCACCTACCTTTTTTCCTTCTTTCTCCACACGAAAAGGCTCGAGGCCGTCATGAATGGTTCCCTCGAGCAAGTTGAACCCAACAATGGGCGTGCTCGAACTAGCGACAGAAAAGGCTGCAACCGGTCGACGGCGAGGGACGGCTACCTCTGATGGCGAGTTGCAACCAAACGGAGATGCGATTTTTTGATGCCATCGCCGTCAGATTTTGCTACAGCCGGCGAGGATTTTTGCTACGTTCATCCATGCCCGAGTTGTGACCTCGTGACGGCGGCGACGATTTTTCTTTGTTGCAACCGTCATGGGCTTTTGCTACGTCCGGTGAACTTTTTTGCTACGTCCATTCACGGCGGAGCTGCAACCCGTCACGGTGGAGAGGATGATTTTTGCTGCATCCATACTCGATTTTTGCTACAACCGGCGTCCTAGAAAGCTACATCCAATATGTTAAAAAGCTTCAACACCACACAGGATGCTGGGGCGGCCATAGCGCAACTGCAAAAAAGCTGCAACCGACGGCTGAAAATGCTACATCCGTCGCCTGAAAAAGCTTGAACGGCTAGCTTCAACCGGCGTTAGCGGCAGCTACCACCGGCGGCAACCGTGTTGCGATGGTGGCGGCGCCGCTGTTTCTGCTGCAACCGCAGCTATGAATGCTGGAACCAGCAAATGTGGCTGCTGCTACCGGCGACGGCAACTTTGTTTTCATTGGATCTATGTTGAGCGGTGGTTTGATACGACCGGTGGTGGGATTTTTTGCTACAATGGGCTGAGATTTTTGCTGGAACCACCTCCTGTAGATGTTGGAGATGACATTGGGGGGACGGGGTGCTGCAACCGGCAACCACCGGCGCCGGAGAAGACGCGCGGCCTCGTCGTCGAATTTTGCTACGAGGCAACAATGATTTTTTGTTGCAACCGTCGTTGGCGTTTGCTACGACCATCGACAAAAATTGTTGCGGCGGTGACGGTCAGGCTTTGCTACTAGCGAGGCATCTTCCTCATGGGCGACAGAAGGCAGCGAGCACGGGCAGCTTAGCGCGAGCACGAGGTGGCGTGGGGTGGCCGGCAAGTGCAGGCGGTCGAGGACGAGGGTGCGGCGGCCGAGGGCGAGCGCGGCGCGCCGTCTCCAAACATTTTCCGGCCGGCGACGGGCGACGGCGGCGGCCGGCAACTGGCGAAGCAAGTCGGCGGGGAGGCGACCGGCCAGGATGCGGCAGGCAACCGGCTTCAAGGTTGGTTGTTCGCTCGTTCATGGCGAGCGCCGGCGGCGCCGCTGCTCCTTTTCCTGCTGGCTTCGTCAGATATGGTTTTTTGAGAGAAAATGACACGAGAAGCTCCAATCCAACGGCAATAGTTGCTCGCATCGAACGGCAGGGAGGCGACCGGCCCAACTGTTGGGCCGGCGCGCCGGCGTCCAGCGCTGCCCATTTAGATACGGAAGTTGCTCATCTTACGTCACTCAATCCATACTAGCAGATACCGATGGCACAATCAGTCAGTTAGTACCTACAAGTTGACATGTTTCGAGTAAGAATGATCGATGAAGCCATACTGGCTCTGAATCCAACTACTTTAGAGATATCATGTTCATGCAAGCTGTGTATGGCCGTGTATGTCGGTAATAGCATGCTCCCTGACGTCCTATGACAGTTTTTCAAATTACTTTCTGAAATTGTTCTGAACACTCTAGGTATATTGTTCTGAAATAGTTTAACACGGCTATCTCTGACCTGCAACTCTTAGAGCTACCTCTTCTCGACCGGTCCTTCACTTGGTCCAACAACCGGCTAAACCCAACCCTCGAACGCATTGATAGAGCCTTCTTTAACCTCGTTTGGGATGATCACTTTCCCAACTCAACCCTCTCCCCCCTAACACGTTCTCTTTCGACCATGTTCCGCTCATCGTAAACATTTCTTCGCATATCCCTCGCTCGCGTCTATTCCATTTTCGGTCCTTCTGGGCCCTTCACCAGGCTTGCAAACGCATCGTCTCTGAGGCCTGCCCTCTGTGACGACCCCGGCTTAATCGTGCACTAACCATACACGCAAATGCACACGATCAAGCCTAAGGACTCACTTGAAGATATCACAACACAACTCTAAAACATAAATAAATTCATACAAGCTTTATATTACAAGGCAGGGCCTCGAGGGCTCGAATACGTAGCTCGATGGCATACAAGTGTCAGCGGAAGCATCAGATATCTGGGTACAGATATATTACAGAACAGAGATAAGCCTTCACAGAGGCGGGGCAAAGCAAAATACTACGATCGAAAGGCGTAGGCCTCCTGCCTAGGACCCTCCGAATCCTACTCCTGGTCGTCGGTCGGCTCCTCGTAGTAGTACTCGCCGGGAGGGTAGTAGTAGTAGCCATAGTCGTCGACGGGGGCAGCTACCTCAGGGGCTCCGTCGTCTGGTGGCGATATATAGATATGGGGAGAAAAAGAAAATAAAGCAAACGTGAGTACTCATCCGAAGTACTCAGCAAGCAAGGATCTATACTACATATGCAACATTTTCAAAGAAGGGATGTATAAGTGGACTGGGCTGCAGAAATGCCGGAATAGAGGGGGAAAGCCTAGTCCTATCGAAGACTAGCATCTTCAACATCTTCAGCAGTCTTGCAGCATTAGAAGAGTACAGATTAACATAAAGTAAAGTAGTAGTAGTATCATCAATCCTCAGCCTGAGATCCTTTCTCGACTCCCTGCGAGAAAGCAATCCCAAAGCCGTACTATCCAGTTCATCTCAAGTCATCAGTTCTAGTTGTACCGATCGGGATACAACTCCGAGTGTCCGTTACCGTAGGACAGGCTATCGATAGATTAGTTCTTCCCTGCAGGGGTGCATCAACTTACCCACCACACTCGCTTAACTCCGGCCGGACACACTTTACTGGGTCATGCCCGGCCTCGGCTAAGCAACACGCCGCAACCCGACCAAATACTTAACAGAGAGGTCAGCACGCCGGACTAACCTATGCCCCCAGGGGTCTTGGGCCATCGCCCCGGACGCTCCTGCACGTTGCGTACACCGCCGGTGAGCAGACCTAGCAACCCCTTATACAAGTGCGGTTGCCTTCCCAGTCCAACCCAGCGTGTGCCGCTCAGTTGCTGACGTCTATTAAGCTTCGGCTGAAGTATACGACGCAGAACGCCCATACTATGCCTACGTGATGGTTAGTGCTATCAGGCCAGAGGCCCCTCGGATCAAATATCCAAACCGTTAGTGTGTTGGCAGTGCGGTAACGAGCAGAGACCCACGAAAGATGTGACCCCGTCGCCCCGTCTCGAGGACTTGCGGCAAGGGCTAAGAATGCCCGGCCACGCCTCGTGTTCAACTCTCAGGCTCCCTCCAGGTCCACCCGACTCCACATCACTCGCTATTAAGCTCGCGCGGGTACCCCTCAGGGCCGACCCGTCTTTATCCAGTATGAACAGTTATATCAGTAATGTAAGTCATCCGTGTGGCTACCGCATCAAGAAGGAATCCGAGGCATCACCCTCATTGGGTCCCCACCTGACATAACTGTCAAGGTGAACGTAAGAGGAATCACCCTCGAGGTCCACCCTTGAGGAGTTGCACGACAGTGTCGGTTTCGGTGGTGGTGTAGGAGGAATCACCCTCACTGACCACGACCGATTAACTAACCTACAAGGTTATCATCAGAAGTGCTGACGAGGTATCACCCTCGACACTTGATAGTAACCCAGTAGTCTCGGCAACTAAGGGGAAAGTGATGTGCGGTGCCGGGGCCTGGTCTTCAATCCCGTTGCTCGGGTCTTCTGATCATCCAGCGGGGCAGTCGGGATAAGTGGGGTCTCTGATGGTCTCTACTCAACCTATTCTAAGCAGTTTAGGATAACAGATAAGTATCAAAAGCAGGTTACAAGTAAACAGGCTATGCAGCAGATATAGGATACAGTAACAGCAGCAGATTCTAATGCAAGCATAAGAGAGAAGAGAATGGGCGATATCGGAATGCTCAAAAAGGGGGTGCTTGCCTGTCTGCTCGACGGCAAGGGTCTGATCGTCGGGGACGTAGTCGTACTCTGGAGCGGCGTCTGCCTCAGGAGCTACGTCAACGTCGGGGTCTAATCGAGAGAGAAGAGGGGGAGGAAACAAGTAAATATAATGCAATCAAATGCAACACGGGGCATGTTATGCTACAATGCAGTGCAGGGTTGCCTAAAGTTGCATCTAAATCAATTTAGTTATTTCTGGGATTATCGCGGGATTTATTAACCGGTATGTGTGCATTATTCATCTACGGAATCGGGCTCGGAGTTACGAGTTCTCCTGCGTAGGAGGTTACGACATGGAAACAGACGGCATGATCAGACTCGTCTCGTCGTTCTGAGCAACTTTCATGTTTTAACTTTTTCGATCTGAGCTACGGTTTAAAAGTTATTAATTTTTAAAGTTTAAATAATTTTCTGGATTTATTTTTATTTACAGAAAATGATATATGACGTCAGTATGACACAGAGGTGACGTCAGTAGGTCAACTGCGGCTGACCAGGGTCAAACCTGACATGTGGATCCAGTGGGACCCACATGTCAGCCTCTGTTACTTTTAACAGTGAATTAAACTAATCAGAGTTAATTAGCGGGATGTGGGCCCCGGGTGTCAGTGACTAGTTAGGTTAAACTAATTAGATTCTTAATTAAAACTGTTTAGTTAAACTAATTACGGAACGGGGCTCACATGTCAGCCTCTATAGTATACAGTAATCCGGCGTTGACCCGGTCAACGAAGTCAACAAAGGCCAGGGGCCCACTGGTCAGTGTCACTGGGCAGACCCCACGCCTCGCCAGGTCAGCGCGTCGCCGGAGAGAGCTCCGACGAGCCTCTCCCGCGGCGGCTCTTCGCCGGAGGCAGGCGAAAACGCGGCACAGGGGGTTTTCGGGCCCGCGGTTTGGACCTACGGGTGCGGCCCGGCGTTGCGCAAGCGATGGTGACGACGGCCGGTACCGGGGAGGCCGAAAAAGTCGTCGGCGTCGAGCGGGGCGGCAGCCGGAGTTCGGATGAGAACGAGCAGGTGCTAGGGGGCTCGGGAGGACTAGCGGAAAGGCTCGGTGGGCTCCTGGCAGTGCCTTGAGTACGATTCCATGCTCGGATGCGAGCTCGGCCGGCTGTGGCCATGAAGGTGAAGCAAGGCGGCGGCGGCGAGCGCCGGCAAGGGCGGAAGGTGGCTAGGGGTGAGCGAGACGGCACCGAGAGGGGAAAGGGAAGAACGGAAGCTCACCCTGGGAGCGCACGGAGGCTCGTTGGGAGCTTAGTAGCTGCAGCGGCGTCGGATTCGTCGGAGACATCGCGGTGGTCGAGGCGGACGGGGCGGTGGTGTCCGGCGTCTGCGGAGATCCCCGGCCTGAACGGAGGGCACCGGAGGAACGGGCGGATGCTGGCAAACCTCCCGGACGCGTCGGAGGGGCAGGGGTCTGCCGGCGAGCGCGACATCGACGGAGGGCCGCGGCGGCTCGCGTTCGGGACAGAGAGGAGAGGGGCGAGCACGTGCGCGAGGGGAAGGAGAAGAGTGGCGAGTGGAGAAGGGAGTCCAGGGGAGATGGTCGGGGGGACCCTTATCCAGGCCAGCTGCCCCGGCGCCGTGGCAAGCAGCGGTCGGCTCGGCGCGCTCGGCCATGGGGACGTCGACACGAGGGAGATGGTAGGTGGGAGTGGGCTGGGCCGGCTGAATAGGCCACTGTAGCGATGGGCCAGTAAGTGCAGTAATAGTTTTTCCTTTTTTTATTTCTCTTTTCTGTCTTTTCTTTTGCTCTGCTTTGTGAATTCTTTGGATACTATTTGAATTTTATCTAACATGAGACTTGGTTCAATAATTACCATGCAATATTCACCACTAACAGAAAATGTTTTGGAGCCAAAGTGGTTTCATTTGAATTTTTGTTTAAATGAAATGGATTAAAGGGGTGCTGTTTTGGAACTGTTTCTTGAGGTTAGGGTCACATAACTAATTCAATTTATATTGATCTTAATTTTTATAATTGCTTTGGTAATATTTGCGACATCACGAACATTTTAGTTCCTGGATTTGAGCAATTTTTACTTTCACTTCATAGTTGAATTGGAATTTGAAAATGAGATATAAAGCAAAAGATGATTAGGCACTGTTAACCATAGTGACTTGGCAAGATTAAGAAGTGATTACTGTAGTGTGATGCTGGGGATGTTACAAATCTCCTCCACTACAAGAAATCTCGTCCCGAGATTTAAGTCGGAAAGTAAGGGGTAACTTCGGGGAATCTGACCTTTGCGAGGGCGATTATCTGGTGGACAAATTAGGGAATGCGACAAAAGCATCTCGTGAGTTGAAACTTAGGAAAAATATTGAGAGCAAAGTTTGAAGGTTCAATAAGAAGTTTCAAGTAAACGGTCAAACGATTGATACCTGAACAGAGTGTGAGAAGGGGTTTAGAGCATCGGAAATAGATCATCTCTCGGAGGGTGGCTCGTGATAGCACACAAAGCCAAGAGCAAAGGATACTTCGGAATCAAGAATTTACAAGAGAGTCAGGTTCCGATCCTGTGGAACTGTGGGGGGTGTCGATCGAGAGTAGGGAGAGCGGTGTCATCTTTACCGGTCACGACAACAAGGTATGTCAGAAGATAGCTTGTCAGCTATGTCAGCAACATCGTCGGTACCAAGGGCGAGGGACGAAGAGAACCATTTTCCTGCTCGTTAAAACGAGGCGGACCAATAGGCAAGGTTCCCGTCCATCGGTGGTTACCGAATTGTCAGCAACAATAGTAACAGGGTCTTACTGACTGAGTTGTAGACCGTTGTGTTTCCATAAGCAGAGAATTAATACTGCTTAATTCATATAGATCTCAAGAAAGGTTAAACAAAACAATGGAAAGGAAAATGAAATTATCGAATTATACAGACCATTGGAAAGGAAAATGTGTTTACACACAAGAATTGGGAGTATATCCTGTCCAAGGAAAAGCGGAGCATGATATACATGATGGGACAACAAGTTCAAAAGCCTTTAGGTAAAGGGGCGAGGGATGAATCATGATATTACCCATGCAACGGTGTTTGGATATTTGATCGAGAAACATTTGACAATGTGCTTCCAATGTTCTTGTTGATATTCGGAATACCACTATCATGCTTCGAGGTAGCAATAACATGGTGTTTCAAGTAAGGGTTGGAGTTGAAGATCACAAGAATTACTCAAGGAACAATTGCAAGATTAGTTAGGGGATCAGTGTATAAGCAAGACATGATCAACATGTGTTAGAAAGAAGACAAGAGGGAGGTCGATGATATTACAAATCATCGCGGGGCAAGGATGATATTTCTAGCCATGAATTCAATGGGCATCTCCGAGGAAGTCAAAGTGTTGACGGTGATCACGACAAATTTGTCGAGAGGTTACAATAAAATGTAATCGGTCAGCGATGACGTCAAGCAAAAGGAATGCCGAAGCGAAAGGTTATTGGAACCACGGATACGACACAAGCTCGAAATCAAGCTTGTTGTTTGAGGTGATATGACAAGATGAGGAAGATCGACGTAAGCTTAGCTCATCGTCGAAGATTGTGCTCCGGGAAGAAGGGCCAGGTAGCACAGTTAAAAGCTGGCACGATAAAGATATAGCCGATCAGGCTAGGAATGATGAGATGGGGTATTAAACTTCCCAGTAACAGGTACTAGGGGTAATACCGGAAGGTAAATCGGAATAGAGGTTGGACGGGTGAAATGATCTGCAGAGGACAAGTATTTAACTTATCCGGGAAATGGAATCAAGGAGGAAATATGGTCAGAACCACAATTGCAAAGGATCAATTCATAGATACAAGATGAACTTGTACCAGGGAAATAATTATTTTACGAGCAGCTTCCATGATAAGTTCTACATCGGGTCCATGGGCATGAACACAAAGGTTCAAGGTCGACCCCCACTTCGTCGATGCATATCCTTTCATTCACTTCTCGTCTTAGAAGAAGTTGTAGAGTTGAAAATTTATCCGACGAAACGCAAGTATAAGTAACCCGCATAACTTTCAATTTACACAGGTTAAGGAAAGCATATGTTCAACCCATCTGGGTATCTTAGGAACATATACCACAATTTGCAGGAGTAACAAACTCAAGCTCGGAAGCAGAGTATAGTTGACAGAAGGAGAGGATTCATTTTACCATAGGCATTCTATATCCGAGGAAAGACTCGCAAGGTTATTGAATATGATCGATGCTGTCGGATAGCAACCCAGCAAAAGATCAGATGGTCGGTAAAGGATCTGAAGTGAATATTGGTACTCAAACAGAAGAAGAAAGAATGTAACGGCATCAGACTACAGAAACATCAGAATAAACCGACGTTTAAGTACAAAGGAGTTATGGCTCAGAAATGAAGGATCAGAAGCAAAAGCTCTGTCCAAATATGATTAGGTTGAACAGAACTAGATGGACAACTTTAGCGTTCCGTCTTGCAGAGATCTCCACCCATGGTCACGGGACATGTCCTGGTCAGTAGTCAGTCCCAAGTCAATATGGAGAAGGAATGCACTGCCTTTCCGTGACATGTAAGCAGGGCGGATATACAGACGGCAAGAAGTAGAGAATGCTTCAGTGCCAAAGGCAATATCAACGGGGAAGAAACCGATAAGGTTCTTAAAATAGAAAGGAATCGGTTGGATAATTGTCCACAAAAGGAATCAAGTGATCCGTGAGAACTAACGGGGTAAGGTTTTAACAACTGGTTCCACCTGAGAGTTCCCTGAGGAAGAACGGGAGGCAAGCACATCTGATTGAGGAAATACTTGAATAACTCAAGTACAATATCCAGAGGGTTCACGATTTCCAAAGCCAGAAGTGACAATTAGTTCACCTGGGCAGAGGGACGAGTGATTTGTACATGCTTAATTGGACAATCAATCAATGCTTGATTGGCCGAGAACCAGCTCATGTCCGGAATGATGACTGAGCTGGAAGGACGAATTCTGGATTCGACGGATGATAGAAAGCATTCGCAGCGGAATGAATCAAGGGATCCAAAATGGTAATGACAAAGAATGTTGTCGGGGATTACTAGACATATGGAATTTAACCATAAGGTAAGCAGGCAAGAATTTCAAGAGCAGTAAGCTGCAGAGGATTCTCGAAAGATTAGATAATATTTCAAAGTGCTTTAGGAATCACAGGAACAACTGGGGATGAACGGATCCCCGGTAACGTGAGGAATTAACCGCAGTGCGAAAGAAGCTGCACGGCAGTAGGCTCAAGGGATTCCTGGTTTAACGAGGAGTATTTCGGGGTATCTCGTACATACATAAGTAACTGGCCAAGATGATACAACGGCAAGGATGTGTAGATATCCACGGGGATTATCGGTGTTAGAAAACTGCAAAAGCAGTGGATAAAGGTTCTCGGGAAACTACGAGGAGTTTCTTCGGAGTCTTCTGATGATGACACTCCATCTTCTGGAATGAGGGGGCTCTCCGGGAGAAAGCGGTTACGAGAACCTAGGATTAGAGTTAGTAAAATATTTAACCCGAAAGGAAGAGAAATCAGAGTCCCAGAGTATAGACGAGGAATAAAAGATCCTAATACCTCCCAATTGGCGACGTGGGCCCGTAAGCCACACAACCAAGTTAGTAAAACAGTTTTGGACCACTAAACTCAACTTCGGCCAAGGAATTGGAAAGGGGGATTTCTATAGGCAGTCGGCTCTGATACCAACCTGTGACGACCCCGGCTTAATCGTGCACTAACCATACACGCAAATGCACACGATCAAGCCTAAGGACTCACTTGAAGATATCACAACACAACTCTAAAACATAAATAAATTCATACAAGCTTTATATTACAAGCCAGGGCCTCGAGGGCTCGAATACGTAGCTCGATGGCATACAAGTGTCAGCGGAAGCATCAGATATCTGGGTACATATATATTACAGAACAGAGATAAGCCTTCACAGAGGCGGGGCAAAGCAAAATACTATGATTGAAAGGCGTAGGCCTCCTGCCTAGGACCCTCCGAATCCTACTCCTGGTCGTCGGTCAGCTCCTCGTAGTAGTACTCGCCGGGAGTGTAGTAGTAGTAGCCGTAGTCGTCGACGGGGGCAGCTACCTCAGGGGCTCCGTCGTCTGGTGGCGATATATAGATATGGGGAGAAAAAGAAAATAAAGCAAACGTGAGTACTCATCCGAAGTACTCAGCAAGCAAGGATCTATACTACATATGCAACATTTTCAAAGGAGGGCTGTATAAGTGGACTGGGCTGCGGAAATGCAAGAATAGAGGGGGAAAGCCTAGTCCTATCGAAGACTAGCATCTTCAACATCTTCAGCAGTCTTGAAGCATTAGAAGAGTACAAATTAACATAAAGTAAAGTAGTAGTAGTATGATCAATCCTCAGCCGGAGATCCTTTCTCGACTCCCTGCGAGAAAGCAATCCCAGAGCCGTACTATCCAGTTCATCTCAAGTCATCAGTTCTAGTTGTACCGATCGGGATACAACTCCGAGTGTCCATTACCGTAGGACAGGCTATCGATAGATTAGTTCATCCCTGCAAGGGTGCACCAACTTACCCATCACGCTCGCTTAACTCCGGCCTCGGCTAAGCAACACGCCGCAACCCGACCAAATACTGAACAGAGAGGTCAGCACGCCGGACTAACCTATGCCCCCAGGGGTCTTGGGCCATCGCTCCGGACGCTCCTGCACGTTGCGTACACCGCCGGTGAGCAGACCTAGCAACCCCTTATACAAGTGCGGTTGCGTTCCCAGTCCAACCCAACGTGTGCCGCTCAGTTGCTGACGTCTATTAAGCTTCGGCTGAAGTATACGACGCAGAACGCCCATACTATGCCCACGTGATGGTTAGTGCTATCAGGCCAGAGGCCCCTCGGATCAAATATCCAAACTGTTAGTGTGTTGGCAGTGCGGTAACGAGCAGAGACTCACGAAAGATGTGACCCCGTCGCCCCGTCTCGAGGACTTGCGGCAAGGGCTAAGAATGCCCGGCCATGCCTCGTGTTCAACTCTCGGGCTCCCTCCAGGTCCACCCGACTCCACATCACTCGCTATTAAGCTCGCGCGGGTACCCCTCGGGGCCGACCCGTCTTTATCCAGTATGAACAGTTATATCAGTAATGTAAGTCATACGTGTGACTACCGCATCAAGAAGGAATCCGAGGCATCACCCTCGTTTGATCCCCACCTGACATAACCGTCAAGGTGAACGTAAGAGGAATCACCCTCGAGGTCCACCCTTGAGGAGTTGCACGACAGTGTCGGTTTCGGGGGTGGTGTAGGAGAAATCACCCTCACTGACCACGACCGATTAACTAACCTACAAGGTTATCATCAGAAGTGCTGACGAGGTATCACCCTCGGCACTTGATAGTAACCCAGTAGTGTCGGCAACTAAGGGGAATGTGATGTGCGGTGCCGGGGCCTGGTCTTCAATCCCGTTGCTCGGGTCTTCTGATCATCCAGCGGGGCAGTCGGGATAAGTGGGGTCTCTGATGGTCTCTACTCAACCTATTCTAAGCAGTTTAGGATAACAGATAAGTATCAAAAGCAGGTTACAAGTAAACAGGCTATGCAGCAGATATAGGATACAGTAACAGCAGCAGATTCTAATGCAAGCATAAGAGAGAAGAGAATGGGCGATATCAGAATGCTCAAAAAGGGGGTGCTTGCCTGTCTGCTCGACGGCAAGGGTCTGATCGTCGGGGACGTAGTCGTACTTTGGAGCGGCGTCTGCCTCAGGAGCTACGTCAACGTCGGGGTCTAATCGAGAGAGAAGAGGGGGAGGAAACAGGTAAATATAATGCAATCAAATGCAACACGGGGCATGTTATGCTACAATGCAGTGCTGGGTTGCCTAAAGTTGCATCTAAATCAATTTAGTTATTTCTGGGATTATCGCGGGATTTATTAACCGGTACGTGTGCATTATTCATCTACCGGAATCGGGCTCGGAGTTACGAGTTCTCCTGCGTAGGAGGTTACGACATGGAAACAGACGGCACGATTAGACTCGTCTCGTCGTTCTGAGCAACTTTCATGTTTTAACTTTTTCGATCTGAGCTACGGTTTAAAAGTTATTAATTTTTAAAGTTTAAATAATTTTCTGGATTTATTTTTATTTACAGAAAATGATATATGACATCAGCATGACACAGATGTGACGTCAGCAGGTCAACTGCGGCTGACCAGGGTCAAACCTGACATGTGGGTCCAGTGGGACCCACATGTCAGCCTCTGTTAATTTTAACAGTGAATTAAACTAATCAGAGTTAATTAGCGGGATGTGGGCCCCGGGTGTCAGTGACTAGTTAGGTTAAACTAATTAGATTCTTAATTAAAAATATTTAGTTAAACTAATTACGGAACGGGGCCCACATGTCAGCCTCTATAGTATACAGTAATCCGGCGTTGACCCGGTCAACGAAGTCAACAAAGGCCAGGGGCCCACTGGTAAGTGTCACTGGGCGGGCACCACGCCTCGCCAGGTCAACGCGTCGCCGGAGAGAGCTCCGACGAGCCTCTCCCGCGGCGGCTCTTCGCCGGAGGCAGGCGGAAACGCGGCACAGGGGGTTTCCAGGCCCGCGGTTTGGACCTACGGGTGCGGCCCGGCGTTGCGCAAGCGATGGTGACGACGGCCGGTGCCGGGGAGGCCGGAAAAGTCATCGGCGTCGAGCGGGGCGGCCGCCGGAGTTCGGATGAGAACGAGGAGGTGCTAGGGGGCTCGGGAGGACTAGCGGAAAGGCTCGGTGGGCTCCTGGCAGTGCCTTGAGCACGATTCTGTGCTCGGATGCGAGCTCGGCCGACTGTGGCCATGAAGGTGAAGCAAGGCGGCGGCGGCGAGCACCGGCAAGGGCGGAAGGTGGCTAGGGGTGAGCGAGACGGCGCCGAGAGGGGAAAGGGAAGAACGGAAGCTTACCCTGGGAGCGCACGGAGGCTCGTTGGGAGCTTAGTAGCTGCAGCGGCGTCAGATTCGCCGGAGACGTCGCGATGGTCGAGGCGGACGGGGCGGTGGTGTCCGGCGTCTGCGGAGATCCCCGGCTTGAACGGAGGGCACCGGAGGAACGGGCGGATGCTGGCGAACCTCCCAGACGCGTCGGAGGGGCAGGGGTCTGCCGGCGAGCGCGACATCGACGGAGGGCCGCGGCGGCTCGCGTTCAGGACAGAGAGGAGAGGGGCGAGCACGTGTGCGAGGGGAAGGAGAAGAGTGGCGAGTGGAGAAGGGAGTCCAGGGGAGATGGTTGGGGGGACCCTTATCCAGGCCAGCTGCCCCGGCGCCGTGGCAAGCAGCGGCCGGCTCGGCGTGCTCGGCCATGGGGGCGTCGACACAAGGGAGATGGTAGGTGGGAGTGGGCTGGGCCGGCTGAATAGGCCACTGTAGCGATGGGCCAGTAAGTGCAGTAATAGTTTTTCCTTTTTTTTATTTCTCTTTTCTGTCTTTTCTTTTACTCTGCTTTGTGAATTGTTTGGATACTATTTGAATTTTATCTAACATGAGACTTGGTTCAATAAAATGCAATATTCACCACTACCAGAAAATGGTTTGGAGCCAAAGTGGTTTCATTTGAATTTTTGTTTAAATGAAATGGATTAAAGGGGTGCTATTTTGGAACTGTTTCTTGAGGTTAGGGTCACATAACTAATTCAATTTATATTGATCTTAATTTTTATAATTGCTTTGGGAATATTTGCGACATCACGAACATTTTAGTTCCTGGATTTGAGCAATTTTTACTTTCACTTCATAGTTGAATTGGAATTTGAAAATGAGATATGAAGCAAAAGATGATTAGGCACTGTTAACCATAGTGGCTTGGCAAGATTAAGAAGTGATTACTGTAGTGTGATGCTGGGGATGTTACAGCCTCCTGCTCTTCCAACCTCTCAATCTGACCTAGACCTTGCCACCGCCATCAAACGCGCTCGGTCCAACCTCAAAGCGTGGTAAAAAACTTTAAGAGATGTCCACCAGAGAGAAACTGACTGTAAATTTGTCATCGACAAAATTGATCGCATTGAAGAAAAACATGCTCTCTCTCGGCCCGAGGTGTCCCTCCGACTAGTAGTTATCACCTCTCTTCAACGTGCGGTCAGAAAAAAGTCCTCTTCTAGAAACAAAGGGAAAAGTAAAAGCTGTTGTCGACGGAGACGAAAACTCGAAGTTCTTTCATGTCTCCGCTTCCTAACGGTTCCGCAAAAACAACATTGCCATCCTCGAGGATAACGGGGTGGAATTCTCTGCCCATGATGATAAGGCAACCATCCTCCAAAATTTCTTAAAATAATTGTTAGGTACTGAAAAGGTCTCGACTTGGCTTTTCTCCCTTTCCGATCTCTACACCACGCAAATTCCTCAGTTACGCCATCTGGACTCCACCTTCACTGCTCAGGAAATTCAAGACGCCTTCTTTCAAATGAATTTACGCGCCAGCCCTGGCCTAGACGACCTTGGACCAGTTTTCTACCGAAAATTTTGGCATAACATCAAACACACAATCCTACCTTTCTTCGATGACTTCGCCAACCTTCGGGTGGCTGTCGAGCGTTTCAACCGAGCCCACATGATCCCCCTTCCAAAAAAAGACTCAGCCAGAAAACTGGAAAACTTCAGACCTATTTCGCTGCAAAACTGTACACCTAAGGCGCTAGCTAAAGTTATCACAAACAGGATTAAGACCCTCATCCCTCTTCTCGTCCATGGTGACCAAATCCGCTTCATCTCTAGGAGGTACATTGCCGAAAACTTCATCTACGCTGCCGACCTTCTCAACGCCTGCCACATTCGGAAGGCACCCACTATGGTGTTCAAACTAGACTTCCGCAAAGCTTTCGATCCAACCTGTTGGGAATCTCTTCTTCTCATTCTGCTCACTAGGGGTCCCCCACAAACTATAGCGTGGATCAGAGCCTTGCTGGTCTCTAGCAAGATTGCAATACTCCTAAATGGAAAACCGGGCCCCTGGATTAACTGCAAAAATGGTCTCTGCCAGGGTGACCCCCTATCCCCTACCTTTTCATTATCGTTGCCGACCTGTTTCAACGTTTAATCTTTCAAGCTTCTTCTCCCGACCAGCTTTGCCATCCGATTTACACCGATCGTCCTGCATATGTGCTTCAATACGCCGACGACACGCTAATCATAGCCCAGGCCTCCACCCAAGCTGCGACCACCCTCAAGGATATCCTTACAATTTCACCCTGGCTACTGGTCTTGCCATCAACTTCCATAAAACTACATTCGTTCCCCTCAACAAGGATACTATCATTAGCCAAAATATCGCCCTCACCTTCGGTTGTGCACTTTCCTCCTTCCCCCAAATTTACCTCGGTCTACCTCTATCTCACACGCGCCTCCCGTCCTCCGCTTTTGAACCTATCATCCATCGCTTTCTAAAGTACCTCTCTAGATGGGCGGCCAAGCTTCTTTCCCGCGTCTCCTCTCCAGTACTCAGCGTAGCTATACCCCGTCTTCCAGTTGTGATCCACCACCAGATCTGACCACACGTCGGCTACGGTTCCCGCCGCCTTGCCTACGCGAACGAAGGCCCTCTCCTCCCATCTCCCGGTCCTCGACGAGAACAACATCAGTTGATGGCACGACTATGGCCATTCCATCAAGTCCTCCGGGTCCTCCTCGTCATAGTCAGTGGTTTTCTTGGGCACGTCTGGAATCAATAACACCTCGTAGTGCAGCGATACGGCAGGGTTGAAGGCAAGGTAGGCGCTGGCAAAGCACAGACCTGGGAAGAGATCGAGGCCCAGAACAGATGGGAGGAGCGCCGGGTAGCGGGGTTGCAGACGTAGATGTGCGTCCATTGCCAGCCGTCGTCGTAGAGGAGGAGACCGTTCCAGTGGTCGACAATCATGCTGGTCAGGCTGTCTTTGCTGCACTGGACGGAGTCGAATGCAGCGTCGATCCTCGTGCAGGAGGGACGGGCGAAGAAGCGCGGGAAGTCAAAGTAGTTGCTGATGATGCCGGCGACGGAGTGCGGCAGCATGTGCGGCCGGAGCAGCCTGAGATGGTCCACGACGGCGCGCCACGGCTTGCACTGGGGGTACTGGAAATGTTCTGGACCTTCACAAATATTTTTGGATTAAACGATCCCAGAAAAATGTTTTCATGAATAGTGGAGAACACTATTTAGATGCTTTTTCGAAAGCCACTTTTTGGGGCTTTTCCCAAAAGATCTAGAGGGATGACATGG
Source organism: Thinopyrum elongatum (assembly GCA_011799875.1). Taxonomy (NCBI): domain Eukaryota; kingdom Viridiplantae; phylum Streptophyta; class Magnoliopsida; order Poales; family Poaceae; genus Thinopyrum; species Thinopyrum elongatum. The sequence continues at coordinate 604,356,892 of CM022301.1, forward strand.
AAGGATAAGAGCCCCTTTTTGAAGGGGCTCACTAGTGGTGGCCAGCCAAGGGGTGAAGCTCCACTTGCCTCCCCATTATGTCTTTTATGTGACACATATATCATGGGCATTTTGGGGTTTACATGTGCCACCCTACCCCTTGCATTTTCCTATAAATAGAGGTGGAGAGGAGCTCTCCACACTCACTCCAAATCTCATACACATGCCATGCATGATCTAGCTTTCTCTCTCCCTCCCACAAAATAGTTTCGTAGAGCCGAAAGATTATCTGGGTTCCAACAGGAACTAGTTCTGGACGGTGAAGCCCTGTCGGATAGCTGACACCGTATGTGTGCAACCCCATAGAGAGGTCGTAGGTTCGATCTTTTTCTTGAGGGGCTGTTCGAGGGTCCTCCCGAAGGGCTGTCCGAGTGGCCGTCCGAGTTTTTGAGAGTGCCTCCCGAAGGGCTGTCCGTGACACCATCCAAGGGACTGTCCGACCGCCTTCCGAAGGGCTGTCCGAGGTATAGATGAGGGAGAACATCCTCGCGGTTGGGAGGTTGTAAATCCTAGCTGCGGGAATCTGCATCGACGATCTACACCGACTATACTTCCGCTGCGCTACGAATCGGTAATAATCAAATCTAAACCTTGTATGCATCTCCATAGTGATCCTGGGCATGTTCGTAGTGCGGAAATTTTTCATTTTCTGTCGCATTCCCCTGCAACGTTTTCTTGAACAGAGTACGGGTCACTCGGAAAGGCATCAAGGAAGAGCGACCTGTTAAGCTACGGAATTATGCTCCTTGAAGCCTTCACTGGAAGGAGACCCACAGACCCTATATTTGGCGCACAACTAACACTTAGGCAGTGGGTTTATTCATCGGGCATTTCCTCCAGAACTTGTCCAAGTTGTCGATAGTCAGCTTCTGCAAGGTTCCTCTCTTCCTTGCTGCAGCCGGGACGGTTGTTTTCCAGCGCCGATCTTCAAATTGGGATTGATCTGCTCTAGCGACTTGCCTGGCCAGAGGATGACTATGAGGGATGTGGTTGTTGTTACGCTCAAGAAGATCAAAGCTGAGTACACCAAACTAATACAATTAGGATTCACAACGTTCATAAGAAAAAGAAGAAATATTACAAAAATTTCTGACCATAACCTTATCTTATTTTAATTTGTAGTTATTGTAATTAGAAGCATTTCCCTCCAAAAATAAAATAGAAGCATCAAATATGGCCTAAATATATCTGAACCATATTGTGAATTTAGATGGGAAATGTAACAGAATGGAGTTGTGTTTCCTCCCAATTTTTATTTCTAATTATTTTGGTAGATTATTTTGGACTATGAAAAATAACTCTATAACGGAAATATAGTGACTTTGGACCAGCCAGACAATTATGCCAAAAAGGCAAGCAAAAAGACTAAGAAAAGTGAGAGAAGGCCCTTTCTACACAACAAAAAGACAAATGTCAAAAAGGTAATAAAAAAACAAAGAGAAGTGAGAAAAGGTCATTTCTATACAACAAAAATGCACTTGTGCCAATGCCAGAAGAAACCCGACACATCATATATGAAAAAAGGAACTTATGCCAAAGGGTGTGCAGCTATCACCGTGCATGCGTAGCTACCACCATGCATAGGAAATCGCCTCTCTATGGTGAATTTAGATGGGAAATGTAAGAGAACGGAGTTGTGTTTCCTACCAATTTTCTATCCAGATTAGATTTCACAATAAATGTGGTATTTATAATTCTCTAATTATTGAAGGGAATATGACATACCGAGTTAATGTACACCAAAGTTTACCATTTTGCATCCCATAATATAAACATGTGTTTTCTTTTAACTTTCACTATATAAACATGTTCAAAAAACAGAATTGTCATGTGAAAATTATGAATATATATAAGCCTCATATGTAGGTGATCTTCCCAATATTCTATCAAGGGAGCAAAATATACCTCGAGTTACTATGGAGTGTCCATCCTACATACATATGTAATCTCGCACATTCATAGGCTCTGTTGTTGTAGTGATGGAGGAGGTCGTAGTTTTGATTGTTGGCGCAGGGCCTGCAGGCCTCGCAACTGCAGCATGCGTTAGCCAATTCTCCATCCCCTATGTCATCGTTGAGCGTGAGAATTGCAGCGCATCACTATGGCGCAACCGCACGTATGACCGTCTGAAGCTACATCTAGCGAGGGAATTTTGTGAGCTGCCACACATGCCGTACCCAGCAGATACCCCAACATACATACCAAAGAACACTTTCATCAAGTACGTGGATGACTACATTGAGTGTTTCACTATCCATCCGAGGTATCTCACTGTTGTTGAGTCATCCACATATGACTTCAATGGAAAATATTGGTCCATCATGGCACGCGACATGGCAAAGTGCAAAATAGTTAATTACAGGGCGAAGTTTCTTGTTGTGGCAAGTGGTGAGAATAGTGTTCAGAATATTCCAGTGGTCCCTGGCCTGGAAAACTTTCCGGGTGTGGCCATCCACTCATCATGTTATAAGTCAGGCATCGACTACTCCGGGAGGAACGTGTTGGTCATCGGATCTGGTAACACTGGGATGGAGATCGCCTACGACCTTGCTTCTCATGGTGCCAATACTTCTATAGTTATACGAAGTCCGGTATGTATACTATATGTGACTTTAACTGCAAATCTCTTTTATATATCTTATTTTATCTTGCATATTGCAAAAGATGGTGACCCTTTTGGGTTGCAGATTCATGTAATGACAAAGGAATTAATCCGACTAGGGATAACACTAGTCCATTATCTTCCACTAAAGATGATAGATGGTCTCCTTTTGATGATGGCAAATTTCGTATTCGGGGACCTCTCTAGGCATGGCATCACAAGACCAGAAAAGGGTCCATTTGCCCTGAAGTCGGAAACTGGTCGATCCGCAGTGATTGATGTTGGCACCATAGGGTTAATCAAGAAAGACAAAATTAAAGTGAGCATATCCTCTGTCAAAACTTACTTAGTATAAGAAATTTAGTTTCATATATGACAAGTTATAGTTTTTAACCTGCTGTAGGTTCATGGAAGGATTACTAAGTTCAAAGGAAAAACAATTGAATTTGAAGGTGGGAAGGAAGCCTTCTTTGATGCCATTGTGTTTGCAACCGGATACAAAAGCACAGCAAATTCATGGCTCAAGGTAATAAGAAAAACTGAGATTTGAATTTCGTCCACAGTAACTTCCCTAGATGCAAGACTTGTTATATGTTCTAAATCGAGTAAGATTTGCAAGTGCAGAATGATAAGGACATGCTAAATAGCGACGGCTTGCCCAAGAAGGAATTCCCTAATCATTGGAAAGGGGCAAATGGGCTCTATTGTGCCGGGTTAGGGAGAAGGGGATTGGCCGGTATTGCCATGGATGCTAAGAACATCGCCAATGACATTAAACGTAGCATAGACTCTATGTGCAGCTAAATTAGCATTTATATTTCTTCTACTAGGAGAAAAGTGTTGGATTCCTACAATTTATCCATAATAGGTTTGATCAGATGCTGCAAAATTTTGTTCATGTCAGGGTACTATATGATACTCCCTCCGTTCCTAAATATAAACCTTTCTAGAGATTCCAATATGGACTACATACGGAGCAAAATAAGTGAATCTACACTTTAAAATATGTCTATATACATTTGTATGCAGTCCGTATTGAAATCTCTAAATGGGCTTATATTTAGAAACGGAGGGAGTAGAATATTATTCCTAGTGTTGTGCCATTACAAGCTACACTAGGTTGTGTCCAAGTTTTAAATTTGACAGTTTTCTGCCGGTTTTTGGTTTAGTTATCCTTTATTATAAATAATCTAATGAAACTGGTCCAAAATATCGTGCGTACTCGGGTTGTGTCCCAAATATTCTGAAACTGGTCCAAATATTCCATGGTATAGTGAATTGGTCTGGAACCGCAGTTAAACATGCAGGCTCGGGTAGTTTCCCAAATATTCTGAAACTTTCGTCAGTGCTTCCCAAATCTTCCCATGATCATTTTAAGTCTGGCTGCTTAGCCTGAAAGACCAGACCATGACCTCCACGGCAGCGTCAATGAGGAGGTGGTTGAGAGGGCCGCCTGGCATGGAACATGACGTCGTGTCGATGGTTCCAAATTCGCCACAGCAGCAGCAGCCAGACAGTGCTCCAGTAGCGATGGTGCAGAGCGCCAGATCATCTGAAGCTTTGCACAACCTTCTCTCCCAAAGGTCTCAGGCAGCTAGCACGTCGAGGGGACATGATATAATTGCTCCCAAATGTCAACCCAGGCTGTTCACATTTCTCATGACATGGGGCATTTGATCAAGTAGCGACAGTGCCGAGAGCCAGATCCTCTGAAGCTATACAACCTACCCTCCCAAAGGTCTCAAGCAACTAGCACGTTGAGAGGGCATACAGATCTTCATGGCATGCTATAAGCCCAGTGCTAAATACAGACATCATTTGCAGATTCAGAGTGGGCGTCCATGGGCAACTTTGAGACTTTAGTACCTTGATTCATCTGCCAGTTACATTTCTTCCAGAGCTTTTCTCCTTTCATTCATTCATCATCTGATCCTTGTTGGTCATGGACAAGAAGCTCGCACTCCCTAAGAAGCAACTTCCAGTTTTGTGCCAAAAGATCAGGTATTTGATCAGCAAGATGAAATCGAAGAGTTTCTAATTTCCAGACAAAATAAATACTGTACACTGTGCGCCATGAAACATGCTCTGTTTGATACTGGTATAAACATCAGAATCCCTGTCCTGCTGATCCTTTGCTATAAAAACATTTGAATCTTAATGTATGTTAATACAGAAGATGCCGGAGCTTGGCAGACTGGTAAGAAATCACCACCACATGGCAGCAATGAAGATGCCGGGGCTTTCTACAGAAGTTGAGATTAGTGGTGATCCAACAGGTCAACGTTAAAGCCCTTTATCCCTCATCATTTTCTTCACCTTCTCGAGCTCCTCCAACCTACCCGTGTTGTCATACATTTTCATCAGTGTTACGAAATGATGCGCATTGTCAGGCTCCAGGTCGAATAACTTCTTCGCGGCAATTTCGCCTATCCTGATGTTGGCATGTACTGAACTAGCATGAAGCAGCGCCCTCAAGACTGTTGGCTTGCTGCCGAGACGTGCCCGCTTCGACATGAACTCATAAGCCTCATCCACCATCCCAGCTTTGCCTAGCATGTTGACCACAGAGGTACAGTGCTGTACAGTTGGGTGAATCCTGTATTTGTTCTCCATCTCAGAGAACAGCCTCATGCTGCCCTCCACCAACCCTAGATTGTCGCACGCAGAGAGAACAGCCGTGAAGGTGCTCTCATCTGGCCGCACTCCAGAGTCGGCCATGCGACGGAACATCATGAGAACTCTGAAGTCTTGGCTGTGCGCAGAGATTATAGCATTCCACGAGGCCAGGTCCCTGACCGGCATCGACTCGAACACAGACAGGGCATGGCCTAGATCATTCTTTCTGGAGTACATTTCAATCAGAGCATTTGCCACTGGCAACTCCGTCTCAATCCCATGGCGGATTACCCAGGCATGAACCTCCGGTCCCTGTTTCCCATCATCAGGGTGATGGCAGAGCATCGTCGACAGCATGACGGAGCCGGGCTTGTGCCCTTCTCCTAGCATCCTCCTCCAGACCTCCGTTGCCTGAGGAGAGAGACCACCATGCCCCAGCAAGCCAGCGAGCATGACGTTCCACGAGACGGCGTCCCTCTCCGGCATTGCTTCAAACACCTGGCACGCCATCTCCAGGTCGCCGCACTGGGCGTACATCTCCACGAGGGCGTCGCACACGGAGACGTCGGCAGCGAGGCCGGCGGTCAGGGCGTCGCGGTGCACGGCCCGACCAAGCTCGGCGGACCGTGCGCCGGCGCAGGCCCGGAGCGCGCTCTCGAAGGTGAACCCGTCGCGCGGCGCGCCCTCCTCGTCCATCTGGAGGTAGAGCGCGAGCGCGTCGTCGTGGCGGCCGACACTGGCGTATCCGGCGATGAGGCAGTTCCACGGGAACGCGCGGTCCCGGCGGGTGCGCGCGGGGAGGAGGTGGTCGAAGATGTGGTGCGCGTAGGCGAGGAGGCCGAGGGAGGCGTGGATGTGGAGGAGGCGGAGCGCGAGGTCCGGGTGGCGGCGGAGGAGGGAGACGGGCAGGAGGCCGCGGAGCGCGGCGAGGCGGCGGCGCGGGGACGGGTGGAGCGGCAGCGCGGCGAGGAGGGGCGCGAGGAGGGACGGCGTGAGGAGGCGCGGCTGGGCCTCCAGGTCGGAGAGCACGCGGTCGAGGGTCGCCGGACGCGGCGGCGGTGTCGGCGTGGAGAGGGGAGGGGTGAGGCGGGTAGACGGAGCCGGAGCGCGGCGGTGGCGCCGCCGTGGGAGCGCGCGCGAGGCGTGGGTGACAGCTGCGGTTAGCGCCAT